>JBCNYH010069745.1:0-10993 GCA_039654325.1 Tandanus tandanus | reverse complement strand
ATATATACATGATTTGCTCTACCTTTTTAAGAGATCACAGAAACAGTTTGTTTTCCTACAGAGATGTAGACATTTGAGTGTTGTCCAGACTGAAATTCTTAGAGTAGCATTACATAGTTTTATTATAATAAAATAAAATGTGATGTACAAAAGTTTGGGCACCCTTTTAATCGCATTCATTTAAAGACCTGTAGGGATTTATAGCTGACAGATTGCAGCACAAAATTGCTTTGATTAGCTCATTAGATATTCAATTACAAAGACAGGTGGAACCAATCAGGAAAAAGGCTATTTCACATAGATAATTGCTGGCTGTGCTTGTCCTAGGTTCTTTCTTAGTGGGTGAAGAAGAAAAAAAGAAAAAAAGAAAAAAAAAAATTGGCGGCCTCTAAACAACTCTGCACTGACCTATTCATTATGAATTAGGAGAAGGGTACAAGGATATATCTGGAAGGTTTGGACTGTATCGCCACTGTCAGAAATGTAGTGCAGAAATGGAAGGTCACAGGAACAGTCACTGTGAAGGAAAGATGTGGTAGGCCGAAAAAAAATACAGGAAAGGCACAGGCGAAGGATGGTGAGCATGGTCACAGACAGGCCACAGATCACCTCTAGAGAACTACAAGAACATCTGGCTGCTGATGGTGTAGTTGTTCATCATTCTACAATCCAGCGTACTTTGCACCAGGAAAAGCTCATTGGAAGGGTGATGCGCAAAAAGCCTTTCTTGACGGTTCATCACAAGAAGATCGCATGAGGTATGTAAAAGCACATCTGTACAAGCCAGAAGCATTTCGGGAAAAAATACTGTGGTCAGATGAGACTAAGAGAGTTATTTGGTAACAACCAGAGGAGGAATGCATGGCGAAAAAAAACACACTGAATTCCATGAGAAGAACTTATTGCCTACTGTGAAATTTGGTGGAGGGTCCATCATGTTATGGGGCTGCGTGGCTAGCACAGGTACTGGAAACCTTGTTAAAGTTGAGGGCCATTGTTGTTTATTTGTCACATCCTTTCGATTGAAGAATTTCACCACAATCGTCATCTTTGTTCACTCAATTTGTAGGTTTCTTCTTCTTGATTAGAGACAATTTTATGCATTTTGTAAAACATCCATATTTTGGACAGGATGATTAGAGCAACCAACAACACATCAGCATATCTGTGTTGATAAATGGATCTAGTTTTACGCATTAGTGAAGTGAAGTAAAATGGCAGCCAAGTATCCTTTTGCATTAAGCAGCAAAAGAGATGATGTCACATGAAAACAACCCATAGCGCCAGCTAGAATCACAAAAAGAAACCGGTGGCCATTGACAAAATCTGGAATACATGTCTTATTAACTTAAATTTTGGGCCACTTTTCTGATTTGCACACTGTCTATTTCAATGAACTCCTCCTAGAGGTTTTGTCACATCAAATTGAAATTTTGCCCAGCCCACACTACACAAGTCAGAGACCAAAATGTATCAAAAGTTTGAATTTTCACCAGGCAGAACGTATAATGACAGTCATTAAAACTTTGAGAGAGAAATTTCTGTATATTTGTACTTTCAGGGAGGGCTGTGGCTTTATTGCTGATAGTACTGGGGCACTTGAGAAAATGATGCGTTGTCATGTTTTCACGATTTATTGCACATGTGTAGGTCACTTTGCAAAAGTGGACCAAATGCAGTTTGAGCAAAACACAATGTGTATCTTCACAATTTGAGGAATAGTTTGGCAAACCTATATAAAGGCTCAAAAATGCCCACTATTGTTAGTCTAGTGCACATCATAATGCCCCATCTATCAGGTGAACAACGTCTCCGGGCAATGGTTATGGTGGAGGCCGGGTTGAGCTACAGTGAGGTAGCGAGGTGTATGGGCTGTACACAACCCACCATCAGAAACGTGATTACCCGCCACAACATGACCTGGTCAGTTGACAACAGGCCAGGTCCGGGGCGAGAGAGACTGACGACTCCCGAACAGGATCGCTGCATATGGTTGCAGCACTTGCGTGACTGGTTTCACCGTGCTGTATCACCGTAATTCACCGCCTGTTTCACCGCAAATCACTGCCTGTATCACTGCAAACGGAGGACATATCCGATACTGACTGTTGTGACATTTTCATTTTGGCGGGTGCCATTTCGTTTTGTTGTTTTTGATGTGCATAATTTATTATTGACACTTTGTTTGTTGCTTTTTGAAGCCAACATGCTAAACAAATTATCCATCTTACAAAAGTCCAGTTTTGAGAACCAGAATAAAAATTATGTCGAAAATTATGGCCTCAAAGTTTTTAATGACTGACAGTGTATTTGACAATGCCGCAAATTTCTTCTTTTTGAGAATTTTGCCATAAAATAGAAAGTGGCTATAATTCCCAGATACATTACAGAATCAGCCCTAAACTTAACATGATTAATAACAGTCAAAGCCTTCATGTGCAGTTATATGTTCCAATTCACCCAAAATTTACTTTATTGATGAAGGCTAATGAATATTATTAGTTTTAGTAAAAGGGTGTGTTAAAATTCTCTAATTTTTGAAATGTCATCATGAAAAAGAAAGTGGCTACAATTTACACATACATTATACCATTGGTTCCAAACTTTACATGATTAATAACAGTCCCAGCCTCAACACATTTATATTACATGATCTGGTAAATGTGATACCACCTTCTGAATAAAAGAAATGAAACAATTCTCACATGTATATTTTTGCTCAAAGAGGTCTGTCCGCATCCATGCCAAATTCAATATTTCATTCATTCATTTTCTAAGCCTAATCCTAATTAAGGTCCCGGGGAGGTGGGCGTCCATCCGCCAGGGTACACCCTAAACAGCCAGGCCATCGCAGGGCCATTCACACTTACACTCAAACCTGGGAGCAATTTGGAACAGTCAATTAGCCTACTGTGCATGCTTTTGGACCGTGGGAGGAAACCGGAGTACCCAGAGGAAACCCATGCATGCATGGGGAGGACATGCAAACTCCACACAGAAACGCCCGAGCCTGGGAATCGAGCCTTCTTGCTGTGAGGTGGACGTGCTCACCACTGCACCACCGTGCCACCCTTCATGCCAAATTGACTCAGTAAATTCTTAAGCGCTTATTAATAAGGTCTTGTAAATAATAAATAAATATAAATAAAATTAAATAATAAATCTTTCATGGGCGGCACGTCCGCCTTACAGCAAGAAGGCCTGGGTTTGATTCCCAAGCTCAGGCGTTTGTGTGAAGTTTGCATGTTCTCCCCATGATTGTGTGGGTTTCCTCCAGGTACTCCAGTTTCCTCCCACAGTCCAAAAACATGCACAGTAGCTAACTGGCTGTTCCAAATCACCCCTAGGTGTGAGTGTGAATGGTTGTGTGAGTGTTGGCCCTGTGATGGCCTGGCGAGCTGTTCAGGGTGTACCCCGCTCTCGCCCAGAGTCAGCTGAGATGGGAGCCAGCCTCCCCGCGAGAAAATGAATGTATGAATGATAAATCTTTAATAATAATATGCATGTGTGACAACTGAAATGAGAACTAAGAAAATGGCTATTACTCACACATACATTATCAAAGCTGCCCCAGACTTCAGATAATTAATAACAGTCCCACTGAACATGTTGCAGTTTATGATATTCAAAGCATCACCTACTTCCTGCTTCTATTTCAGTTTACTGGATGAATCTCAAACTTGCTCAGGGAACTCTTAAGACCTTAATGGTAATTTCTGGTAAATTGAACCGTGTTGTTCTGGCTTACCAGGGTCTTCAACGTGAGAGAGAAAGTCCTTGTGACTGATCTTGGGATGGTAAAAAAAAAACTTATGAAATTTGGCACACACATGTGAACACATGACATTTTTTCATATTTTAGGGTTCTGGCACGTGTATCTCACCAAGATAAGTTGCATTTATGATGCAAATGCACCCAGAAGTTGCATTTATGCTGCAGTAACTTAAAGGAGGGCTATTGTATTCACCACTTTTTTTAACAGAGAGCAATATGTCACATTAATATAAATAGGTTTCCAGATATAATTTAATCATAAACAGTGTTATAAAAAAGTTTTGGTGCAAAATGTGTCGACGCGCGAGATTTCGGCGAGACGCCTTAATATTACTACGGGATGAAAAACTAGTGCCCAAACCCAAACACAATACATGCAACAAGAATAAAATGGCAATCAGATCAGTGCGACAAAATTTTTTTTTTTTTTGGCTATATTCAAGTGAAAAAAAATACAGTTATCACTTAATGGATCCTCAGCACAAAGAAGATATACAGGGATACATGTTTGAGCCAGAATGGCAAGCCAATGTTGCAAGGGAGAGGGTGGACTATGTGAAGAAATGACAATCACCAGGCACAAGTATCAAATAGGCAGACAAAAGGAAATGCTACCTCGATGCCGAACCGGAGAGGCAGGAAAACAAAGATTGGTGCGATTGCAAATGATGCCAAATGAGAACTTCTGCTGTTTCGAAGTTCCCAGACACGTAGTTCACCTTCGGACCGGAATGCTGTTTGCCTGACGAAAGCAGTCCTGAAAATGCCCCTGAACCAACTTTATCAAATCAGAGGCAGAGGGAGCAACCAAATTGGACCTACAGGTCAGAAAGTCACTTGGAATTTTCTGCTTTGGTGGGGAGAGTAATTGCTTTATGAAAATAGAAATACACACTTGCAGTACATTAGTATAGCACTAGCAGGCATGAACCAATCTAGCTCACTAGATGTATTATTCCAGCTAATTCGTGTTTTTACATCTAACATCTCATTCTGGGTGTGTATTTTGGTTTTTATATGTACTTCCTCTCTGAATAATACCTCTAGCACCAACACTTTTGCAAGATCTGCAAAACTACTTTTTAAGCTATTTAATATTTTATATTCATATTTAAGGCATACCCACTTTATCAGCTTCTCAATAGAGAATGGCAAAACACTGTCTGGCTGCCAAATTTGCATGAGGACCAATAAAATGCATATATTTTGATCGATTAAAATGGGACTACAACAGGCATTTGGGCAAATTACTTTATATTTTTACTCTTTCTTTTCTTATCTAATTCTGTTACAATGAACACTTGAGTGGTCGATCTGGGAGCATCTGCTAGACAGGAATGGCACTGCCCATTTCTTTGGAAAAATGTCTGTTATTAATCACTGGGGCCATGTCTCTCTTCTAAATCATGTATAATGTATTAAATTAGTACTAATTACAGTAAAAGTAATTTAATATTGTACTATAGCTCTCCTTTATACATACTTTGGTCAATCTGACCCAAATTTCACAACTTTGACATTGATTTGTCAAACGGTTAAGGAAAGCAACACATATTTTCAGATAGCTTCTTTTGAAAATTGTGTGGTTTTGTTAAAGGGTGCGTCTGTGGCAGCGTGATAAATTTTAATGATTCAACATGAAAATGGAAGTTGACATAATTCATTATTATCTGATCCGTCCCAATTGTCATGATTGACAAGGGTCTTGTACACTGTTTGAAAGTGTGTCACAGGTTCAGGTACCGGAGGTGCGAGGGCTCATCACAGTCAGTTGCAGCTATATTTAGTGCCCGAACACCAAAGGTGTGTAGAGCCCTACTGAAAGAAAAGAGGCACATTTTTCATCCCTTTCCCATTTTCAAAAACTCATGAAAATTGGCACACGTAGATTCTGGCGAAAATTTACATCTGGTGCAGCTTCAGGGTTTGGGAAACAAAAAGCATAGCAACAGTGCCAGATCAGAAAAAAACAAACAAACAAACAAAAAAGTCTTTCATAGCCTGAACCTAGAGTACATGTATTGGATGCAGTTTGTACATTATGTCAAGACACAAAAAAGCCTCTGACCCATATGTCACTAAGTCAACAGGAAGTCTGCCATTTTGAGTCAAAGTTGCAAATTTGGACATTTTTTGTGATTTTATACGTATAATAACTCAGATATGTTGTTGCAGCAGCTCTATCTTTAACAGCCACATGGGGCTTGGCAAAAATTAACATTGGATTTGGGCAAAATTAAATGCCATCAGAGTGCCACCTAGAAACATAAAAAAACAAAAAACCATTGACAAACTCTTAGTACATGTATAAAATTCAGAGGGTTCATAGATAATGTCAAGAAACACAAAAGAACCTCTAGCATCCGTGTTATTACGTAAAGAGGAAGTTGGTCATTTTGGGTCTAAGGTGAAATTTTATGCAATTTTGCCACACCAGTTATTTTTAACTACCAGAGGTTTTGTCCCATCAACTTGAAATTTGGCCCAGATCATACTACACAATTCAGAGACTAAAAGTTATCAAATGCTTGAGTTTTTGCTATACATACTTAATTTGACAATGCTGCAAGTTTCCTTTATTTTTTTGCCATGAAAAAGAATGTAGCTATAATTTATTACAGCATCTGCCCCAAACTTCAGTCAGAGCATGAACAGATACTATGTATTACAATGTCTAGGTAAAGTCATAGTTCCACCTACTGGCCAAAGAAATTACCAAATAACTTTTATATTTTCATGCGCAGTTTTAAGAGGTATGATTCACCCCAAATTTACTCAGAAAACTAAGAAAACATTGTTTAATATTGTGAGTTTTTCCTAACAGGGTGTGGCAATGCAACAAATTTACTCTATTTTTCGAAATGTCACTGTGAACATTGGTTTTAAACTTTACATAGTTAACAACATTCCCAGCCTAAACCTATTTCTATTTCAATGTCTGGTAAATGGAATAGCACCACCTTCTGGCTTAGAGAAAAAAGAAAAATAAAACAACACAACTTCCAAGAGGTTTTACAGAAGACAGTAAGAAGTACACTCTTAAGACCCTACTGATAATGTCTTGGGAATACTGGAACTTTTTGTAATAGAATGTCGGTGTGGCATGACAGCAAAGATTACTGATTTAAACCATCAAAAAAATGCAGAAAATGGCTATAAGTTCACACATGCATTATCACAGCTGGCCCAAATTTCAGATGAATATTAATAGTCCCACTTTACACATACAATAGCTTAGATTTCAGCTCCATATCGCCCCCCCTATAAATAAAAAAAAGCAGCCCCGGCAGTGTGTTTCACCTACATAAATGAAATTGACCTAACACGAAACTCGCCATTTCATTTTAATGTAATTTTTCTGGAGATTTATTGCTTTCATACTTTAACATTTTCTACAAAATTAATCAACTCAAAAGTGAGATTGTGATGTGTAGGATAAATGTACTTAATAATATGTCCGCATTATCCACCAAATATGTAGGATAATCCTATTCTGCCTGCATTATCCACCAAGTAATGTAGGAATAATTGATGATAATGTATTTTCTTCACCATTAATATATATGAAATCACTTAAACTACCAGCATTTCCAAGGAAATAATATATATGGAATCACTAATGATCTATATATCCACAGGATCAATGGTTGGTGTTATCAGTCATCAGATTAACCCTGCGTTCAACACCAAATAATATGCAGGAGATTATTTTGTGATATAAAAGGGAATTTATTTAATCACAGTGTTGACATTTTGACACTCAAACTATGTAGGAATTTATTGTATCTTATTGATTAGCTCAAACGAGGGGAATTAATTACACTGAATTATTACTCAAGTTGGACTGAAGTTTTTTTATCCAGCAAAATAGTTGAACCAGACATACAGTAACAATACTGCCGAAAGTACTCTTTACTCCACAGTTAAAAAGAGTTTCATTGTAATTAAGGGAAAATTAGCATTTATAGAGCTTAGGTTACCTGGATAGAATTCAGAAACTTCCATTTTGGTAAGAAAAAGACAAACTCAGACCATTTAAACAGTTATTTTTTAACTACAACAAACAAAGACTAGACAAGATAAATGATGAATGGATTATGAAAATGACTGTACCAGAACAATATTAACGAAGACATAATACTGGCAAACTTTAGATCATGCCTGGGACCAGTGAGAGAGCGTGAGGATGATGATTAAGGTGGTTTAACAGAATGGCACCATGAGTTATCAGAAATGGTATCAGAAGCTTTGTTACCTGTCCCTTTTGTGTGAGCTGGGCTCCTGCACTGTTCTGAGCTGTCAGGTCACATGCTGATATGGGGTGCTCTCTGCGCTGTGTTTATGGCATGTTCCACGGGGAGGGGATTCATGGGATTAGTGTTGATCTGGGCATCTTGGCACTTCCTTTTGTGAGAGTTTCTCCTTTCTCCCATCTTTCTTTCACCACGCTGCTATTAGGCTTTACGAAGTGTGATGAATACTTCTCTGAGAAGAAGAATGCTGTGACCGCATTGTTGCCCCTTGCTGCAACCCTAAATTCTTCTTCATTCTTCCTTTGCATTACTTTATATTATTTTCCCATTTTCTGTGCTACCTCTCCACGTTCTTGTATAGCGCTTTAGCCCATTCTTATGAACCGCACAGATGTTTTCTGGGATGGTGAATTTGAGTCCAAACTTTATGCATATTAATCAGCTGGTGCCGACACCTCTGGCCAATAGCCAACGGTGAATTACAATTCAAGTATATTGCACGTATATTTTAAATGGAACTTCTCTTTTTGTAAAGTGCATTCAATAATTTCATCATGTTAGAACGTGCTACATAAGTCAATGAAATTAAAAAATTTAATTGACAGTCAATCAATCCATCAGTTCTATGCAGAAATCCAACCAAGTGTTCTGAGCCATAGCTCAACTGAGTACTGTGGGCAGCTGAGTCAACAATTTAGCTTGATTTTATGGTTATGTTTTTTGTGGTAAAGATGAAAATGGCCATCCAGATTATTATTAGTGAAAAGTGTATAAGGTGGAACTCAGACAGATGCCTGAAAAGACATTTTGCAATGTTGCAATTAAGTAATATGAAAATAATGGTGAATTGAGACATGTTTTTTATTTTGTTTCTTTGCAACACTATTCCTGAAGCTGTGACAGCAAGAGCTTTGAAAACATGGCTTTGGTTATTTTTTGTTACGTTTGCGAAGTGTTGTAGGTGCAGAATTCACGACAGGAAGCATTTACTTGGATTGACTACTGAACTTCCAAAGGAAATAAAAAAAATATTCAATATTCTTCACTGTGCACATGTTTTTTTCCACTTCTATAAGCTTAAATCAAATAGTTGATCAAGGGGGAAAAAAAAAAAAAAAAAAACGCTTACTGCTTTTGATCAATGCAATGTGATGTCATAAGCCTATAGTGTCGTTGAAATCAGGGTGTAAACTCCAGTATCAAAATGGTAAAATAAATCTTAAAACAACTGTTCTATTTAGTCTTATTGTTAAAAAATAAATAAATCCCGAGCTCCACCTGTTCTGTTGGGGAGATTTCTTCTACGCATGCACACTATCAGGGCTATTTACGGCTTAGATTTTATTTTACACGTATTATAAAAATATATTTGATCACTAGGTAGTTCTGGTGCCAATGTACTTACTGCTCAAGCTGCTTTTCACAACAGACAGAAGCTTTTATTTCCCACATAATCTCTTCGCTGATATAATACGGGATTTTCCCTTATCAGCGTGAGATAAAAAGCTGATCTAATCTGCCACGTGTGTCCAAAATTGTAAATAATTGCCCAGGTTTAATTTTTAAAAACCTGTATATATTAATAATAATAACAATAATAATTATATAATTAATAAATTAGTATTAAAATAATAACCATAACTGATAATAATAAAAGTGTATTATTATTATGTATTTTTATTTATTTGACTTTTTTAAAGCATAACTTTTTTTTTATTATTCCCCTTGTGAATAAATCATGCTGTTTTTGGAAAAATCAATATTCACAGTATTTTGTTATCATTTATTGTGTGTAACTTGTAAGGTATTTTCAGTGAATTGGATTGTATTAATCATGTAAACCTGTGCCATCTCAATCATTAGTTTGAAGCTTTATTTAACTATGGGTAAGTGACCTTGACCTATTTTTCTTCTTATAACAAGGCTTGTGATAATTTTTTTTACGATTTTGAGTAGGTCAGACCCAAGCTAAAAAAAACAACATTTAATTTACGCATATTGAATCTACTTTACCTATGTAGATCGTCTGAGGTTTGACACAGGATTAACTGTGTCCAAAATGAAATCAGTTTAAAAAAAAAAAAAAAATTTTAGAAATCAGCTATGAAGGAGCAGAACACATGGAGACACCAGTGAGCTAAGGTTTAATAAAATAAAAAAAACTTTAAAAGTCACCAAAATTAGCCCTAACAAGTAATCCCCTTGTTCCTCTGTGTTTTCTGCTATTGCCAACCTAACAAAGAACTTGAAGTGGATGCCAAATAAACCTAAGCACCCTCAGCAGATTCAGCATGCATTTCACACACACAACCTGCATAACCTATATAGCTTTCATACATTGTCGCAGAAAAAAAAGTTTTGCTACCCCTGATAACAGTGCTTTGTTTCTCAGGTAACAGCCTGCTTGCTCTGTTTTCCATGGTAAACCACAGGACCTATGAACTGTACTTGCACAAACCCAACAGTCAAAACATACCATCCCTCATTAGAACTGATTGTTACCTCAAGCAGTACAAAGAATTCATTCACCTTCTGAGTAAGCTTAGAAATTATTAGAAATAAAAGTAATACCTGGCATGTAGCATGAGACTGGAGACAGCACCATGCGTTTCATGTGAGCGCCATGCCTTTTTTAATGCAGCTGTGTTGTAATTTAAAGCACCTGCCATTATTTTCCCTGCCTTCATGACCCCGGCAACTAGATCGGACATTGAATCACTGGGAATTATTTTTATTCTTAACCGTATGTCCATGCACAGCACTCATCAAAAGCATCTTCTAGATGCTTTTTCCTTTCCCTTGACCCCAGAAACTAGATCCGCCCCCTCTGAACTTTTCCTCAACTCTAACTCTGTTGCTAATATATATTTCACTTCGCTGTTATAAGTTCTCAGCCGACTCTGGGCGAGGGCAGAGTACACCCTGGACAGCTCGCCAGGCCATTGCAGGGAAGAAACACGCTGAC
>JBCNYH010069441.1:0-11000 GCA_039654325.1 Tandanus tandanus | reverse complement strand
TGGTTTTAATTACTTGTAACTTGGTTTGCTGCTGTCTTGGCCAGGACACTCTTGTAAAGGAGATTCTTAATCTCAATTAGTTTTTTTTCCTGGTTAAATAAATAAAAATAAAATAAAATCCAATCAATAAAAAACATAATTTCCAGAACCCAATCAAGGATTCACCATCAATCCCAACACTCTTGGGTCATCACAAATGGACACACCGCCAACACTCACAATCTGTCCACTCCATCATACACCTGGCTAGCTCCTCTGGGCTTGCTGCACCTGCATCCTGCATCAGTCCCATCTCCCATGCTGCTGTTGTATGCTTCTGCCAGAATCTGTTCTGGTTGTTCCTCAAGTGGGGGTCTATGGTGGCATGTAACCTGTTTGGAATCATCTTGGTTGTGACACAAGACAGGTAGATACCTATACTTGGAGACAAGTATGATTTTGGCCAGGGACCACAGTTTAGAATTTTTGTCAGTTGTCAGTGACCAGCTGCACATCTCAAGGACTAGGTCATCTAGGTCACAGTTCTTCATTGTCTCTGGGGGGTATGTCACCCGACCCGGGGCTCTTTCATGCTGTAGTGAGGTCTTCATGCGATTGTACTTACTAGCTGTGAAGGGTCCATCTTTGATACTGAGGTCAGCGAGGACAGGCAGAATCTCTTCCTCTGGGTCCTCCACTATAGGAATGCCTCAATAGAGTTTGCTGAAGTGAGTTGCACAAGTGGCAACTCTCTTCTCAGGGCTGTTGCAAGCTACTTGGCGATTCCTTGTACCTCTTCCTTCCACTAATCTCATTTATGACCATCCAGCATACCTCATATCACCATGTGCTGCCTCCACTTTCTGGACCTTAACTCAGTTCCTCACCCCAGAGTCTGTTATAGGTACTGTACAGATATTGTTTGGCCTTGTTGAGCTCCTCATGGCTCTCACAGTCTCCTTTAAAATTGAAGGCCAGGCTTGACTTCGTCACCTTTTCTCAGGCATTACCTATGTCTGGGTGCTTGGTGTGTTGAGATAGCTTAACATGCTTCTTCACCAGAGCATACTTTTTCATTGCCTCTGCATTGGCTGAGATGAAGTGCTAGAATTTTGTTAGTCCTTTTTCCTCTGCCAGCACCTAAAACTGATTCCTTATTTCCACTTCATACTGTCTGTGCAGCTCTGTGTCTGCTGGGAATGCTTTCTAGACATATCTGACTCAGTTAGGGGTTTAGGCACCCTGAGGCTAATTCGGACGGCCATTGACACAATCCTGTGGTCCAAATTGATGGGTTTGAATGAGATGTAGGGCTCTGCATTGAGAATGCTGTTCCGCCAATTTCTCATTCTCACAAGGATGTAGTCAAGCTGTCTCTTAACCCCTGTCACCCAGTCTTTGAGCATTTACCTCTTGCCAATTAACGTGCAGAACTGCATGTGGTGGCAGTAGCTCCTATTCAGTCAATGGGTCACCAACATGCTTGCCATTGCAATTTGTCCAATCGTGGAGGGAGAATGAAACATCCTCCATGCCCAACATTGCATTCAGGTCACCTAAGATGGCCAAGAAGAAATGGGAGGGGATAGTTTCTATTGCCTCCCTCAGCTCTTTATAGAACTTCTCTACCTCTTCATCAGGAGCTGCATTAGTTGGTGAGTAGCAGATGATGACAGTTGTGGTTGGGTTGCCACTGAATTCAACCACAAGTATTCTTTATAAATGATGGTGCACTTACACCGTACCTTCCTTGTGTGGTGAGTATTTTACACAGACACCCAAGCACATGCACACTAATTCACAGCTTCCAGATGTTTGTCTCCATTCTTCAGCTTTTATCTCTCCCTGAAAACACACACAGAACAAACATAAAGAGTTCTATTAACTAGCCACTGGTGCATTTAATCACTCCCCTCCTTCAATTTCCTGGAACAAAACAGCTCCCAGCCCTGTGTGCAACACATCTGTCTGCACGACAAAAGGAGTGAAAAATTGGGTGCATGCTACAGTAGGCTGCCACAAAAGCTGTGCGAAAGCTAAAACATCTGTTTGCACCGCTCCATCAACTAGACCAGATCTGGCACCCCATTTTTAGTGAGGTCAGTCAGCAGGCTGGAGATGTCTGAAAATTTAGGTACATATCCATGATAGTAGCAAGCCAACCTGAGGAAATGCCTCAATTTTTTTGGTGTAAGGTCTCGGGCAGGCCACAATTGCTGCTGTCTTATCAATTTGGGGATCCACCTGCCCGTGACCCAAGTGGAAACTTAGATACTGTACTTCCACCCACCCAATTGCACATTTTTTCAGGTTTGCCATGAGTCCTCTGAACCTGAAGGCTTTCAGGACAGATCTGAGGTGTTGTAGATGCTGCTGCGAATCATAACTGTAGATGTCATTCAGACAGGCAGCAGTGTACACACTACAAGGGCAGATAATGTTGTCCATGAGGTGTTGAAACATCACTGGGGTTCTCAATCAACCCAAAAGCAAGTGTCATAAATTGGAGTAATCCAAAGGGTGTGAAAAAGACCATTTTGTGGCAATCAGGGGAATCTGCCAATATCCTGTTGTCAAATCTGGTGTTGAATAAAAGTGAGGTGTGCTTAACTGATTGAGTAGTTTGTCAACACACAGCATAGGAAAGGCATCAAATTTAGACACCATGTTGACTTTTCTATAGTCCACAGAGAAACGAACTGACCCATCAGACTTGGGTACCAAGACCACCAGGCTGTTCCAGTCATTTTGTGACTCCTCAATTACCCCCATATCGAGCATAACATTGAGTTACTTCTGAATCAAACTTTTCTTGTGCTCAAGGAGTCTACACAGGTGGATGCATAGAGCCACCCCTGGAGCAGTCTCAATGTGGTGTTCTATGAGGTTCTTACAACTTGGTAAAGAACATATGCACAAATTCCTCCTGCAATTGGGACCTCTGGGACCTCTGGAATGGCAAGAAGTGGCCTCCACAGGAGATTGGGGTGAATTTGGCTGCATTTTTGCTAACCTATGGTTTCAGCTCGGCAAAAATGTTGCACAATTGCACTGCTTGGGGATATTGTGGAGTGGGCATTGTGCATTATATTTTGTTTGATTAACACAAAGTGGTATTCACATGCAGACCAATCTAATGGCCTGATAAAATTCCTAATTATTTTAAGTGTGATCTCAATCAAAGGAGGCGGGCGCAATGGCACTTTTGAAATGGGTGGGGAATTAACTAGCTGGCATTTGCGACATGCCACTCATCACCAATGAACATTACATTGAACATTGCTTAGCCAATTAAATCAGACCATGAGACAGTTTAGTGTTTTATTTTGCCCCAAATGCCCAGCCAAAGGGTTATGATGAGCTACCTGGAAAAGCATTTTCCTGCAACTTGTTGAGACCAACATCTCTTCTCCCTAGTGAGTGTCCTGCATAACTCAATACAGCCTATCTTTAATAATACAAATTATCTGAAGCTTGGAGGATTTGACAATTGATTGCTCTCATTTGGTTGAAAGCATGTCTCAGAATCTTGTGTCTGAATCCCTAGGGTTTGGGCTTTCCTCCCCAGTGTCCTCCTGATGGCTCTGGTCTACTTCCTCAGTCAATGCTGTGCTAGAAACTCCTGCTTAGGCATGCAGGACACTAAGCTGTTCTTTAATAATACTTGCAACCCCAGCCAATTTGTTCCCAGAAGTAGCAGATGGGAGAGACAAGCAGTAACATCCACCTCTATGCTATGCTTTTTGCCCCTGAATTTAATACTGATGAGTGCCAGCAGATATTCGTAACCGTACCTCAGCTTCACCAATTGTACACCTACCATAGCCCTGCATTAAATAAAATTTTATTGGATTGCAACCTGTATCGTCCAACATCTGAAGTCTACTCCTTGAATACTCACAGTTACACTCACAGTTGATTAGGAGAAAGCGTGGGTGTGTCCAAAATCCAGATCAGTGTGGCGACTTCCTTGGGACGATGTTGAGAATTTCCGCCACCTGATGATCCTCTGTCCACTGGATCGTTTCCTATAGCATGGCCGGATGATGGCACTGCACTCACTTTGCTGTTTCTGCTGGCATCCTCACGATTAATTGTTCTAGAACCACCCCATTGAGCACTTTCTCCCAGGTGCACCCTCCCACGAGGATCAGCCAAATCCAGCAGGCGTCCTTAAGCTGCTACATGAAAAGAAATGGCTGGACCACTTCAGTCAGTGCCAGTCTCTGACAATGCAGCTGAAAAACAGCCTTTTTCAACCAAATAGTGCAGCTGGGGGGCAGGGGGGCTGCATATCCATGAGCTGAGCTTTCATGGTCAGAAGAAGTACCAGCCGCATCGCTTGCTCCACTTCTGGCCACCTCACACTGCGATTGCTTGCTTAAACACCTCAAAGTACACCTCATGGTGATCCTATGGTCCCATTCTGCTGAGGGCAGCATGGGAATAGCACATGGCAGCTGAATATGGTATAGAGGTGGCCCAAGCCTGCTGGATGACATCCTGCAGCAGCTGGAGGTCCTCCTGCTGTCCTCGAAGTATCTCCTCCATGAGCCACTGCATGTCAAAAAGATGTCAATGTTGCATAGTAAAAATTCCTAAACATATCTGATAAACATTGTCCTATTAAATAATACAGCAAAAAACTGAAATATACTCACCCATGGATCACAAAGAGATTACAGAATGTCTACAAAAGTAAAAATACACTTTACTGAGATTTCATAATATATAGAACTAAAGACACAGAAAATAAATGTAAAAAATATATAAAAATAAGTTAACTCATATTATAAGGACACGTAAGAAAGTATTATAAGGAAATATCAAAAGAATAATCTAAGGAATATGGAGTTTATTAAACAGTTTTCATTCATTCATTCATTCATTCATTCATTCATTCATCTTCTTCCGCTTCTTCTGGGGTCGAGTCACGGGGCAGCAGCCTAAGCAGTGAGGCCAAGGCATTTTCAGACCAGACGAGAGACGTAGTCCCTCCAGCGTGTTCTGGGTCGGCCCCGGGGTCTCTTCCCAGTTGGACATGCACGAAACACCACACCAGGGAGGCGTTCGGGAGACATTCTGATCAGATAGATAGATTAAACAGTATTGTAAGAAATAATTCTAGACAAACAAGTTTTCCTGAGTTTTTTATTGATAAGGATATTGAAAATTATTATATGGATAATGTAGCCAATAGCCTTAATAATTTCTTTGTAAATGTTGGACCTGACCTAGCAGGAAAATGATCCTGGAACATTTAGACTAAACATGGATTAGTTGATGGAGAGAAATCCCTGTTCAATGTTTCTTACAGCTGTGGATGAGGAACAAATACTGGGTATTTACTGGATTTTAATGATATTGATATTATTGGTGAAAAAAAAATAACTGTGGAGATTTCAAAACCATTAACATACATATGTAACTTATCTTTCCAAATAATTTCTAGACAAAATAAACATGGCTAAAGTCATACCTCTGTATAAAGCTGGGAACAAACACATCTTCACAAACTACAGACCTGTATGTTTGCTTCCACAATTCTCCAAAATTTTAGACAAACTCTTCAATAACAGTTTGGACACATTCTTGGAAAAGCATAAATTACTCACAGACAGTTAATATGGATTCAGAGCTAACAGATCGACATCACTAGCTTTAAAAGAATCAATAGAGGAAATCACAAATGCCATAGAACAAAAACAATATGCAGGAGGGATATTTGTTGATCTTAAAAAGACATTTGATACCATCGACCTCAACATATTAATAAATAAACTAGAGAGGTATGGTATCAGTGGAATTGTTTTAAATTTGGTGAAAAGTTATTTAGTCAAGAGACAGCAGGTTGTGAGGTTGGGTAATTCTTATTCAGAGTATTTGAGCATTGCTTGCGGTGTTCCTCAGGGGTCAGTGTTGGATTGAAAATTATTTATTATATATATACAACATGCACCAGGAGATTTGTATTCTTTGACTTCCTGCATGTGGGGATTAAAGGAGGCTTTCATTCATCAAGTTATCTTTTATCAATAGTTTTGCCTTGCATTAGCATGTGGGTCACTTGTTTTGGTTGAGGTCCATCTGTCATTGTTTAGTCAGTCTTGATAGAATCCATCATGGCCGCCAGTGGTGCAGGGCATGTTACATAGAAAGAGACTTACGGAGAACGGGCACGCTCGCTTTCTGCTGTGTAGCGCTGTATGCAAATTCGGCTGCCATATTGGCTTGGAGCGCTGAAGCCTTGGCAAAATGTAAACTAAAAGGAAGCATCACTGTGTTTTCTTAGAAAAAGTTGTAATTAATAATTCAAATGAAGCAAGGAAATGTTGACAGCGTTTTCAAATGTTATTTTGAGAACAAATAACACAATAACATAAACTTAACGTAATTAATTGGAATATATTCTGATAAATTAGCATGTATAAAATACAAATTTAGAGTAGTTAAATATTACACTAAACATCAATGAACAGCTGTAAATGTACATACATGAAATATTCAATGACCTTTGAACAGATTGTTTAGATAATTTATGGCACACTGATAGAATTTGATGTCGCTGTGAACATACCTTAGCAATGTGGTGCTGCCTAAAGTTATAGTACACAGTTACCAGCAGTTCAATGAGTGCAACAAAATGATTGTCAATACCATTTTGTGTATTGACAATGTGCTGTCCCAAAGCGAAGGGATCGCATGCGCCATTCTGTGCCTTCAACATGTACATGATCTGTGTTTTTGAACAAATAGCACAAACAGAATGCACGTTCATGAGCCGCTGTATGGCTCTTTCAGCGCCCCTATTTCAGACCACCAAAAGATGGTACATGCTCTCACTTCGCTTTGGGACTTCTGATATATTACTATTAATACAGACACACATCGGTTATGAACATGGACCAGAAATCATAGCCTTGTCCATGTCAGGCATAACCACTGATAAATACAGCTCCAGTTCTCTGATTCCAAGCTTTTATTAGATGATAAATGATCTATTTTCAAATTATCAATCGCCTAAAATTATGGCAAAGTGTGTAATATTACCTGTGAAATGTTATTTCACATTCTCTCATTGTTTTGTTTCTCTCATTGTTTTGTTTCTCTCGTTTTTGCACCCAAACGCAGTACACCTGTACATCATTTTGCTGCTACTACTCTGAGGCAATATGGTGGCAAAATTGGCATACCGAAATCTGACTGTCTCCAATCTCCTTGATATACGATTATGGCATGTTACCCAGAAGATAAGTCATTACTTATTAAGCATTCTTATTTTCACTAAAACAAAAATATAAACATGTGTTATGTCACAAACATATGTTTTAACTATGTTTGTATTGTTATTTAGAGGGCTGAGAAATGTATGTATCTCACAAGATACGCTGCCAGATTAGGGCTAGAAAATTTTGAAATTTGGTAATGTGTACTCCTCAACATTTTTTTTTTCAAACTGGAAGACAATTTTTGTGAAGGGTATTTTGGCTAGCTCCTTTTATGGGAAAAGAAAGGCAAGTAAAGGAATGGGAGAGAGGATGATCGAAGATATGCATTTACAGCATTTGGCAGATGCTCTTATGCAGAGCGACTTACAATTATAATTTTTATACAACTGAGCAATTGAGGGTTAAGGGCCTCGCTCAAGAGCCCAACATTGGTGATAGTCGGGATTGAACCGCTGTCCTTTGGATCAGTAACCCATCGCCTTAACCACTAAGCCACCACAGCCCTGTGGTGCTGCCCAATTCCTGCAAGCTCTTCAGATTCTGACTCGGCCAGTGATGAAGATGAGGAAGTAATTTTCTCTCAGCATGAGATAGAGACAGAAAGTGAGGAAAGTTTTTCAGATAGGAGAGAAGTTGTTTTCCTGTTCCTTGCCAAAGCATTGTGTCACAACACAATGTCCACATGGGAGGAGTTAATCTTGCTGACATGATGGTGGCCTTGTATCACAATCCTGCAAAGTCCCACCGGGGATACCTGTGTCTCTTTTGCTAAATGGCTGATATAGCAGTCAACAATGCATGGCAGCTGTATCGCCAAGATTCCAAATGCACAAAAAGCTCAAGGCATGCTGCAGGCTGTGGATGCACTTATCCATCAGGGGAAAGAAGGGAAGGCCCTCCAAGGGAAGAGAAGTGGATGTGCACAGTCCCACCAGATGCATCCAAAGATCAACAACCCCAAGACCAGTGGCTGATGTCCGCTATGATTAAGTGGATCACTTCCCAGTTTGAGAAGGAGCAGATTCCGTCCAAACAGGCAACTCCTGCAGTAAATGTGGTGTTCGTCTGTGCATCATCACTGGAAAAAGCCCACAAAACTGGTTCCAACTGTTCCACAACAAGAGAATATAGACAAAAATAGGAAAGAGACAAAAAAAAGGCAATTTGGTTGTTAATTTGTAGGTGCCATGTTCTTTGTAGATCAGTTGTAAAAATTAAATGTTCTTTGCAGGTCCAAAAGTTCACATTTGAGTTGCAGGTGCACTTATTGGACAGGAGGGGAGAGAAGGAAATATGATGTCCCCCATTTATTGAAAGAGGAAAGTGTATGTTATGCCCAGAGAATAATTAACTACCAACAAATGTATAATTTTTCTTCTTCAAAATAAATGTTAATGTGCTTACCATTTTCGCTCTGTTTAATAAGGCAATGTATAGCCAATGAATATCCAAAGATATCAATGTATATCCAAACAAAAAAGAAATGTGTTTTTTTATATCTAGTATATTTTAGATACAACTCATTAAATCCAAAATAAACTAGATATTTAAAAAAATTGTTTTCCACTTGGGCCTGTTTAAGGGCTAAATGACATGCAAGATTTCAATGTTATTAAAATTAGTGTTGTTTGCAGACGATACAAATATATTATTTTCTGGAGAAAATTGTATGAAATGAACAAATTATTGATGTGGGAAAATGATCGTTAAATTTGAGAAAAACAAAAATAATGCTACCTGGTAACTATAAAACAAATACACAGGTACAGATACAAATAGATAGAGTTGAAATTGAAAGACTTGATGAGAATAAATCTCTTAGGGTAATTATAGATGATAGAATCAATTGAAAATCACACATTAAATAAATATAAACTGAACTATCAAGGTACATTTCAAAGCAGGATTCTGTTCACTGTTCTTTTACCATATTTCAATAATTGCAAAAGTTAGTTAGATTCATTATTGATTCTCCAAAAAAAGAGCAATACAATTCATTCATAGCACTGCACTGTAAAACATTGCTGTAAATTTATGTGAAAATATCAACAGTATAATCCTGTTATTTGTAAATGCAGTAAATTAATGGTAATTTTTATCGGTAAAGTTGATTTCACAGTACTACTGTATTATTTTACGGTATTTTACAGTATAATCGCTTAGGGGAAGGAAACAGTACTTCAGTTTTTTTATTTATTTCATTTTGGAAAGACAAAGAAGCTGTGAGCCCACATTTTGAATAAACAAATTTTTCACCCATCTTCATCCTGCAGATTACAAGGTAAGAACCTTTTGGTTTTGCAGGCATGCATCAATAGGCAACATGCATCAGGACTCTAGTCAACTCCTATTGTGTCCTGATACGATTGTGACTGCAAGATAACTGTTTGATTCTTTATTCTTTATGTTTAGGATTGTTAGCTTACATTGTGCACTGAGCCTGACACACAAAAATCTGTCTGGCTGCTTGGTGGGTCTTTTAAATCCTGTAATGTGTGAAATTCCATTCATTAATTCATTCAAGTTAAAGTTTATATGTTGTTCACTGGAATAATGAACTAAATACAACTAACGCGTATGTGAAAGCTTCTACATTATAAAGAAAATAGAAAAGGAATGGTTTTGATATTGAAGAGAAATGTATATTTTCAGGAGGGACCTGTAAGGATACTGCAAATATCAGATGTTCATGAAGCTCTCAGAAAAGACGTTTTGGAGCTGAGAAAGGAAAATGCTTCCCTACGAAATGAGATAGGTATATAATAGATAGTGAGTTGCTTGAATTTTATATTTTTTAAAAATGCTTTAAGATTTCAGTATAAACTTATTGTTGGATTTTAGAATTATAGATCCACATTTATAGTACGCTACCTGACCAATATAATATTTAATATAATATCTGCATTATATTTAGGTCAGATGGAAACTGAACTGATTGATACCTAAGATGTGGATAATCTTCTTTGAATGACTTTGAATGAAAGGCTCAGTGGTTAATTAATAATCCTAGCCTGTAAAATCTGTTATTCTCAATGTTTAGGACTTCCATAGCTGTTAAACCAAATGAATAGGATGGTATCCCGTTCCACTTCTAGGAATAATGTGGAACATTAAGCTGTACCTCCTGATTCTGGAGATACGCAAGAACCAAATGCAGCCTTACATGTATATGACTGAGGAACATCCACGGGACGATCATCACCAGCTCCTTCTATTGGGGTACCAGACCACTTTTTGCATTTTTGCACATATTCCTTATAGTTTTTTTTCTGCACTTTATATTTATACTTATTTAGCCTAACCTAAATGTTTGTCTGTACAGTGAGTGAAGTAAAACTCCTTGTTTGTGTACACAAACTTAGCCAAAAAAAAACCCTGATTCTGATTCAAAAAAATCCCTGTTTTTAATGGCTATATAGCTGCTGGTAATTTTTCACAATGTTTCTATAGAACTTTTTCTGTTGAACAAGGTCCTAAAGTTCTATAGAATTTTTTTCTATAGAACTATTATGACTCTTCCGGCGCTGTCGAAGTCGGCCACCGTCACGACTGCTCCTACCACTTTTTTCTTTGTTTTTGTTTTTTTAAGTTAATTTTAATACATGGAACCGGCAAATTCATCATCAACATGGAGTGCATTCATTACGATAGGGATACTCTTATTTCTATTGTTGTACAATGTACTCACAAATCAACGTTTATAATCCCAGATCCGAGCTGGCCGAAGGAGATCCTCAGGGAGAACAAAGGACGGGACCCGAAGCGGCGGCCCCGGGGGAAACGAGCCGGCGT
>JBCNYH010069430.1:0-11000 GCA_039654325.1 Tandanus tandanus | reverse complement strand
TATATATATATGTAGACTTTCAGTATATATATTGTGTGTGTGTGTATATATATATATATATATATATAGACATTTGTAATTTGTAATTTTTCTTATTGAGACTTTTAACTTTATCTTATCCTTTTCTTTACTTGGTATAGAGCAACTGTGTGCACACAATTTCCTTTGGGATCAATAAAGTATTCTGATTTCACTACAATAAAACTAAAATATTTCATAATGGAATAAGATTTTAATGTTTTATAATTAGCTGTATATAATGAGGTCATAACTTACAGAGAAGAGGTGCATACCAGCATTTACTGAGCGTGTGCAGAGCACCAGAGAGAGCAAACACACAACAATGACCAGAGAATCAAACAGCACCATCAAAAGAAAGTGACTTCCTGCATTTGCACAAAGAAAAAAAAGATTATTCATAAACATCTTTATTACTGTAATTATAACTTTGTTACTGTAATTAAAACATTATTATTTTAATTAAAACTTATTTCTTCATCAGTATTTTTATTACTGTACTGAATATTTTAATCATTAGCAATTAAACAAAGTTACTGTCATTTTAGTGACTAAAGAGCTAAAATACACACACAAGAGCACATTTACACTTTATAGTAATGTGCAAAATCCAAAAAAACATTTGATTTACATGAATATGAAAAGGTTTACATATACATATATATATATATATATTTAAAAAAGCAAACATTTCACCATTTTTATACAGTGCCTAAAGATAAATTTGATATACTCCAACACATGACACAAAGGTGACATTTTCTGACATGGCTCTGTTCACAGCGCAGCAGCTATTCTGTGTCTCCAAGGTGAAAGAACTACAACGTGCATAAAGCACACCCCAGGAAGCACAGCAAGCAGTGCACATGCGCAGGTAATCTTGCTGTATGTGCAAACTAATCTAGTGAATGTGTTGTCATAAATAGCCAGAATCCCACTTAGTTCTTCTTTGCTTTTCACAAATATCACTACATCATCTGCATACAGTAACTAAGTCACTCTTCTTTGGCCACTTGCTTTAGCTCTACTAGGGAATTCACAGGGAGATACTTCATTTGGTATTTGGAACTCAACCAGAACGCCAGTGTCGGGGAACTGTTTCATTATTTCGTGTCTTGCACACCGCATAACAAAATCCATATGTTGAAAATCAGTGGACTCTAAAGGGCACCTTGGCGACACCCTACAAAGGTCTCAAAACATCATCGGGCACCCTTTATAAAAGCTTTTGTTCCAGTGTACAGTGTCCTTATTATGGAGACCAGCCTCGGACAACCAAGCTGGATTTCTAGCACTCGGAAAAGTGCTTCATGTGGGACCCAATCGTAAGCTGCTTTAAGATCGATAAAGCAAATGAATAGTGGACCCCTTTCTTTCTCAAGTGTCTTATGTTGTAGATGGCATCACATGTCGATCAATTTTTTCTGAAATCAAATTGTGTCCCCATCAGAATAAGTTCATAGATTGGCCTTATTCTCTTGACAGCAATGATTGAGACAATTTTGGACATTGTCGCAATTATCGATAGGTGTCAGTAGTTTTCATCAAGGCGTTTAGACCCCTTCTTGTGAAGGCAGGTTATTGCCAATAATAACCACACACTGGGATCCTTAAGACACCACACCAGCCCTAATAGGAACACCAGATATTGCAGGAGCTGTGTTGATGCAGAGTACTTCAGTTGTTCGGCGTAGATATCTTTCTTTCATCAGGATCAAGTGAGACATGACATTTATTAATCAGACCTAAAAATGCTTCATCTACCCATGGCTTGATGTCACATTCTTTTTGTCTCTCAGGGATACTTCCAGCAGGCGCAGTGGTTATAGCATTTACTATAAGTTGGTTAATATTATCAACCTGTCCAGACGTTGGTGGTTGTTTAAGGAGTTTATGTAGCTGTTTGCTGTATTGTTTTCTGGTACTTTCTGAATCTCCGAGGGACCACACATTGGGGATATGACTAGTTTTCAGATGTTTGTGCTTAATTATTTTGTGTCGTCTTCATCTAGTTGGACCATGAACAACACAATGGTCACACTCATCCGGGCAACTGACACTTGGATATGATCTGCAGTTCTTAGTTGCTCTTTAAATATAACACTTGCCTAGGATGTAATCACTGCACAGTAGCTACTTCATGGCCTCCAAAGCAGAATAACTACAACGCTCCTACAGTGTGCCCTAGGAACAGCAGACATGCACAAGTGCTCGCACCATACATGCAAACTATCTGATGTGTAATGGGAAGGACAATATATACACGCCCAAAAAAATTTATAATATTGTTAAGCATTAGTATTGTGTTCATGTTACAGGCCAAACCCTTGTACTGTGCTTTTGGATTTCTAGGTATATCCTGTTTTGCCCATTTTTCACTCAACTTTATCTATCCTGTATTATTGACTGATTGTGTTTTTGACTGATTTCTGCTTGCCTGATTTCCTGAATGAGAGTTTGCCTTATATTTGATCTTCTGTCTGCTTGATCATCTGATCAGTGCCTGCCTGACTTTGAACTCAAACTGTGTTTTTGGGGGACAATTATACACAACACCTACAAAAAGTTATTTTTGATAAAAAGGGCAATACTATCTGAAGACAAGGGTGTACTTACTTTCTCCACAGAAGAACATTATGTCTATTAGTATTTCTGTTAAAAAAATATTCTTCAATAGACATATCCACATTTTAACAAACTACTTTTCTTTGTAGTTTTGTTCAAGTAGATCACCTTGATATCTATAGGCACTACATTAAAGGGTCAAATATTTGCTTGTTGAAATATGTTGAATTAGTGATGTGACGCACTGGATCCGGAGACCTCTGCATGTTCACACACACTGACATGAGCATTGCTGTGCAGGGACACTTTAATCTGGCCGCTGTGAGCACTGTTATCAAACTCCACCTGCAAAAGAATACAGTTGTTAATACAAAACAACACTCGATCATGCTTAGGCCAAAGAACCCACATCAAGCCACCACCAAGTGGGTTCACCACATGTGGGATGGAAAATCGAGGTTGGGTGCAAGGTGAGTCAGGTGGACACACTCCTCAGTTTCTTCCCTACTGACAACACCCCTCTCACTCTCCTGGGAGAACTCAATCTCATCTTGACAATCTCCAGTCTTGCCATTTCCCTCTTCTACATTCCTTCTCTCTAACATTCAACAACTGCCCCTTCAACACACAAAGGAAGACATCTCCTGGAACTAGTGTTCAGCCGTCCCAGCCCAGTTACAGGCATCACTGCTACCCTACTTCACATCTTTGATCACCACTTGGTATCCTTTACCATCATCTTACCTATCCTATTTAAAACCAACTTTCAGTATTCCTTCTCCACTCTGCAAAACTCCATGTTGTACCTCCACTTTATATCTTTAACTGTCACTTCCTGCACCCTATTATACCTTTCAGACCCTGTCTTCTTTCCTTCTCCACCATCAGAGTTTGCTACTGACACTCTCCTCCCCCTCACTCCCATCATGCTGAAGAGCTTTGAGAGGCTGTTAAAAGAGCACATCACCTCCAGACACCCTCCCACAATCGACCCTTTCCAGTTTGCCTACCGGTCAAACCACTACACTGAGGATGCCATCTCCTCTGCTCTTCACCTGAGTCTCTCTCACCTGGAGGAGAAGAACACCCATGTGTGATGCTGTTCAGTTCAGCATTTAATACCATCATTCCACAGCATCTGGTAGACGAACTGGGACCCCTGGGCTTCAACACCCCACTGTGTAACTGATTTCTGGACTTCCTCACTGAAAGACCACAGTCACTGCAGGTCGGTCCTCCAGTGTCATCACCCTTAGCACAGACTCCCCTCAGGGGTGTGTCTTGAGCCCTCTGCCCTCTGCTGGACCTGGACAGCATATATTGTGTCCATATCTGGTAGATGGCAGCCCAAGATCCCCTGAGCAGTTCTCACCACCATTCCTTACCACACCATTGCACTGAGACAGAGCATGCTTTCTACTGTAGCGCTGTAAAAGTTCCTGAGCAGCTGAGAGGAGGGTCCAGTACGTTTTAACTTTCTGAGGAAAAAAAGCCATTGTTGGGCCTTCTTCACCAGGTGTGAGGTGTTGACAGACCAGGACAGGTCGGAAGAAGTGTGGACGCCCAGGAACTTAATACTGTCCACACGCTCCACCACCTTCCCATGAATGCAAAGAGGAGCGTGCACTGTCTTCCTGGTCCTCCTGTAGTCCACTATGACCTCTTTGGTCATGCTGGTGTTCAGAATGAGATTGTTAGTTGAACACCAGTTTATCAGCTGCTGGATCTCCTCTCTGTAGTGGGTCTCGTCATTATCCCATAAGAGAACCCCCCACAGTGGTGTCGTCTGCAATCTTCATGAACGTTTTTGTGGAGTGGATAGCAGAACAGTCATGAGTGACAAGGTTGAAGAGGGCCTGACTGAGCACATAGCCCTGCAGTGTTCCAGTGTTCAGGATCAGGGTGGAAGATGTAGAGTTCCCTATCCTCACCACCTGGGGTCGTTGGTGAGAAAGTCTCTGAACCGGGAACACAGGTTGTGGAGAACAGTGTTGAAAGCTGAGCTGAAGTCCACGAATAGCATCCTAACACAAATGTTAGGGTGCTCCAGGTGGGTCATGGATGTGTGGAGTGCGAGACAGCATCCTCCGTAGAGCAGTTCTCCCTGTAGGCGAACTGAAGGCTGTCCAGACCAGCAGGGATAACATCCTTGATGTGGTTAAGGAGGATTCTCTTAAATTACTTCATGATTACCGAGTTCAGGGCAACCAGGCGATAATCGTTGAGGCAGGTAGCGGCAGTTTTTTGTGCACAGGCACAATGATGGACTTGGAGGCAGACAGGAACCTTAGTGAGCTGCAGTGACAGGTTGAAAATGTCCAGGGAAACTCCTGCCAGCTGCTCAGTGCATCATTTCAGGGTCCTGCCTGACACCTTATCTGGTCCTGCAGCCCTGTTCATATTGATCTTCCTCAGGTTGGAACACACTTTCTGCCACTGCAGAACGAGAGGCTGCTGCTGCTCCTTTGGTGGGGGAAGATGTTCAGTCTCTCTGCCGCTCAATGAGTCAAAGCGTGCAAAGAAGCTGTTCAGGGTGTCAGGCAGAGTGGGGTTGTGGCTGACCTGATCGCTGTGCTTGTAGTCCGTGATGGTCCTTATACCTCTCCACATGTTGTGCGGGTTGTTGTTGTTAAAGTGCTCCTCAATGCGCTGATTGTATCTGAGTTTTGCCAGCTGGATGCCCTTTTTCAGTTCTTTCCTTTCCGGGCCCTACTGTAAGCCAGCCTGTCTCCTGACCTGTAGTCTGTGTCCTGGTCTGTGAACACTGCGTCACTGGTCACTGGTCAAGGTCAGCAGCATCTGTACTTCCTGCACAGGATGAAAGGAGTCCACCTGCCATAGAGAGCATCTTGACCAGCTGCATCTCTGTGTGGTGTGGCAGCTGTAGTGCTTCTGACTTTAAGACTGTGAGGAGAGTGGTGAGGACAGACATTTTCTTTTAGTATTCACGGGTATGATTTAGTACACATTGTTCCATCAATGATGACAAGCCATCCTGGCCATAATACTACCACCACTGTGTGTTACAGATGGGATAAGGTTCTTATGCTGGAATTTAGTGTTTACTTTTCTTCAAACATAATGCTTCGCATGTCAACAAAAAAGTTATATTTTGGTCTCATTTGTCCACAAGACATTTTTCCAATAGCCTTCTGGTTTGCCCATGTGATCTTTTGCAAACTGCAGATGAGCAGCAATGTTGTTTTTGGAGAGCAGTGGTTTTCTGCTTGAAACCCTGCCATGCACACCATTGTTGTTCTGTGTTCTTCTGATGGTGGACTCATGAACATTAACATTAGCCAATGTGAGAGAGGCCTTCAGTTACTTAGAAGTTACCCTGGAGTTGTTGTGACCTTGCCGACTGTTTTGCACCTTGCTATTGGAGTGATCTTCGTTGGCTGACCACTCCTGGGGAGGGTAACAATGGTCTTAAATTTCCTCAATTTCTACAGAATCGGTCTTACTGTGGACTGGTGGAGCCCAAACTCTTTAGAGACGGATTTGTAACAGTTTACAGCCTGATGAGCATCAACAACCCTTTTTCTAAGGTTCTCAAAAATCTCTTTTGTTCATGCCATGATACACTTCCACAAACATGTGTTGACAATTTGATAGGTCTGTGTTCTTCCTTAAGAAACCCTCTTAGGATCCATAAGACATCAATAACTACAGACCAGTATCACTTTACTCATTTCTTTCTAAAAATTCTTGAAAGCACTATCCACTAACAACTGTGTTTCTATCTTTTACAGAACAACTTCCAAGACCTAATCAGTCTGGCTTCAAAGCACCACTTTCCACAGAGACTGCCCTTGTTGCTGTTACAGAGAAGCTACACACAGCAAAATCAACTAGCTGTGATATAGTCAAACACAAGACTCTCTTGTACATCCTCAGTAGTCTTGGACTACATGGCTCAGCATAACAATGGCTTGCTTCCTACCTGGTAGATCATTCAGGATACATGTAAGGGATCTATATCTTCTTCAACCAGACTCTCCACTGGTGTCCCTCAGGGATCAGTACTTGCTCATCCTCTGTATTTTCCTCTATACTAGGTCTATCAGTGATATCATATACTCACATGGTTTCTTATACCACTGCTATGCAGATGACACATGAAAAGAAAGGATTATGTGTCATCTGCATAGCAGTGCATATCTCTGCATGTCTGGCAGATCTTAACATGGATGGCATCTCATCAGCTAAAATCAGAATCAGAATACTTTATTGATCCCGGAGGAAATTGTGTTAACTAAATCCCAATTAAACTGAACTGCTGTTCATCTCACACCATAATCTCCCTGGACAACTCTCTGATGTCTCCTTCGGTCATTGAACAAAACCTAGATAAACATAGATAATTAATTGTTCTTTTCCTCTCATAATGCTAATCTTTCTTGATCATGTTGATTACTCCTCTTTAACTGGAAGGATTTGTCCATTTCATTCCATTAAGGCCATTCAGATACATATTCAGTTCCTTATCTTCTCTATTGTAAGTCACTCCTGGAAGGTCTCTCTCTGAGCATCTGGATGGTTCAAAACCTCCATTGTGGATGTGGCTTCCAGAATCTGTGGCCAGAAGGGTGTTGGTGTTCAGCAGCAACCCAAGAACCTGCTGGTAGGCACCAGTGGTAAAGGAAGTTGTTAAGTTAAAGAAGAAGGCCTTTAGGGCTTAGTTGTCCCAGCGGTCTTCTGTGGCAGCTGACAGGTATCGTACTGTGCCCGAAAATGGTATGCAACAGACTGGTCAAGACTCCAGGTCTGAATCCACTTGAACAAATATGGGATTTAAATAATTCATGAATTAATCACACAGAGGTTTCATTCATACTCAATGTTTGTGAACAATTATAAATGATGTTAAACACAACTGTATATCACCTGTGGAAGCATCTGTAAAAACAGCACAGGAAGAGCACAATGCTCATTGTATAGACAATGCAGGAGGCTGTACTACAGATTGTTATACATTTAAATAATCTATTCAATTTTCTTTTTTTAACAAACACAAATAAAATGTGAATTATGGTACACTATTAAAAACATTTATTTTTCATTAATTTGTCCCATTTATAAATCTAAGAGGATTGCTTATACACTTACTAAGTAACACTCTACCTCTCTTAAAATTTAATTAGAAAAAATGACATTAAATATTTATTAAGCACCATCCTTCTATATATTCATTTAAAACTTTTAATTTAAAACACACTTGTAAACATCTCCATCTGTCTCAATTTACTCAAGATTTCTAAATAAAATATATCTTCTTTCAGCTTCTCCAGTAAGTGATCGTCACAGTGGATCATGATTCTCCTTCTCTCTCTGTCCTCTACATCACTCTCTCCACACCAATCACTTGCATGTCCACATCACACCTCACCACATCCCTAAATCTCTACCTCTTCTCCTCCTACCAGGCAATTCCATCCTCAACATTCTTCTACCAATATACCCTTCATCCCTTCTTTGCACAAGTCCAAACCATCTCAATCTGGTCTCTCTCACTTTATCCCCAAACACTCCTCCCTGTACTGTCCCTCTAACATATTCATTTCTAATTCTGTGTATTCTTGTCCCTCCCAGAGAAAATCACAGCATCATGATCTCTGACACTTCAAGCTCTGCCTCCTGTCTTTCACTCAATGCTACCGTCTCTAAACAGTAAAGCATAGCTGGCCTCACTACTTGTTTTATTACCTCTCTTCCTCACCTCTGAAGTCATTCTTCAGATAATCATCCAATGCAACACTTTCCCCTCCCACCACCTTACAGTCTCTTTGAGGTTGTGTCTCCTGTATAGGACATAGTCCATCTTTGAGCGCCTTCCTCCACTCTTATATGTCACTCTGTGATCCTCCCTCTTCTTAAAATGCCATTTCTTTTCATTGCACAAAATCTACCACCATCTGCCATTCAGAGTTTCTATTGTATTATATTGTAATTCTATTCTATTGCAATATTCTTGACACTGTACCTTGACACTGTCACTTCCTCATAATCTCTCTTCCCCTCTCCAACATGCTCGTGAAGCTCTGCAAAATTCACCACTCCTTCATCCTTGGGAACACTCTCAACCACTCCAACTCCCTCCAGAAGTCATCCTTCTCATCCCTCTCATGCCCTACTTGTGGGGCATATGCACTGATGACATTCAACATCACTCCTTTAATTTCTAGTTTATAGTCTCAGTTTGTGTATACATGTGTGTTTGTGTGTGCTCTTGCCGTGACACTGAAGTTGTAACAGTCAGGTAATTCACCGTAATGAACAGTCTGTAGATTAATGGCGTTAATCTTCATGTGCACATCCAGAGATAAAAGTCTGTGAAACACAACAGATAACAGATAACACAACAGGCAATGGTGGTGTGATGACCATTTTTGATTGATTGTTATGATGATGACGTCCTTGTGCGCATTCATTCCCTCATGCATTCACCCCCTCATTCTACACTGTTACTGATTCTCTCATAATGACCCATATCCTGTCTAACCCCGTGATAAGGTGCACTTCCTTCTGCTGCTGAAACACGCACTTAAACAGGTCATTCTCATGTTTTCATTCCTCTTACAATTGTTAGTAACTCTTATGTTGTAATTCTATGTCCAGTACATACATTGGTGTACATAGTGCAAAAACATTATACACCGTATACACAATCATTTCATCAAAATAATACCTTTTAAAATCCAGAGGAAGGTCTGTGAAGTTGAATGGCATTGTGGAATAAATGTAAACACACTCTGTGAAAATAATGATTTTATTTTGAAGAATTTAAACAATAATAAGATAATTATATAATAACATTATATCATGTTGGAGGTTTGTGATTACCTGTCTGTACATTTGGATTAATGCTAAAGGTCTCGCTTGCAGGTGAGTTGTTTTCAGATGTGTAAAACTTCTGGCAGAGAGTGAGGGGTGTGTCAGTGCCGTTGACCCTCTGAAATGCGTGATTCCCCACGGTCACACTCCGCAGGGTCTCATACTGCTCAGAACACACATTAAATACAGGGTGACCCCAAAACCCCCAGATTTTAAAGGTAAATAAAAAAGGCTATAAATAATCAGATTATTATTATTTGCACACATAAAAAGGAAGGAGAGGTGGTATTAAGGTCTGCTGGTACTCCAACCCCAACTTGAACACCTTGAACTTGAAGAACTCACTCACTTGGTGAACTGCTTAAATCTATTAGGTTTGCGGGGAGGCTTGGTCCCAACTCAGCTGATGCTGAGCGAAGGCGGGATACACCATTTACATTTACAGCATTTGGCAGACGCTCTTATCCAGAGCGACTTACAATTATCATTTTTATACAACTGAGCAATTGAGGGTTAAGGGCCATGCTCAGGGGTCCCATAGTGGTAATAGTGGGGATTGAACCGCTGAACTTTAGATCACCATGACACATCTCACCATACCATTACAGGGCAACACACACAACCACATGTAGGAGGAAACCAGAGTACCCGGAGGAAGCCAACAGGAGCACGGGAGAACATACAAACTCCACACAGAAATGTCCTTTGCGGAGCCCGGGACTCGAACCCAGGACCTCCTTGCTGTGAAGCAGACGTGCTAACCACCGGATTAGCTTCTCGGATCCGGTGATCTTGACCTTTACATAGGGTGATATTGGGTGCGCTAACCTTAAATCTTGAGTGTATACTCATCCACCTTAAACTCTTGAAGCCCATAAGGTTGTTATTCAGCAGGAGATTGCTGCTGTTCCACCCGACATAACCCCCTGAGCCATGGCAGTCTTCAGAAATCACCTCCACATGTTTATAGATGATGACGGCCACCATTTGAAGGATCATCCTTAAAACATATATATATAAAATATAATATATATACATGTATAAAAACTGGACTGAATGAAGCTTCATGTGTGCAAATAATAATTTAATTATCTTTGAAGATTTTTTCATTTATCTTTAAAATGTGGGAGGTTTTAATGGGATGCTCTGTCCAACTGACAAATCAGAAATGAGTCATAAAAACATATCATAAAACAGGTAAAGTGTAAAGAAATCTGCTCACTGTTAAAGGCTGTGTTCACATTTTCCTCAAAGATCTGTTCATCCCATAACCAGGAAACAGGCTGATGTGAGACATTACATTTACATTTACAGCATTCAGCAGACACTCTTATCCAGAGCGACTTACAGAAGTGCTTTAAAGTCACTATCAGTGAATATATTCCTATACTGGTTTGTCAGAACACAGACTGAGTATACCATCAGTCAAAAACTCAGTGGGTAGGTGTTGTGTGCAGGGGTATTTTTTATTTATTAATTCTTTTGTGTGTGTGTAAAACATCTTGGTAATCTAAGTACTGCTGAAAAAGGTAGGTTTTCAGCCGTCGTTTGAAGATACCCAGTGACTCAGCTGTCCGGACATC
>JBCNYH010069411.1:0-11001 GCA_039654325.1 Tandanus tandanus | reverse complement strand
GGGGGGTCAACCTATGGAATGTAGCTAAGTGCAGTTCGTGCTATAAATCTACCTATGGAATGTGGCTAATGAAAACATTGTAGTCTGACACAACACAGATGTAAGATAACAAGTAAAGCCTAGCTAAATACAGAGAAAAAGGTCACAAGACCCAAACTTAAAGATTAATGCATATAAAATACAGGAGGTAGACAATAACAAGAAATCAATAAACAGGATAAATTAATTATTTCCCTTCAGTTGGTTAGCTCATATTTATAGTCAGATGTGCTTTGTTTATTATATGGTCTTGCTGGCTTTTGAAGCTGTGAAAACTAAAACAAAAAAGCAAGAATAAACCAAATCAAATGCAGTTTCGGTCTCACTATCCTTATTTATCCATACTTAACGGCTCAACCAAGACTAGATAACAAGAATAAGACCAAGAATAGGTTTAAAAAAAAAAAAAAAGCTTCATAGGTAAGTTTTAAAAAGCTAAAGCATTTAATTTTGTGTTCATTTATTTCATAAAAATTAGTTAAAGTGTTAGTACAATAATAATTTATTGTTAAAAGAATAAAAGAATATGATAGAATATGTTCACGTCACTGCCCTTTTAAGGGACTGGTCACGGCACCTAAGTGGTGATGTAGCAGCAGAGATGTGATTGAAAGAACATAGGAGAGGTCAGAAAATTATGCAGAAATTAAGCAGCTTTTAACAAGTGACAAAAACAGTGATAAAGTATATTCAGAATCTATAAAAACGAGGCCACACCGGTTTTGGTGAGTTTTATATTCATTTATTGCATTATTATTTGTGTTTTACTGTGTTACTCCCAACAGGAGAGCTGATGCTAGTAGCATAGCTGTATATAAGGCAAACATACACCATAAGCTGTTACCTGTCAATGTTTGTGGTTTAAAAACACTAAGAATGTAGTTCGAGTGTATGTATGTGTGTAAATGGAAGCGGTATGAAGTTTTTTTAGCGTGGAAGACGGAACTATTAGTTTAAAATAATGAAAGGCTGCTCTGCCGCCATTTTGATATGAAAAGACACTGTAGCAGTAATGTTACAACTTATTTAAGACTGTGAAACTTGGGTGAATTTATAGTATTCAAAGATATTTATTTTGGTTATGACCTGCTACACAGGTCAGGGTTTTTTTTTTCTGGTTAAGATCTTGGTCAAAGTGAAGATTTTTTTCTGTGGTGGGAATGCTGCACACATGGACAGGATTCAAGATCTAAGACCTAAGATACCCAGTCCCCCCCCCTTCCGTCATCACGCCAGTGAGCAATCCTCAGCGCACGGTTTGAGTGGTTATTCGGTACCAGAGTGGTAGGAATCAGGATTTGTTTTATTTTGGACCAAACTGGAACTGATTTTTTCTTTTTTTTATCTCTCTTTGAACTGAAACAACCTAAACTGAGCACAGTTGCACTACACTTGTATCCGGATTGACATCATTTGAACGGATTGAAAGTGTCAACTCTTTTATTCATTGTTATGTAAATTATTTTGAATGTGTAATGATTGTGGTTCATTTTAAATTGTTTTTGAATTTGGGATATTCTAACAGAGTTAACTTAGGATAAAACAGACCTAAAATAGGTCTAACTTACCTGTTTAAATACTAAATGACCAGTCAAATTAAATAAAAATCAGACTGATTAGATTAAAATAGTGATTGTAGGAAAAAAAAATAAAGAGACTGAGACACTTCCTCTAACTACCTTGTAACATACTTACCTTATTATTGTAACCTGCAGGGAATTTATTTGTTTATTTATTTATTTTCTATATATTTTTGTATGTCTTTTGGGTATATGTATGTATATATTTGTATATATGTTTCGTACTATCAGTAAATCGCTGGCCTTTATATTTAAAGCTGTGGTCTCTGGTGTAGTTATTTTGCTCCCCACTCCTTAGAGCTTACATCTGGTCCAGTGGCATATGTTGGTGTGATACCAGAGCTACAACCAGATCAAATTTTAACCTTTTATTTGCCTATTTGTTAAATTGATAAATTGTGGCAAGCCAGCCAGGAGTGGCTTAAAGCACCTAAATCTAATAACCAGAGACCGAATAACGTTGTGAGTGATTCAGTATGGATGTAACAAGTGGTGTGAAAAGTTAGTCATAGTTAGTGGTTTAACCAGCACAGAAGATGATGTGGAACTATGTGATTTCCTTAAACTGTATAGTGTTTCCTTAAACAAAGGCTAATCCCAGTAGATTTCTCAGAGTCAGGTAGACGAGTAATTGTATAGTATGTGTATGGTACAGCAATACAGTTCCTCTTACCTTCATTGCCTTTCAGACTCAACAGTTAGTCTCAGACTGACACTATTTACCACATTATAGCCTTAGCCAGTGTCTATACATCCATAGCTAGCAAAACAGCTACACAGACTTACCTGTCAGAGTTAAAGGACACTTCAATACAGACTGGCAAAGACTTTGCAGCAGTCCTCAAAAAAGAGCTCTCTATCATCAGCGAGACTGTTGACTTAGATGTCTCAGGAATTCAAAGTGAAGATATAGAACAAAACTCCCTTGGTACGCCAAAGCAACCTGCCCCTGAAGCTGCTGAACATGTAAACCCTTCACCCACTACTGCTCCAGAGCAGCATGTTCAGCATCATTGGTCTCCACCACCAGCATCACCCAAAGAAAAGACACAGCCTCCTTTGAAACTTTCTGATGTCAATTCTCCCGACATACAGAAGGTAAAAGTCAAGCACATAGTGAGAAATGAAGATCCTGCTCTGCAGGTGCACACACCCTTGAGGCTCAGACACTTTTTTAGGTGTTTTCCCAACAACAAGTGTTTTCCCAACAACAAGGCAGATTATGAGACATGGCGTTCTAATGTGGGACTTCTTCTTAAAGACACAACACAGTCTGACCTATACAAGTCACAGAAGCTCCTTGAAAGTCTCTTATCACCTGCTATTGACATAGTAAAGCACTTGACACCTGAATCTCCCCTTTGTGAGTACTTGGAGATCTTGGACTCTGCTTTTGGCACTGTCAAAGATGGAGATGACCTCTTTGCTAAGTATCTTAGTACAATGCAAATAATGGTGAGAAACTTTCAACCTATCTCCAATGACTACAAGTGATGCTGAACCCCACTCTGAGAATGGGAGGTGTAACTGCAAGTAACCTTGATTGGCAGCTTCTCAGGCAGTTTGTCAGAGGCTGCTGAGACAACACCTTAATATGTGAACTTCAACTAGAACACAAGAAACAGAAAACACCTACCTTTGCATAGCTCCTCCTGTTACTCCATACGGCAGAAGATAAGTGTGCTTCCAAAGCATACCGCATGAAACAGCACTTCAATGTTTCAAAATTAAAAGTGTCTTCCCTTTATCAAGGCATTTGCGTGCGGTGTGAAGGAGACTGCAATCCATCCCAGCCAACCACTGATCACAGGTCTGAAATTCAACACCTAAAGAAACAAATAGCTGATTTACAGTCCCAGCTCACGTGTATCACACAGAAAGACAGCACAAAGGCTAACCCAGCTGCCAGACCAGTGACTTCCCAACCAGCTACTACAAATTCTTCAGCTGTCACTCCAGAAAAGCAAAAGCATCACAGCAGAGGTGAAAAAAACAACACAAGCAACAGACCAAGACCCTGGTATTGCTTTAGATGTGGACAGGACGGACATGGACACAGGACGGATCTTTACCTAGAGGTGCCCATGCTGGCTTTGGTTGTACCTGATATGCGCTCCACTTTGTCATCAGTGCTGATAGGCACAAACACTTTTCTTGCAATGTTCTTTATGAACAGTGTGCAGACATTGCACCTCAGAACTATGAGTCTCTTCCTTATGGATACAGAGTCATCTTAAAGACCCTTGAAATTAGGAAAAGACAATCTGCTTGTTCCTGTCTGGGAGAAGTGAAGTTACATAACAGAGACTTTGAGACCATTGCAGCCAGACAGACCAAAGTCCTTGAAGGATCAATAAAATGCAGGACATCCAACATTGAAAAGTGGGTGTTGGTAGAGTCACCAAAATCAGCTTCCCTGCCAGGTGGGATCCTGGTGACAGATAGCCTGGTAAGTCTACCACCCAAGCTGCCATTCTGCATAGCAGTCATACACAAGAATGAGTCACACCATGATATCATTCTGTCTCTAAAAGCAGTGATTGCAGAGGTACACAGTGTTAAAAGCAAACCAAACCTTAACTTCAACTTTGCGTACTCTCCTTTACCCAACAAGTGGGAAACTGAGAAACTGAGTTTCATGCCAGAGGTGTTTGCACTGCACAAGCTTGATTTTGGCTGCACTAACAAAATTAAACACCACATAACCTTCAGTGATGAGATGTTATTCAAACATAAGCCAAGGCCCAAACACCCCCAAGACATGGATGCTGTGCGCAGCCATCTCTAGCAGCTCCTCGATGAAGAAGTCATCTGTGAATCGAAGTCATCTTTCTCCTTGCCGATTGTAGTCGTCAGAAAAAAGAGTAGCGATGTCAGATGATTCATATGCTTTACCTAATCGGGAGGAGTCCTTTTCAGTGTTGACTGGGTCCAAGTGGTTCTCAGTGCGTGATCTGAAATCAGACTTCTACCAAGTCGAAATGGAGGAATCAGACAAGCACAAAACTGCATTGGTCTGCCTACTAGGATTCTCTGAGTTCAACAGGATGCCTCAAGGGATAACTAATGTCCCTAGCACTTTCCAGAGGATCATGGAGCATTTTATGGGATAGCTGATCATGAAGCAAGCCCTGATTTTCCTCGATGACCTCATTGTCTTCTCCTCAACACTGGAGAAACACAAGGAGAGGTTGATGTGGGTGCTTGACCAATTAAAAGAGTTTGGCTTAAAACTATCACCAGGAAAGTGTAAGTTCTTTCAGACCTCTGTAAAAGTACCTCAGTCACTTTATGACAGAAAAGGGCATTGCAACAGATCCTGACAAGATAGCAGCTTTAAAAACCTGGCCAAAGCCAAACAACCTGAAGGAGCTGAGAACCTTCTTGGGATTCTGTGGTTATTAATCACAGATTTATAAAAGACTATTCAAAGATTGTAAAGCCACTCAATGAGCTTACTGCTGGCTAGCCACCGCTGAGAAAATGCACTACCATGACCCACCATGAACCCTGAGAAATACCACAATCCAAAGGACCTCTTTGGTAATAGATGGATGCCTGCTTGCCAGGCAGTGTTCGACACCATAATTGAAAAGTTGACAACTGCCCCCATCCTTGGGTTCACTGACCCCAAGCTCCTCTACGTTTTACATACAGATGCCAGCATTTTGGGCTGTGGCGCTGCCCTCTATCAGGAGCAAAGTGGAGAGAAGCAAGTTGTCGCTTATGCAAGTCGCAGCCTATCGAAATGTTAATTCAGGTATCCAGCCCACAAATTAGAATTCCTTGCGCTCAAATGGGCAGTAACAGAGAAATTCCAGGACTACCTGTATGGGAGCCCATTCTCTCTGCTAAACTCGACGCTACAGATGGTTGGCCACTCTGTCAAAGTTCGAATTTCAGCTACAATACAGAGCCGGGAAGCAAAACCAAGATGCTGATGGGCTGTCCAGGTGTCCTCACGGCAGATTGCCTGATGACACATGACAGAAAGGGTCAGAGAGAACACAATTCACAAAAAAGCACTTGTCAGAGACTGATTATGCAAATCTAAATGAAACCACAATCAAAGCAATCTGTGAGAAGCACTTGGTTCAGCAAGTGATCAGCAATCCTTCTGGGGAAACATCACCTAGCACCGCCTTGGTTGTGTCACTTGCCCACCATCCAAAAGCTTTCCCACAAAGCTTTAAAGAGGAGGAACAGCTTGGCGAGCGCACTTTGGACCTTGTTCGGAAGCGGTTCTATTGGCCCAACATGTCAGCCGAGGTAGAGACTAAGTTTAAAACCTGCAACCGTGCAACCTTATAACCATGCCAGAGAAAGCTGCACCACTCATTATCATCATGGCTACAAGGCCACTCAAGGTTGTGTGCATGGATTTCGTCAGTGTAGAGCCAGACTCCAGTAAAACCAAAGACATTTTGGTTATTACTAACCATTTTACGAAGTATGCTGTGGCTGTCCCCACCCTGAAACAAAAAGCCAGGACAGTAGCCAAGACTCTATGGGACCACTTTCTCGTCCACTATGGTATTCCCCATAAGCTCCACAGTGATCAATGTCCCGACTTTGAGTCACGAACAATTAAAGAACTGTGTAAGCTCATTGGCACTCAAAAAATCAGGACCACCCATGAATGTTCCTCCAGTCCATATCCTTCCCAGTCTATCAGGTACTCCAGCCTCCAACGGCGCCGATGGGAGTCCAGGATGCTCCGGATGGCATAGATGGAACCTTCCCCCAAGACCAGAGGTGGATGGGGTTCAGCTATCTCACCCGACTCTGCGGACAGGGAAACCAGGGGTGAATGGTGCGGTTTAAACAGAGAGACATGAAACACTGGGTGAATCTTGTATGTGGGAGGGAGTGCTAAACGAAAAGTGACTGGATTGATTTGTGCAGTGATAGGGAAGGGATCAACGAAACAGGAACTTAATTTTTTGCAGGATGCATGGAGTCGGAGGTTTCTTGTTGATAGCCACACTTTATCCCCCAGTTTGTACTGAGGCGGCTCCGATAGTTATAACTATCAACCTAAGTTATAACTATTTTAATCTAATCAGTCTGATTTTTATTAAATTTGTCTGGTCATTTAGTATTTAAACAGGTAAGTGTCATGCCCACACCGGACTCACTCCCCGACTCCCACGGTAATCATTCCCATTCTCCCGAGTTCTGGTGAAGAACAGGCCCAACAAGCTTGGTGGGGGTTAAGTCATTTGTCTTCTCTCAGATAACACAAGTTCTTGTGGTCAGTGATCACTTGAAAGGGGAACTGGGCTCCTTCCAGCCAATGCCGCCACTCCTCGCATGCAAAATTTATGGCCAAGAGCTCACGATTTCCCACGTCATAGTTCTGCTCTGCCGGGCTGATCTTCCTAGAATAGAAGGCACAGGGTAGGAGTCATTGGCTCTTTCCCAGAAGTTAAGGAAACAAGGTGCAGGTGCATGTCATCAGAACTCGGAAGAATGGGAACGATTAGCGTGGGAGTCGGGGAGTGAGTCCGGTGTGGGCGTGACACTTACCTGTTCTACAGTACAGAACAGTTCTTCCAGTGCTACAACCGGGTCAAGTTTTAACCTTTTGTTTGCCTATTTGTAGCAAGTGTAGCAGCTGTGTACTCTCTTGCCTTTTGTAATCATAAGAATAACCATATCACTGTCGGCACTCGCCATTTATTCTGGCACCTGCCACAGGAATATTCAAACAATCAGTCTGAGTCTCATACAGACACATGTTTTCACACAGGGAGACAGCACAGCAAAACAGTAGCTGTCTTTGTTTTAAAAAATAAATATCTTATATTCTCCGTATCATGTGATTCATAACTATCATGGTTAATTGTCAAGTTTATCCTAGAAACCCTGCTGTGGTTGACTGGGTCACATTAACATAACTAGCTGGAATGTACTTAAGACATTAAACAATGTTCTCACCTACACTGGTCCATATCTGTCTCACTAAGTAACTGAGAACATGGACATCTCGCACGGAAAGTGGGAGATCAACCATCCACCCTAGCATCTGCAGAGGCACATGCACTATCCCACCCAGGATGACAGAGAGGAGTAGATGTAACATGTCTATCTTCATTAAGACCCCCAGAGTAGGAAACTGGCTAAACCACAGTTTTGAACCCCTACCAGCACTTGATATGTTATGTTCATCCATTGTCATTAAAAAAAATCCTTCACAGATCACATCAATATATCAATGGCATTTTCAATACTGCAGTCCACAAATCAATATTTTTTCCCCCGTGGCACACAGTCCACATTCATCACAGAGAAAACATTGTCCAAAAATTCAGGCTCTAGGCCACAACTGGACTCATGATCCCAAGGGAAAGAATAAAGCACAGGTTCAGCCATGTGTTGAGTCGTCTGTCCCATGTCAGGCTCGCAGATTTCGCCATGAAGACGAATGGGTCACGGCACCATTGTAGCAGCTGTGTACACTCTTGCATTGTGTAATCATGATAAAAACCATATCACTGTTGGCACTCTCTGTTTATTCTGGCATCTGGCAGAGGAATATTCATACACTCAGTCTACATAACCCTCCCATACCTAGCCTGAATTCTCTGTAGGCTGTCACAGGTAAGGTTTTGTCCAGCCTCTGATGCAACAAACGAACCTGCATCAGGAGGCAACAAGTCAAAATGAAAAGTAGAACTAGCAGGTTGAGAGTTAGGCAAGTCAACTGAACAGCCAGCAGAAACAACAGCAGGACCACAAGGGTCAGACTGGTCCAGTCTGTCAGATCTGGTCTCGTTTAGAATGTCAAGTTTGCTCACATTGTGATTGTCAGGGCCAGATTCATCAGGAAGGTCAGATCCAGTCTGGTCATTTCCATCAACATCGTCCATTGTGGTCAACAGATCTCCAATGGGGAGTGGGAGCTGCAACATTCAATAAACAGTCCTGTCCTCCTGTCCACATCCAGGAACAATAGTCGCACCCATGCTCAGCACCCAATCCACAGCCCGATCAGTCAGGTCACTGACAAAGGAGCTCCCATCCTCTGGATTAGCAATAAGAGGTAGGAAGTTCGTGGGCATAATAAGGTTACTGTGTACCACTTTCTCCTGGTTTGTTGCCCAGTTTGTGAGTCTGAAGCTTCCAGCAATCAGCCGACTTCTTCCGACCTCCCTTGTGTGCCAACAGGATTCTATCCACAACCTCCACAGGTGTACCCCTCACCTTATGGTTGTAAAGCTCAGTCTGCTTCTCTTGTTGTTTTGTAGTTGAAATCTGAGCAATCCTGATTCTTTGCCAAATGGAGACATCATAATCCACCACTTTCTCACCCATAAGCACAGACTGGAACATTATGTCCACAGGCAACCTGGGGATTTTGCCTAAAATTAGTAGAAAAGGAGCAAAGCCTGTGGAATTCTGCTTCACCCGGACAATGCCCCAGTCCACACAAGCCAAGTTGCAATGAAAACTGTGCGCAAGTGTGGCTACGAACTCCTCCCTCACCCACCCTATTCTAGCCCCCAGTGACTTCTAATCCTTACCAGGCTGAAAAAACACCTTCGGGGCCAGAGATTTGAGGATGATGATGAGCTGACTGCTGCTGTGGAGGGCTGGTTAGGGGACCAAGATGTTGAGTTCTACCAATTGGGTATCAGTGACTGGCAAACTAGATGGAGCAAGTGTGTGGAGTTGGAAGGGGACAATGTTGAAAAATAAAGTAATATAAATCCAAATATCCTGCTCTTTCTGTGTGAGGCTCAAAACCTTTTGATATCCCCTCGTAAACCTGATACCTCTAAATATTGAACACATTCCCCCTCCTTGAATTGTCACCTTATCGTGGTGGAGGGATTTGCGTGTCCTAATGATCCTAGAAGCTATGTTGTCTCGGCGGCATTATGCTCCTGGTCCAACAATTTAAATTCGTTTTTTAACAGATTCGACACTGTGGCTACTGTTAAGCCCCCTTCTAGCTTGTCATTAGCAAGCCTGAAACCCCCTGCCATTCTCTCTCCCTCCCTCCACTTATTGCACCTCTGCCTCCTGTGATAGTCCTGTCACCCCTCCCCCATCTGTCACTTTCACCTATTACCATGTTCAGAGACAGCTGAAAAGACTCCACTCAGGCAAGGCAGCAGGACCAGATGGGGTGAGCCCCCATGTCCTTAAAGCCTGTGCACCCCAGCTCTGTGGAGTCTTACATTACATCTTCATGATGAGCCTGAGTCTACAGAGGGTCCCAGTACAGTGGAAGCCGTCGTACCTCATTCCTGTACCAAAGACACCATGCCCCAGTGGGCCCCAGGATTACAGACCCATGGCACTAACTTCACATGTCATGAAGACCCTTGAGAGACTCTTCCTGGATCAATTCTGACCCATTGTTAGACCACATCTGGACCCCCATTAGTTCGCTTACCAGCCCTGTCTCAGAGTTGAGGACACCATCATCTACCTGCTTATCTGTGTCTACGCCCATCTGGACCAGCCGACGAGCATTGTGAGGACATGCTTTTTTTACTTTTCCAGTGCATTCAATACCATCACGCCGATCCTACTGGGTGAGAAACTGACAGCGATGCAGGTGGATGCCTCTCTTGTGTCCTGGATTGTGGACTTCTTGACTGGAAGACCACTGTATGTGTGCCTGCAGCACTGCATGTCAGACACAGTGGTCAGCAACACTGGAACACCACAAGTGACCACTCTCCCCCTTTCCTCTTCTCCCTCTACACAACTGAATTCAGCTACTGCACAGGGACCTGCCAAATTCATAAGTTTTCTGATGACTGTGCCATAGTTGGATGTATCAGTGGAGGTGAGGAGATGGAATATCAGGCTGCTGTGGATTCCTTTATCACATGGTGTGAGCATAATCATCTGCAGTGTAATGTGAAAAATACCAAAAAACTGATTGTGGATTTTGGGAGATCCAAAACACCAGTGACCCATGTTTCCATCCAGGGCATCAATGTGGAAATGATGGAGGATTACAAATACCTTGCAGTTCATATTGACAATAAACTGAACTGGGTTAAGAACACTATCAGAGCCGTCTATATTTTTTTAATTTTATTTTTTCAAATTTATTTGTCACATACAAAATCATACAGAGTACAATATGTAGTGAAATGCTTAGTACAACTGTCCTAAAATTTGAAGAATAAGCTATCAATACCAAGAAGAAAAGAACAATAACAATAACTATAACTCTGACTATTTAAAGGACTTAATAGTTAAAGGTCAATAGAAAATAAAAAAATGCAAAATATAAAATAAAATATATAAAATAAAATAAAATATATAAAATAAAATAAAATATATAAAATAAAATATAGGATACAAAAATATATAAAATGAAATATAAATGCAATATAAATGCAATATAATGAAATAT
>JBCNYH010069066.1:0-11011 GCA_039654325.1 Tandanus tandanus | reverse complement strand
GAGCAGAATGCTGGGCAGAGGTGTGCGGTGTGCACGAGCTCTCAGCCTGTTCCTGATGCCGGCTCGTTTCCCCCGGGCCGCCGCTTCGGGTCCCGTCCTTTGTTCTCTCTCAGGATCTCCTTCGGCCAGCTTGGATCCAGGGTTAAAAACGCTGAATTGTGAGTACATTGTACACCAATAGAAATAAGAGTATCCCTATCATAATGAATGCATTCCATGTTGATGAATTTGCCGGTTCCATGAATTTAAAATTAACTTAAAAAAAAAACAAAGAAAAAAGTGGTAGGAGAAGTCGCGACGGCGGCCGACTTCGACAGCACCGGAAGTAGGAAGGACACATACATTACAGTGGCCAGAAAGCAGTTGGGGGTTAGATGCCTTGCTTAAGGGCACTTTAGCCATGAAAGTGGAGGAATGGAAAGGTGCTGCTCACTCCCCCACCACCACCACTCAATTTTTCCTGCTGGTTCAGAAATCAAACCAGCGTCCTTTAGGTCCCAAACCTGCTTCTCTAACCATTAGGCCACAGCTGTCTGAGATGCTCTTTTTATACACCCCCCCCCCTCCCCCCCCCCAGGATCTGACCCTCTATTTTGCATCAGTGTGAAATGCTTTTAATCTTTGGAGATTTTACCATTCATATTTGCTGCAGATTGAACCCCTTGATCAATGACTTTGTTGTTGCAAAAAGTGTCCAGTTCACAACAGAAGAGATCCAAATTCCTTTTTCAGGTGTTTATTTAGCCTTTACTAAAAGAAAAGCATACACTCAATCACACAAAAAAAGTTGTTCAGAGAGAAAATCATCGGATCACATCTACCAGCTCAGCATTGGCTTATATAGTGTACATTCGACTCTGATTGGACTACCATCCTCTAGCTCTAGACTCTGATTGGTCCCTCATGATATCATGTTTCAACATGTCTTAACTTGTCTCAACATGTCTTGAGTTGACCTTGAAGGGTCTAGACTCGACAACCCACCATCAATTTTGTTTCGCTTCAAGGTTCAACATTTTTTTCCAATGTTCTGTGTTCAAGGTCAAAAATGCATTTTATCATAATGCATATAGTTTATTAGTATATAACTACACAGGAATGACTTTCCTGTTTGTTTATCAGGAAGTTGATGCGTGTACATATGCATTTTCCACTATGAAGCATGCATAAATGTGTCAATGGCAAATCTCCCTTGCACATCACCAAAGAGCCACCACTCGTATCGGCAGTTGTATATAGAGCACCGCCCTCAATAAAATAGAACCTCAGGTCTTTATAAACGCAAACACGGGACTCTATTTAGAGGCTTTAACATGTCAGCCCTTTTCCCATTCTGCTAACTTCTGATTTTTTCAAAAGGGTTTGTTAGAAAGCCTCAGTCCAATTTAGAACACTGTGCTCAATGAAATAGAATGCCAGGTGTTTATAAACACAAACCACAGACTCTATACAGAAGTTAAGACGTGGTAAGGGCAGTGGTGGCTTAGTGATTAAGGCGATGGGTTACTGATCCGAAGGTCAGTGGTTCAATCCCCACTATCACCACTGTTGGGCCCTTGAGCAAGTCCCATAATCCTCAGTTGTATAAAAAATTATAATTGTAAGTCGCTCTGGCTAAGAGCATCTGCCAAATGTAAATGGTAAGCTTTTTCTCTTGAAGCATGCATGTTTTTTTTGTTTGGTATTACATGCTGCAAACTAATAGCCTTCGTTTCCTTTAAAAACTGAGCACGACTGGCAAATTGTAACCATAGCAGGTTAGCATAAACTGAAGAAGGGCAAAACAAGAAACTGCAGGGTAGCCTTCAGGTCACAAAAGATTGCTGTGAACTGGATATATGAGAGAGTGATACCCAGCGAAGCCGGTACTGCTGATAGTATATACTAAAACTTGAAATGAGTGTAAAACACACCAATAAAAAGCACAGCTTACATAGGTTTCTGTGTAGTATATACTAAACGTCTGAATGGGTTTGATAACGGGTCATTACACAATACTTAGCTCTGTTCTGATCTGCCTCTCATGGTTAAAATATGTAAAAATAAAAAAATAAAACTCATAATTTAATTTGCTTTTTATGGCCTATGTATTATATACTAAAACAATAATACGTCTCATGCTCTGTGGATGGCACAGAATCGAATGGTCCCCTCACCGTTCTTACATTCATCTTAACTTTGGCAAATAGTTGTTAACTGCCGACATGCCTTTAAGGAGCATAATATTATTTTGTCACTTTACTAACTACTAGTATTGGTCCAAATCACTGATTTCCTCAAAGTATTGTATACGACGGAGTATTAGGGCCACATTAAGAAAAATGTTTTTTGACAGACTTCGAGAATAAAGTTGTAATATTATGAGAAAAAAGTCGTAATTTTACGAGAATAAAGTTGTAAACCTGTTTTAAAAGAGGAAAGTCGCTAAAATGAGAGCCGTGGAGCATTTCTTGAAGTTATACTTCAACATAGGTTTCACAAACCAGGAGATACTTAATATTTTGACTCCCTCTGGATCCAAAATCTTAATTATCAGCCGGATTGTTTCTTGAGAAACCACAAAACCCATCTGAATGGCCCGCTGATGCATCCATCTATAACCCTGCAGTCGACCAGTTCCAGCCATTTCCCCCTCCACAAACGCAGCGATTTCATCTAAGTCCGCCTTGTTCTTTCTGTGGAATATATGCATTTTCTTGCAGATTCTTTTCAAAGTCCAAATACTAATAATAATGTGGTGCTGATGTGCCAAAAGATTAAGTATCTCCTGGTTTGTGAAATTAGACATGCATACAAATTATTTGTCATTTTCACACAATATGGCCATTGTTTCTGTGACAGTTATTTCAAATTCAAATTTTTTAGTCAAAATAAAAAAAAATTCTTAATATCTTAGAATAAAAACCATCAATATACGACAAGAAGAATAAAAACTATCAGTATCTTTTATCTATGAAAACCTATTAAAAAAGACCAATAATTATGTAGGGAAATTTATATATGTGTGTTTACACTATGATCATTTCATGTCCAACATTAATATTGTGTTGCACTCTTTTTAAAGAACGAAGTCCTAATGGCAATACTATTCTATATTTGTAACATTCCATTGTGAAAGAATGTAACCTTTCTTGTCTGTTCTTCTTTGTCTGTTTCTCTTATCTGTTTCTCCTTATCTGCAAGGCCAGTTGCTCGCCTTGCAGAATTGCACTACTCAGGTACCATATATGGTAATACCTCTTTGCTGTTGTTCTCTGTGGAAAACTACTACCCCCCCAGACCGCACATGTATAAATAGTGCTGTTTTTTGACTGAATCTTCAGAGTGCTTGAATAAACGAATCCAGTACACTTCTTGTGTGTGGTTCATTGTTGAAGCCTCTCCCAGCGCTGGTGACAGAAAGGAAGGTGCTAGAGATGCACGGAGAAGAGAGCAGAGAATAAAAGGAATACGTTTTCTTACAAATTAAAAGTCAAATATAAATGTAGTGATGATAAATAATTCAGTATGTAAAGTGTCGGTGCAGTATACACACAAAGATGTCCAGTGAGTGTGGTTGTCGTGTGTGCAGAGTATTGCAAGGTATGCAGGGAGTGCAATTTGTATATGCAACAATCAGCTGAGGTGGAATGTAATGATCATGTGTAGGGTAGGTCTAGAAAGTTCAGGTCCTAGGTGTTCTGGTTGAGGGCCCGAATGGCCTGTGGGAAGAAGCTCCTCCTCATTTGCTCTGCGTTTGCCTTCAGGGAACTGAAACGTTTCCCTGACCGCAACAGAGAGAAGAGTCCATTGTTGCGATGGCTATCAGCACCACTTGCTGTATATAGTGCCCAGGTCAGGAAGCTTGATACAGATGGTACGATCTGCTGATCGCACCACCCTCTGGAGAGCTTGCCTGTCCTGTTTGGTGCTGTTTCCAAACCAGGCTGTGATATTTCCCATCAGGATGCTATCAATGGTGCAGGTGTAGAAAGGGTGAGCCTTGTGTGAAAGAGTGGATAACAACCATGAAGTCCTACTTCAAGATAGCCAGGGTTCCTGAAGAGGATAAGATACAGTTGTTTAGCCAACATCTTAAAAGTGAGGCGAACCTGACAGTGATGTTCATGCTGAGCGAAGACATCACCGATGTACAACAGGTTTTTAAAGTGCTTGAGGAAACATATGGGGATAAAGTTCCCTTTGGCACCTGGCTTAAAGAATTTTATGACAGGAAGCAGTTGCCCAAAGAGAAAATCCCTGTGTATGTTTATGATCTCCAGGAGAAGCTAAAACGGCGAGCCCCCTGGTAAATCCTAGATGCTGACAAGATGTTAAAGGAACAATTTTTTCTTGGCTTGATAGATGATTTTTTATGCCGTGAAATGAAGAGGCAAGAAAAGGTGCTGCCAACTCAAACCTTCCTTGACCTGATGGAGGCTGCTATTACATGGTCTGACGAAGTGGAGATACCTGTGGCTGGAGCAGCAAAGGGTCCAGCAAGGGCAGCAGTCCATGCAGATGTTTCTTGTTCTCTTTCACTTAAATCACTCCATGAAGCCATCCAGACACTAGCCCCTCATCAAGAGGAACTCTTTAAAGTAGTGCACAGCATGGAACAGATGAGAAATCCTAGTAGGCTGCGAATACCACCACTGAGGGATGATGAAGGTAGGCTTATTTGTTATACCTGCAACTGGCCAGGTCACACGAGCCATGTATGCCAACAAGGTAAACAAAGTGAACGCAAGGCTAAGATGTCGTGTGGAGGATAGCCATCCCCTAACGGTGCAGCCTCCGCAGACATTAGAACAGTGACACAGTCAAACAAAAACAGTGCTGCTCATTCTAGTAGTACTTTTGGGGAGTGCTCCACCAACGATGTCCTGATAAATGGGGTGAAGACCAGGTGTCTTCTTGTCTCAGGTTCTGAGGTGACCACCATCTCAGAGACTCATTTTAGAGAGAACTTTGATGAGGCTGAACAGTCCATGTCTCCATCTAAGTGGGTTCATTTTACAGCAGCAAATGGTATTTAGATACCAGTCATAGGGTGTCTTGAAGCAGACATCGAGTGCATGAGGAAATTGTTACGGGGTTGGTGTGTTTTTGTGCTGAAAGGTAGCTGTAGTATCAGTAAAGAAGAAGGGCAGTGCCAGGCATCCTGGGAATGAATGTGATTGGAGAGCTCAAAGGCCTTTTTACTGATTTTAAGGGGATAAAGAAGATGGACTGGAGCGTACACCGTTCAGGGGAAGCCAGTCTTAGCCGTGTATTGGCTAGCATTGAGAAGGGGGAAAGCTGTGTTGGTCCAGGGGAAAAAATTGGATATGTAAAGGTAGCAGGCAGTAAAGCGGTTACTATTCCCCCCGCCGTGAAAGATTTATTGAGGACTGCTGTTGGATACGACCTAAAGCAATGTGTGAAGTGGTAGTAGAGGCTTCTGTGAACACAAGTCTTCCTCGTGGTTTGTTAGTGGCCAATGTCCTACCTCAGGCTGTCAATGGCAAGGTTCCAGTGCGCCTCCTCAACTCCAGTGATAAGGCCATTACATTGTTCCCAAGAGCTAGATTAGCCAACTAAGCAAACCAGAAGACATTGTACCATGGCAGTGAGGGATGTGGATGGTGGATTGTATGTAAGTGAAGTCAGCAGAGAGGAAGTGTGGATGGCAGAGGGAGCTGAACCACTGTCTGTGCCAGTGCATGCCAACTTTCAGGGCCTGACAACACTTCACGTGCAGAAGTTGAACAATGTCTTGATAAAACTTCAGGCTGTGTTCTCCCAACATGAAGGTGATTTCAGTTACACCACTACCGTGGCCCATCATATCCCAACTGGGGATGCACAGCCAATCAAGCAGATTGTTCCTCCACACATTTTCCAAGAGTTCAAACGACATGTTCAAGACCTGATGTCGCAGGGCGTTCTGAAGGAAGGTTGCAGCCTATGGGCCTCTCCTTTTGTCATTGTAATCAAGAAAGACAAGTCAGTACGATTCTGCTACTACAATGGGAAGTTGAATAGTGTAACATTGAAGAATGCCTACCCCTTAACGAGGGTTGAGGAGTCATTGAATGCCCTTTGTAAAGCATGGCTCTTCTCCTCCTTAGATTTGACAGCTCGATATTTCTGAGTAGCGCTTCACGAGGAGGACCAGGAAAAAACAGCTGTCACAATACCATTTGGTTTATAATCAGTGGACTCGAATGCCTTTTTTGCTTTGCAATGCCCCAGCCACATTCCAACGGCTGATGGAGGTAAGGTTAAGTGATTTGGCATTCTGTTGATATTTATAGATGACATTATTGTGTTTTCCAGTGACTTTGATAGTCATTGTAAGAAATTGGACCTCGAGTTTAGTTGTCTTAAAGAGCACGGTCTCAAGTTGAAGCCTGGTAAATGTAAATGTAAATGATGCCTGAGGTTAAATTCTTAGGCCATGTTGTGTCTGCAGCAGGTGTTCAAGTAGACACAGACAAGGTGAGGGCACTTGAAGATTGGCCCACCCCAGGAATGCTAAAGATGTGCCGCAGGTTGTTGGATTCATGTCATACTATAGGTGATTGTTCCTAACTTTGCTCAGATGGCAAGGCCTCTACATTCCCTAATGAGAAATGGTAAGCAACGCAAAGGAGAGCAAACTGTTACCTTTGTTTGGGGCAGAGAGTGTCAAATGCCTTTGATAGCCTAAGGAAATGTCTGTTGTCTTCGGTAGTGCTTGCATACCCAGACTTTTCGCTTCCTTTCACTCTCACCACTGATGGCCATTTTTTGGGCTTGGGGGCAGTACTAAGCGCCAAGATGGGGTGGAGTGCGTGATTGCATTTGCTAGCTGAGGCCTAAGGGGTTCAGAGCGAAATGAAAAAAATTATAGTGCATTTAAACTTGAGATATTACCTCTTAAGTGGGCTGCAGCGGAAAAGTTTAAGGACCTCTTGATACACTCCAGGTTCACCATCATGACTGACCACAACCCCTTGCGATACCTTGAGACAGCAAATCTAGGGGCAGTAGAGCTGAGGTGGGTTGCCTAGCTGGCAGAGTTTGACTTTGAGGTATGCTACAAGCCTGGTAACAAGAACACAATTGCAGATGTGTTATCCCAGACTTCTCTCATGCAGGAGCTAGAGGACATAGACACTAACAAGGATTTCTTGTGTATTCAGGCTGATGCGTGCCTGTCTATGCATGAGCACAGGGGCCATTTTAGTGACAAAAGTACGCTTGCACGGATGAGACGACGTTACTACTGGCCTTCAGTGAAAGGATGTCTTTCCAAGGATATGGGTTCCCATGACATGCACAAACATGACCACACCATTGGGAATGTTGGTCATGGATTATACCCTTCTGGAAAGGTCAGTGATCATCTATGAGAATGTGCTAGTCTTAACTGACATGTTCACATGGTTCACCATTGCTGTCCTGACCAAGGATCAGTCTGCAAACACTACAGCTAGGGCCATTGTGAAGCACTGGTTTGTGTATTATAGTTGTCCAGCCAGGCTTCACTCTGACCAGGGGCGCAATTTTGAAGCAAGCGTGATTAAAGAGTTGTGCCGCATCTACGGCATCGCCAAAAGTCGCACCAGTCTGTATCACCCACAGGGCAATGCTCAATGCGAGAGATTTAATAGGACGATGCATGACATGCTTAGGGTATTGACACCAGAGAGAAAGGCCACCTGGAAGGAATATCTCCCTGAACTGGTGATGGCCTACAATGGTCTCGTTCACTCTTCCACTGGGTACTCTCCCTTTTACTTACTCTTTGGTAGAGATGCTAGGCTGTCAGAAGATGTTTTGGGGAGGGGACTTGGAGCAGAGTGATGTTGACAACCTCGACGACTGGGCCTTAGATCACCCTGTGCCCAAGATGCATCTTGGTGGCGTAAATGAGTCTATGACCGAACGTTATGTGCTGCCCTTGTCAGGCCAGGTGACCGTGTACTTCTTAGAGATCATTGAGCAAGAGGGAGGAACAAAATTCAGGACAAATGGGAGCCAGGACCATGTCTGGTTGTAAAGCAGAATCACCTCACTTTTCCCAAACCAGTTAGACAAAACACCACTCTCAGATGCAATATGGTTGAATGCAATTCAGACAATGATCATGCCGACCTAGTTTCCATTCCACAGAGTACACCTTAACACATACCAACACATGGTGGGGATATGGGAGGTAGTCAGAGGATGGTATGGGATGAAGGACAAGATATCTCAGGTTCTACTACTGAGGAAGGACCCTTCCTGGGAACCTATCTGGGGATGCAAATGAGTAAGTGATTAAAAATATCTAAAGGCACTTACATTTCCATGACTGTGGCAGAAGCTCACTGTTTTTTTCCACGATTTTCTTAACAGAGTTATCCAGAGCTTTCGGTCTCGAGTTGTCGATTTTCAGTTTCTTCTCCACAAAGAAAGGCTTTCATTGGTGAGTGATCATACTGTTGTTTATGTTATGGCTGATTGCTGTATAGTATTATACATTCATTCATTTTCTAAGCCACTTAATCCTAATTAGGGTGCGAGGATGCTTGCGCCCATCTCAGCTGACTTTGAGCAAAGGCGGGGTACACCCTGGACAGCTCGCCAGGCTATCGCAGGGCCAACACACATACAACAATTTACACTCACACCTAGAGGTTCTTGATAAATCAGTTATGGCATTTGGCAGACACCCTTATCCAGAGTAACTTACATTAATCCTTTTTTACACAACTGAGCAATTGAGGGTTAAGGGCCTTGCTCAAGAATCCAACAATGGCAGCTTGGTGATACTGGGGTTTGAACTGACAACCTTCGGATTAGTAATCCAGAACCTTAACCACTGACACAACATGCAAACTCCACACAGAAATGCCTGAGCTCGGAAATCGAACCCAGGCCTTCTTGCTGTGAGGCGGAAGTGCTAACCACTGCACCACCATGCCACCATGTATAGTATTATCATTAATAATAATAATAATAATAATAATAATAATAATAATAATAATAATAGTATTTAAATTAATAATAGCCCTGTGATGGCCTGGCAAGCTGTCCAGGGTGTACTCTGCCCTCGCCCAGAGTCGACTGAGATGGGCGCCAGCCTCCCTGCGACCCTAATTAGGATTTAGTGGTTCAGAAAACAAATGAATGAATGAATGAATGAACGAATAATTGTAGTAGTAGTTATTTAGCTCTGCAGTCACATTACTAGTTTTTAAGTTGTTAATAATAAAGCTAAAGCACTTTTTTTTCTTGCTGAGATGAAACTGTTTTTGTTCTTTTGGGAGAATAATTTTGAAATGGTTGTGATAAATCTCACTTCCAGCTTTCTCTCTGCTGCTTCAATTTTTGGCGTGAGGTCACAAAGTTTTCTTTCTCTGGATGTGAGTTTCCCAGACAGATTATTTAACTTTTTCTATGACAGACAGAATAAAGATGTGATAAAAGAACATCATAATTATTATTAATGAACATAAAGATTAATTATGTCACGAACATGGCAACCTGCCATCCATTATATAATAATCTTTGATTGATCAAATAAATATTTATACATAGACACTATGAATAGTAACAACCCCCCCCCTTCTTATTTCAGTAAAAATGAAGAAAAACCAGGTATTACCACGTGATCGTGCACGGCATCCTTGAGATCTTTCAGGCGGTGATCCCTGTACGCACCCTTAATGATGCAGCAGCTACTGAGAGGTTGATCACATATGATGCAATGAAGTACCACAGTCCCCGCAGGAGCCGAACAGCTGCTGGAACTGGAGCTCACCCGGGACCTTGATGCCGAGGACCGTTTGGAGTTTGCGGGCATTCTGGCTGGTTGTGGAAGGCTGCTGTACTGTGCGTGTGTGTGTATCCGTGGGATCTAATCTGTTTGTATAATCCTCAGGGGAGGAGCACAAGGGGAGGATCTGAACACACCACTTAAAGTAGGATTTTTTCAGTCTTGTTACAGACACTGACTTTGGGAGACATTATTTGCACTTTGATCTGACGTTTACATTGTCCCCTGCTCCATCCATAATCTTGACTTCATGAACATACCCTTAAGTACAATAATTGTATCCATTCTGTGACATCATTTATGATAAAGTAGATGCATTCGGCAAGAAACATATCAGGAATACACAAAAAAACTTATCAGGAATACACATAAGACAGTCGTTGTGTGGGACACTGGGAAATGTAAACAGAGCAGAGCTTAGTGCTGTCAGGGGAAAGGTCCATTGCAACGTTTACCAAAGGTGACACCTAATTTTTGTCATTCACATTTGTGGGATACAACTTGATAAAGACAAATAACCCCACCATAGATTTAGGCACTGCCTAAAAGTGGAGCTCCCAATAGATATCTCAATTGATAGGCTTCCATGCCTGGGTTTGTTTTTCAGTGTCCATCCTTACAAATAAAAGTGGAAATCAGCTAATGAATTACTTGTCTTTTTAGTTCAAGCATCTGTTTAATAAATTCATGTTCTGTCAAGCTTCTGATTTCAGCATTTAATTCATGTTCATTTATTTACCTGCATGTCTGTCTGCCTACCTGAGTTTTAGTCTGTGTGAGTCTCAGTGGTGGTGCATGAGTTTCTATTCTTTGGGTCTCAGTTTTATTAATAAATCCTTTTTTTTTTCATTGCTACCCATCGTCAGTGATAAATAAAAGCCAATGAGCCTCAACTCAGCAACACGGCAGCTGTATAGGGTTTCCTGTGTCGGCATGTGCACAAATAGGATGGACACAGGACGACTATCCAAACCATATACCATGACTATACTGGTCTGCTTATGAGTTCCGCTAAAAAAAGATTTAAAAAGAAACAAATACAAACAAGAAAATCAGCCACAGTCTGTTGAGATATGATATACTTATACATATTCGAACATTTGTTTAAAAGGCTACATTTTACAGCAGGCTATACAAATAAACAAAATTTATAAATACACCACACATGACATTATTTATTGCACAGTGGGTATGTAAAAATAATCATTAACTATCTTCACATCACTGCAGTAAATATATATA
>JBCNYH010068937.1:0-11014 GCA_039654325.1 Tandanus tandanus | reverse complement strand
GTCCAACATGTAGTCCGGTTGGTTATACCACAACTGTAAGTCCTAAATAATTGCAGCAAGAGAGTTTATATCACCAGAAGCTGCAATACTGTATTCCAAATATTAAAGATTTTAGAGAACATAGTTCCTGTCTTTACTGTTAATGACAATTTTAGTCTGTAACGGTAAAGACAAGTATATAAGAGTAAAGACAAACAACAATTAAAGGTTTTATAAAACGTTTTATTATAATTAAAACTGCAAGAATATAAAATTGTCAATAAACACCATCATTTACACATTCAGTATCCTGGTTTTTTTTATACCTGCAAAAGTTAAAGTACAGAACATTTTCAATAAACACAACTACAACTTGTTTAATGATCCTATGAAACTTTAAAAAATGTTTTATTTTAACTGTCAATTTAATCATCAAGAAAGACTATTTTCCAAGGGAAATTAAACTTAGTAACAATTTGCTGCAAATGATTTTAGGACATTAAACTTAATTAACAAGGGCCAATCCTTTAAAGAAATAAACTGAAACAATAAATTATAAAACTAAGCTGGCCCACTTTGACAATGTTCAAATTAAATAATACATAGACTAAATAATTATCATCTTTAATGTTTCTATCCATTTGGGAATCACAATTGTTAGCAAACCTGGATAATTATAAAACATAAACATATTAAAAATCTTACTTTAATAGCATAAACCAAACACAGGTGCACTGTTAATATTATAGTCTTATTTAACAACTATCTTAACCTCAGCTTTCCACTACTAATAATTGTTTAGAGCTTAAAGGCTTGACCCAAAATTTTAATTTGCTTAAATTCAGCATTTCTGAGATGAAAAGGTGGTGGTCCAGCAGAGTCAATATGCTTCAGGATTGCTGAACAATCAGTAACAGCAATATCTTCGCGGCCAATCGTAGACAAACTTTGACTTTACCAGTTTTCACTCCAAGAATTTCATTGGTGCAGACTTTCCATTATATTGCTTTTCAAGGACTCTCCTAATGTAGAACAATTTGTTATGTTTAGTTGTGAAAAAAAAAATTGCATAATAATTATTCTCTTTGAACGAAGCATGTGAAAGTGACCATGGACCCAGTTCGTCTCCAGTTTGGATCATCACTGCAATCATCTTCATCCGACATGTCCGAATCATCATCTTTCTTTCTATCCTATACACATCATATATTAACTAAATATTTAAATTCTGTACTTTAACATGTTAAAATTGTTTAGAGACTCACAAACCCCACCCTAGACAGTATTTATGCATTACTGCCTCAAGATAAAAAAAAAAAATCCATGAACATTTATATATTAGCTTCAAATATCTATATTTATATTTGAAATTAAATTACAGCTAAATATCATGATTAAATTCACAAAATGTTAAATAAGGCAATTATTTTATAATTTTACATTACTCATTTGTCTTTACCGTTAACCCTTTGTCTTTACCATAATACTATTTACATAACGGTAAAGACAAAAATATATAACGGTAAAGATATAACACACGTTCTCTAGAATATTTCATCAACATGAAGCTGTCACTGATATCACTAACAGATAATGTTTTCCAAGTTTTATCAATGTTAAAATTTTCCCTTGTTTATTCCTGTGGATTCTTCATTTATTCATGATAGCGGCAATGAGAGTGAATTTTGTTGTGACAAAAGCATATTCTTTACTTACTTTCAAACTTTCAACCAGAATATGAGCACCATGCTTGTTCAGTAGAATCCAATATGGTTGACACCTTCTTGGAAGACGCTGCAAGAACTGCCCCCTGGTGTTAAATACAAAAATTAAACCTTCCAATACCCAAGATAAAGACTATGTGCGTCTAGGTGAAATGTCATAGAATAAAATATTCTATGTATAAAGTATTAAATCAAATGAGCAAATACTGCAAATATATATATTATTCATATGCTGCATGTCCAGATAAATAAATAATAAATAAAATATATTTTTGATAAAAGGATGCGGTTTTGGGAGTGGTATGGAATTTTGAAATTTGATTGTCATGTTTTGGACACACAACGGTATGGATATTCTACAAAATATTTATTAAAATAAACCTGAATAATGTGAATTAATATGATTATATTTTTTCTTTTTAGGACAAATAATTACTCTGCAAAAAAACTATTTTCTAGTATATACTGACTAGCAACAATGAAATACAGTAAAGGAAATGTCTTTACCGTTATTCGTTCAATAATGTGAAAATGGCCCACACACACACACACACAAAATCATTTACGCACACATGTAAATGGCCAATTGGAGCAAAGTGAAGTCCAATTGTCTTTGGACCAGAGTAGTTATTTTTTTATTTTTTGAGCACCTGTGATTTTTATTTTTATTTTTTCCCAATAAACAAACAATCTAGCAAACCGACAACAGTGGAGCCTGTGTTACACATGATTTTGTGATACTGACATTTGCACATTTGTGATTTTACTATGGACCAGAGTGCAAACATTAAATGCTGTGTCAAACTCAGCAGTAGAGGCGCATAAAATGCTTTTGCAAATCTGCAGTAGTGAAGCAATGAGCTGGGTAAAGCATTTTAAGTGAGATCCATGCATCAAGAGGAGCAGAACCTGTCATCCAGCAGTGTCCTGTCCTTCTTAAAGTGAAAAAGGCATGCAAAACACCTCGTCCATCTCACTGTCTCATTGCCATGGCATGCTTAAACATTTTGTTTTTGTTACTGATCTCAAATGCTTGCACATAGTGCAAATCGCAAATGTTTTTAAATTGGTTTTAGTATACTTCAATCTATAGTGTTATGAAGGAAAACACTACCTAATAATATGATATTCAGTAACAAATAATGATCATGCACTACAGCACTAATGATGAATTATAATAAACATTGCTTATGTCATATGTATCTTAAATGAATGAAGGTTTAACTAGGCCAATTCGATATTTAACTATATATCAGCATGCCATGCCATAAGACCATTTTGTGAAATCTCAAATAGCATTATATCTAGCAAGGTGTTTGTATAAAGCTTGTCTTTCAAATTGATTAGTAATGAATCACCCATTATCTTGAAAACTCAAAGAATGATAGTGAAGATTATCACTTCTTACTTCTACATTCAATTACCGTGCTGTCTAGAAGGTTTTAAATGCATAAACTTGCCTTGTTTTCATCACATTATAGAAATAGTCATTCTTTGAACATTCTTTGGCACAAAGAAGTTCATTACTTTGTGGAATGCTACTAATCCTGATGTCTGCTCAGCTGGTGACAACTTTCCTATGTCCTTGGTCAGCATCTTGTTCAAAATTATAATTTCAATTTCTTAGTGCACTTTAGATCCTGGAATGAAAAGTTTAAAGTGTGTCGGTAATTGTATTTTTTAATAATTAAGAAAGCTATGTATGCATGTGTCAAAAAACTTGAGTCCAAAAACTTGAGTCCAATCAAGTTCATCATCATCATATTCAATTTTCTTGTGTGCACACTTTTGTGCACACATGCCCGAAACACCACACCAGGGAAGAGTTCAGAAAGCATTCTAATCAGATGCCTGGGCCACCTCAACTGGCTCCTCTCTACCCGGAGGAGCAGCAGTTCTACTCCTAGCTCCTCTCAGATGGCCGAGCTTCTTACCCTATCTCTGAGGGAGAGCCCCGCCACCCTGCGAAGGAAGCTCATTTCAGCCGCTTGTATCCGCGACCCCCTCCATGAATCACCATCTTATCTTGGTGAAGGGGTTTGCATGTCTTAATGATCCTAGGAGTAGGGTAGGCTCACCCAAGGCAAACAGGTCCTAGGTGAAGGACCAGACTAAGTGCAGTTTGGAAGACTCCTATGGAAGGGAAAACAAGTACCCAGTTTCCCTTGCCCGGATGTGGGTTACCGGGGTCCCCTGCTGGAGCCAGACCGGGGGAAGGAGTTTGAAGGCAAGCGCCTGGTGGCCGGGCTTCTGACCATGGAGCACAGCCAGGCTCAGCCTGAAGAGGAGACATGGATCCACCCTCCCATGGACTCACCACCTGTGGGATGGGCTATAGAGGTCGGGTGTGTCGTGAGCTGGGTGGCAGCCGAAGACATGGGTTCTGTTGAACCGATCCTCGGCTACTGACTCTGGCTTTTGGGATATAGAAAGTCACCTCTCTGGCGGGGAAGGAGCCTGAGCTGTTGTGCAAGGTTGAGAGATACCGACTAGATATAGTTGATGCATAGCTTGGGCTCTGGAACCACCCATCTTGAGAGGGGCTGGATCTTATTTCATTGTGGAGTTGCTCATGGGGAGAGGCGGCGAGCTGGTGTGGGCATCCTTGTTGCCCCCCATCTTGGCACCCACATGTTGGGGTTCTCCCCCATTGACGAAAGGGTAACCATCCTCCACCTTCAGGTGGGGGGACGGGTCCTGACTGTTGTTTGTGCTTATGCACCAAATGATGGGTTAGAGTACTCACCTTTTTTGGAGTCCTTAGGGGCTGTGCTAGAGAGTGCCCCCCAGGGACTCTCTCGTCATCCTGGAAGACATCAACACCCATGTGGGTAACAACAGTGTGACCTGAAAGGGTGTGATTGGTAAGTACAGCCTCTCCGATCTGAACCCAAATGGTGTTTTGTTGTTGGACTTCTGTGCTCATCATGGTTTGTCCATCGCGAACACCATGTTCAAACAAAAGGGTGTCCATAAGTGCACTTGGCACCAGGACACCCTAGGCCACAGTTCAATGATCAACCTTGTAGTTGTGTCATTGGACTTGCGGTCGCATATTTTGGACACTTTGGTAAAGAGAGGAGATGAGCTGTCAACCCACCGGGTGGTGAGCTGGCTCCAGTGGTGGGGGGCACCCTCCATACCTGGGAGACCCAAGCGTGTAGTTAGGGTCTCCGGGGAACGTTTGGTGGAGTATCCTGTCAGAAGGGTCATCAACTCCCACCTCTGGCAGTGCTGAGGGGGGCTGTCCACCTGAAGAAGGAGGCCTATTGGATCTTTTTGGCCTGTGGGACTCCTGAGGCAGCAGACAGGTCTCGGCTGGTCAAACGTGCTGCAGCCCAGGCTGTTGTCGATGCAAAATCTGGGGTGTGGGATGAGTTTGGTGAAGGCCTGGAAAACGACTATCGGTTTGCCTCTAAAAGGCTCTGGACCACCATCCGACACCTCAGGAGGGGAAAGCAGTACTCCACAAACAGTGTTTACAGTTGATGTGGGGAGCTGCTCACCTCAACTGGAGATGTTGTTGGGAGGTGGAATTAATCCTTCGAGGACCTCCTAAATCCCACCAGCATGTCCTCTGTAGAGGAGGAAAACCCTGGGGGTTCAGGTGGGGGTCTGCCCATTGCTGCAGCTGAGGTCGATGAGGTACCCAAAAAGCTATTTGGAGGCTGGGTTCCAGGGGTGGACAAGATCTGCCCTGAATACCTCGGGGCTCTGGATGTTGTAGGACTGTCTTGGTTGACACGTCTCTGCATCATCACGTGGTCACTGAGGGCCGTACCTTTTGATTGGCAGACCGGGGTGGTAGTTCCCCTCTTTAAAAAGGGTGACCAGAGGGTGTGCTCCAACTATCGTGGAATCACACTCCTCAGCCTACCTGGAAAAGTCTATGCAGAGGTACTGGAGAGGAGGAGCTGACTGATAGTTGAACCTCGGATTCAGGAGGAACAATGTAGTTTTCTTCCCAACCACAGCACTCTTGACCTCATTATATTAATTAGATATTTAAATTTTAAGAGAGGGCCCAGTGGTAGGGTGCTGGCTTACTGATCCAAAGGTCGGAGGTTCAAGCCCCACTATCACCAATTTGTCACTGCTGTCCTCAGTGCAAATTGGTGGTGACTGGGTTATCAAAGGCCAGCCATGTCTCCAACTGTCTGAGGTGTGAGGCATGTAAAAGAACCATTGCTGTCATTCGTAAAGAGTAGGCCATTGGGTTGTCAGCATGTTTCTGCCCTGCAGTGGCCTGCCGAGCTGTCCAGGGTGTACTTTGCCCTCGCCCAGAGTCGGTTAAGATGGGCGTCAGCCTCCCTGCGACCCTAATTAGGATTAAGCGGTTCAGAAGATGAATGAATGAATTTAAAGAGAAAGATACCTGCCTTTTGCAACATACCACACATCAAACCAGTGCTGGTCTTCTTGCTTCTCTTCACGGAGGTACTTTTTCACTGACGGGTGTCGATCAGTTGTCAGACTCTTGACAGTTACTTTCTGTATTCCTGGAAACTGGGACCTCTCTTCAGTGTCTCTAATTTCATAGCATTAGAGTTTTTTACTTCATTGACCTGTAATTAAAATAAAGTAAAATTGTGCATTTTCGAGAGATTAAACTGAGAGGTTCATCATTCCAGTATCAGAGAATTTAAGGCACTAGTTTAACACTAGTTTAGCTAATGAGACTGTACTACCTGAGTTTAAATATATATAAATTGACACACACACACACACACACACACACACACACACACACACATTGAATGTTTCTTAATGTTTAAATCTGAAGATCTTATTTGGTAAATAACTTAAGATATAGCATCTACATTTAATCATATATGAAGCGTGATATATTCATAAGATTAAATACATGTTAGCTAAGGGCTTTATCAGTCACCTCTGCTGAAAGTTTTCAAATGGAACAATCTCCTTGAATATGTGGGTTATACCTGAATAAGCTGGTTATCCACCACTTTAGCTCTGCTTAAGTCCACCAGAGTGTATGAACTGAATTTTGTTGTATGTCCTGGTGAGCAGCAGCGTGCATCTCCTCCAAGTTTCACATTCTGTTTCCTCATTTGTTCAAGTAAGCCATCTTGTTTGATATTCCACACATTTCTAACTGCTAGACTCAAATATGACTCAAACTGTATCAGGCTGTAACTTCTCAGAGATGGGATGGAGTCATGGAATCTTGAGATGGTGAAAGCGGTTCAATTGCCAGACAGGGCTGATTCCACTGAACAAAATGCTAGATGCAAGTATCAAGTTTCCCTACAGAATTCCTTTCATTCCCTCTCATGGCTGGCTCTCCCATGTGTTCCTGTAACTATTCTTATAGATCTGTTCTACTATCAAAATGCCCCCAGAACGCCTTTGGATCTTCACTGCACATTCACTCAAACACATGGAGCAAAACAGGAAAAACGTTTGGAAACTCTCAAACACAATGAATTTTTCAATGAAAACTGTTTTAGTTCTTCAAGACTGTAAAAAATATATAAAAATCACTAACAGACCAAATCAAATAAAACTAAAAACTCAATAATAATAATAATAAAAATGAACAATAATAATAATAAAACAAAATAAACAATAATAATAAAAATGTGCTCTTGGACAGTACTACAAGAGTTTTGTGTTATGCAATCATACAGAATTATTCCTGGTCAGTCGATGAACTTTTTTTTTTTTAAATACTGTATTATTTCCGCAAGGAAAACTTTGACTTCTGCATTTAACCCATCCAAAGTGAGCACACACATGTAAACAGTAAGCACACACACACACTTGTAGCAGTGGGCTGCCACACACTGTTGTGCCCTGAGAACAGTTGGGGGTTAGGTGCCTCGCTTAAGGTCACTTTAACCATGAATGTAGAGGAAGGGAAGGTGCAGCGCACTTCCCTGCTGCCACACATTTTCCCTGCTGTTCAGGAATTGAACCAGTGACCTTTTGGTCCCAAAGCCACTTCTCTAACCAATAGGCCACAGCTGCCCCAGTTTAAACTTTTTTCATAAAGTACCTATTATATGCAATATTCTCTAATTCCATTTGAGGCTTCAAGTTTCACAATGGCAGAGAAAATTGTCAAAAAATGTAAACCACTTTGCATACATAGACTGGTACTTTGTTTAAAAAAAAATTCTCCAAGATTTGAATTAGCCAACCCTAAAATGGCAAGCTCCATGCCTAAATAGGTTTCAGGCTTGCATACTTGGCTGCTTCATTATGAGAAAGTTTTAAAATTTCAATATCATAATCTAACAATTACACTTTCTCTTCTGTGCCAGTGTCATCAGAATCACTTTCTGTGTTATCAGATACAGAGAAGTGCCATTCTAGGTTGCTGTCACTGTCACTCTGATCAGATGTTTCGAAATCATAACTGTCTTCATCATTGGGCATCTGCTCTCTGTGGGTTTCTGATGCCTCTTGAAAAAGTTGACTGACCTACAGTACTTACTACTAAGCACTACATCTAGATCCATGGCTATGCAGTAGATATAGATTATAGTAGATAGCTATTTATCACATTACGGCCTTCCCCTTTTAGACAAATCTCCATTGCTACAATGATTTTGCAGCTTATGTTTGAATATAATCAGTACTGCATTCTTCCTCCTTCAATTCTGCCCCAAATACATCCCCAAATTTTTCACAATGCTGGGCTTGTGGACAAAGGATTCCTCCGTGAAATTACTGAAACAAAGGTACGAATATCGCCTACAGCTCGCTTTATGAGAATGGCCCCACCTTTTCTTTGGTTCTCATCACTTGGAAACAATGATGCAAATTTTTACCTGATCCAGTCCCACTTTTGCCACCAACTGCATTAAAATAAGCCATGATTATAATAACACTAAAGCAAGTACAAACCCTCTCAAGAGTTGAAACAAAGATATTCGGTAATAGTCTTCTGTACTGGTGTTTGGCCAAAATGACCTTATGCACCGAGTAGTCACGGGAATTGTTGACGAGAAATTCACATTCAGCATCAGTCTATAAATTATTGATTTTGTAAGAAATACCAGTGAATGATATTCAATTTTTTTTGTTCATGTATTTTTTACTTTAGGCACTTGCAAAGTATTGTGGAAAAATTATGTTTGCCAGTGATCTTTATGACATTTTAAACAGAAAGCCACCCTGAGTTATCAGAATTTTAGAAAGCTGTGTTAATCATCCCTTTTGTCTGAACTGGGCTCCTTCACTGTTTTAAAATGGCGAGTCATGTACTGATATGGCGTGGCTCTCAGCCCTGCCTCGTGGCATTTTTCATGGGTTCCGTTGTGAGCTGGGCATCTTTGCAGCAAGTGACTGGTTTCTCTGGCCTGATGTGAACCTCTTAAATCTCTCTGAAAAATGTTCACCGTCTTTCTTTTGCCGTGCTGTTCTGCTATGATCTATTACCCCCCTCCGCATACTTCCACACATCCTCAATTTACAAGAAAATGAGTCTTATCATTATCCTTTAGACAAAAACACATATATCACATTTACATATATTTTGTATTGTATTATAGTTTCAAAAGCCAGTTTCTCCCATTGAAGGAACATTCACTTTATGCTCTCTCTCTATCTCTCTTTCTCTGTCTCTATGTCTCAGTTATTGTCTCAGTATAAATATTTTTTCTAATATTTAGTACCTTTAATAGTAATAATATTACAAAATTTTGTTCCTGTAATAGCAGCTATAAACAGTTATTCCCATATCAGCGACACATTTCCCCCTTTCTTTTTTCTTGAATGCAGTAAGACGTCAAGAAATTATTACTAAGACATCACAAAGTATGTGCTCTATCCTGAGGACTTTTCCATGGCAGAAAGCTGAAAAGGATGTCTGAATTCTCTCAATTAATCTTAGGTAAATATCTCCTTACATTTTTCATATTAAATAACAATACATTAAAAAACTGTCAGTGTTTAGCACATCTACCTCACAGCAAGTCCCAGGCTAAGCAAACACATTTCTGCGTAGAGTTTGCATGTTTCCCTGTGTTTGCATGGGTTTCTTCTGAGTAATTAGGTTTCCTCTCACAGATGAAAGTCATGTACATTAAGCTAATTGCTTGTTCCAAATGTGAGTGTGAATGGTTGTGTGTGTTGGCTCTGTGATGGACTGGTGAGCTGTTCAGGGTGTATACCACCTTTGCCCAGAGTTGGCTTAATTAGGCTCCAGCCTCCTTTCAACCATAGTAGGATTAAGTGGTTCAGCAAATTAAAGAATGAACATTATACAAACATTAGCTTTATTTACAATGGAACATCTACTGTACAAAGTCATATTAATTAGTTGTGCATATAGTCCTGTGCTTTCACTTTGGCACTATTGTCAAAACCATACTATTAAAAAAAAAAAAACAGTCAACACTTTCTGACCAATTAATATCTGTATTTTTCGTGGAAGTGAACAGCAAAAGTTACATTAAATTTGACATTTTTAATTATGATTTGGAGCCACACAGTGGTGTAGTCATTTGCATGTATGCCTCACAGCAAGATGGTCCTGGGTTCAAGTCCCAGGCTCGGTGAGGGCGTTTCTGTGTGAAGTATGCATGTTCTCCTTGTGCTTGCATGTGTTTCCTTTGGGTAATCCAGTTTCCTCCCACAGTTCCAAGCTTTGCACATAATGCTAAGTGGCTTTTTCATATTACCTCAAGGTGTGAGTGTGAGTGTGAATGGTTGTGTGAGTGTTGGTCCTGCGATGGATTGGTAAACTGTTTAGGGTGTAGCCTGCCTTCACCCAGAGTCAAACTGGGATCAGAACAGACAAACTGGGTTCATTCAAATTTGTTGTCAATCAAATTGAACATTTGCCCTAATTTTTACTGCAGCCTTATTTTTGTTAAATTTCAGCAAAAGATATGATTAGTGTGACCTATTTTATTATTGCATAGTGGTCAAGTATCATGTTATAAGCATAAACAAACTAGAAAAGCACACAGAGAGCGCAGACCTCCGCCAAGGCCGCAAAATTTTTAAAAAGTTCCCTGCATCCAGACAATAATCTGGATCCCTGCCAAAATGTAATCAATTGTTCCTTGTATATTTCTGACTCATCCTGAAAATTTCATCAAAATCCATTCATAACTTTTTGAGTAATGTTGCTACCAACACCAGTGAAAACATAACCTCCTTGGCGGAGGTAACAAACAAACAAACAAACAAACAAACAAACAATAAATAATAAAGAACAAAAAAATAATAATACACGGTGGCGTAGTGGTTAGCACGTCTGCCTCACAGCAAGAAGGTCCTGGGTTCGATTCCCAGCTCAGGCGTTTCTGTGTGGAGTTTGCATGTTCTCCCTGTGC
>JBCNYH010068578.1:0-11023 GCA_039654325.1 Tandanus tandanus | reverse complement strand
CGGCGCGGGCCAGCACCCACCCCGATGCTCCGGCCGCACAGCCCGGAAGCCAGGGCACCTCCGACCCTCCTCCCCCACCCTCCTCGCCACGAACTCCCACTCTCACACACCCACACCACACACAACCCTCCCACCATGCCCTGCGGGGGACGGCCCCGGCAGACCAGAGGATTTTTTTACCATATTGAACTTTTAAAATAATTATTTTCATTATGTTTCAAAGCATCGTTTAAATAAATATCACTTCATGACATATCTATCTTTATTGTAAACCATGGCTAATTTAATAATTGATAGCATTATTTACAGGACAGTTATACACCAATACTATTAAAGCTAGTAGAATTAATTGCATATTTATTCTTGCTAAAATAATTTACAGCTTGTTCACTTGAGAGAAAATGTTTCTTTGAAGCCCACGCAGATTTTTTCGCTGAGAAAGACGAATATCTAAGATGATTTTGGCTATAAAAAGCTTATCTCATGATACTGTGCAAAACTGGTGCTATAACTTACACTTAAATTCGGTACCACTACCTGTTCAGGTATTTGGGCTTTTTGACCACAAGCATTTCTGAGGGAGCTTGGAGTCCAGGAGGATATAATGCCACAGGCATCAGCCGAGTCCTCTTGCAAGTCCTGGAAGATATAAATTTACTGCTCAGACAATACATTAAGTTCCCTTGTACTGAACATAAACAGCTCAGTCAAGAGAGGATTTTGGTCCTGTTGCTGGTCTACACAACATTATAGGATCAATGGCTGTAAATATATGCCTAATTACATTCATGGTATATTAAGTTAACAATAAACATTTCAAGTCACTGAAGAACTCTGAGTTTTTATTTTTTCTTATTTATCCATATAATTTGTGGTTATTGTTGCAGAAGCTTATGTCTAAAGGTACTAGCTAAGCATTTTATAGCATATCACCAAAAGAGCAGAAGAGTTTTACAACTACTGCTTTTACTTAAAACACAGAGTAAAATAGTATCGAAACCGAATTAAATAAAGCATACATTCTGATTCTCTGTTGAAACATGACCTTGATGCTGCAGACACAGGGCACAAGACAGTATTGATGCACTCCACAAAAGGCACACCCGAGATACACTGGTACAGCTCTGACAAGTCAGGGCCAGCCACCCCACCTCCAGAGGCCAGTGTCTCACACCTGTGTTTGGTGATGGTCTTCTTGGGCTCTTATTTCAGGTCAAACCACTTCTCTTTTTATTTCTTTATGTGGGGTTCACTGCACATTCTCAGTGCATTCACTGCATGATACGCTTCACTCTGATCTGCAGCCTTATATCCCCTATTCACCATGAATCTAAATGAAATATTGTGGAAGCACTTGAAGTGAGCATTCTCATTTGAGGAAATCCACCAGCATTACAAGTGGGGCTGGTGGCGTAGTGTTTAGGGTGATGGGCTCATGATCAGGAGGTCGTGAGTTCGAATCACCATTAAACCCCCACTGTGCTAAGACCCCTGGGCAAGGTCTTAACCACAAGTCTCTGTCCACCCAGCAGTATAAATGGGTACCAGTAAAAATATACTGGGAAGGTAACCTGAGATGGACCAGTGTGCCATCCAGGAGTTGAACTCCTAGTCGCTTCACGCTACGGAAACCAGGGATAAGCACCGGCTTGATGAGCCACTAGGCTCGGGTGTAAAAGCCCAACAAACTTACCTACCTACCAGCATTCCAGAATTGAAGCTGTTCTGTATGGAGGAATGAGCTAAAATTCCACCAAGTAGATGTGCAGGATGGATCAATAGTTACCGGAAACATTTAGTTGCAGCTATTACTGGACAAGTGAATTACACCAGATAGTGAAAGCAAAGGTTCACATACTTTTACCACTCACAGATATGTAATATTGCATTATTTTATCAATAAATAAAAGATTGTTTATAAAGGTCACAAACTTTCAAGCACCACTTTCTATGAACAAATGAAGTTGAATAATTCCTTAATTTGTAACATTTGTTTTAAACTCACTTTACATTGTTAAACAAACAAACAAAAAAAATTCCTAGAGATTTTATTCTGAAAATTAGGATGAGTATAATTAGGGCCAACCAATAGCCATGATCGGGGTAAGCCAGATGTTGCTATATTTAGAACAGGCTTCTGCGGATGCGGGTGTCAGCGGGGGCCAAGTAGGACAAACTTCCCTGCTTGAGTAAACAACAAAGTACTTTGTATGTCGCTTATCATGAAGTGCTACTTTTGAGAAATAGCATTTACAGTTACAGAACCATTTTCTGAATGTCCACATTTAAAACGCCCTAGCATCCATAAACTAAATGAATCCGGCTCTTAACCAATCAGCACAATCTTCCTAGCAACCGATGAGTTCGATTTACAGTGAGTAATGTCTGTTTTGAGGCTTTCCAACACTCTTTTTATTTTCGTTTGGTAAATGAGAATATCTTTTCTCAGCAGCTAAAATACACAATGGCATGATTCATTCTACCCCTATTTTAAATAAATCCGTCATTCATGAGATCGCCTTCATTTGTGTTTGTCGATGTGACTGCTGAGATTAATTGTGAAGTGTATACAGTTATACTTTCTGCTCAGATTCAGTCAAATATTGCAAAATTGATAGGAAGTCAATTCACAACACAAATAATCACCCAAAGCATACAGCAAAAGCAAACCAAGTACCTCTTAAAGGGAAGAAATGCAACATTCTTAAATACCTGAGTCACGCAACTCAACTAAGCATGTTCATATTTACATATTATAAGTTTATTTTGATGTAACATTTACATTTCGATAAAATATTTACATTTTTTTAATTTATGGACTAAAGAGGAGAGGGACCATCTGGCTTGTTATAAGTGCTCAATCCAAAAGTCAGCATCCCTGTAAACTGCGTTCACAGACAATCTGGAAGTGTTCTTGAGCCCATGCAGTGATCTCTGGCACTTTCATTCATTTTCTAAGCCGCTTAATCCTTATTAGGGTCGCAGGGAGGCTGGCGCCCATCTCAGCCAACTCTGTGCAAGGACGGGGTACACACTGTACAGCTGGCCAGACCATTGCAGGGCCAACACGTGTACAACCATTCACACACACTCATACCTAGGGGCGATTTGGAACAGCCAATTAGCCTACTGTGCATGTTTTAGACTGTGGGAGGAAACCCACACAAACACTGGGAGAACATGCAAACCCCACACAGAAACGGAGTGTATCCAGTATGGATTTTCAGCCTTGTCCCTTGCGCACAGAGATTTCTGCAGATTCTCAGAATCATTTAATGATATTATGTACTGTACATAATGAGAGATTCAAAGTCTTCGCAATTTTATATTTATTATTACACACACACACACACACACACACACACACACACACACACACACACACACAAAATTTGTATATGGCTCATTCTGGGATAAACAGCAACATTTCCATGACATAGAATCTCAAATTCGACTGGATTTGTTTAGTTCTTGCCTGGATGGAATTAAACAAGCTTTAAAATTTATGAAATTACATCAAATGTTTACTTAATTCCAATGTCAAGTATATTAGCCATTATAAAATCCACTGTATCATGTAATGAAAAAATAAATTCAGGGAACCGACTGGGTAATGTTCATCACGTTTAACTAATGCAGTTAATTTATCTAATGATATCTGCAGCATGAAATGTTTTTGTAGACAAACAGCATAAGTGTATGAAACATTTTATGTGAAGGAATTCTTTGGAGTTGCCGCTGTTCTTTAAAAACTGTAGGTCAAATACTGACACAGTAACATCCATAACATTTTGACGACCCGGAAGATGGTTCAAAATCCTCTCATAAAAACTTGTGCAGCTATCTTTTCCTTATCATTTGTCAAAGGATAGACTGTCAAAAATTGTACTAGTAACAAAAATTAACCAGAAAGACAACTTTTATTTTGAGATTCTATGTTCCAGAAATGTTGCTGTTTATCCCAGAATGACACATACACATGCAGGGTTTTTTTTTGGTTGTTTGTTTTTTTAACATTGGTGAGCCTCTTTGTGTACCCAGTCATGTTACTGACCTGTTCCCAATTAACCAAAGTATTGTTCCTGCAGGTGTTTCTTTTTAGTACCACTTATTTTTCTAGTCTTTTCTTGCCCTGTACCAACTTTTTTGAGATGTGTTGCTGCCTTAAAATTGAAAATGACCTAATATGTTTCATGAAGGGTATAGTGGCGGTTCAGTGGTTAAGGCTATGGATTACTGAACAGAAAGTTGATGGTTCAAGCCCTGGTACCACTAAGCCACCACTGTTGGGCAATTGATCATGGTCCTTAATCCTCAAACCAACAATCCCCAACTGCTCAGTTGTATAAATAAGATTTGAATAAGGGCATCTGCCCAATGCTCTAAATGTAATTCATCAAATGGTTTGGCCCTGCAAAGATTGGGTGAGCCGTTCAAGGTGTACAATGTCTTTGGCCGGATTTGGCTGGGATGGTTCCCAGCCTCCCTACAACCCTAATATAGGATAAAGCAATTCAGAAAAAAAAAATGTTGAGTGTGTGTGTATGTGTTGGCCCTGAGATGGACTGCCACTACTATGACCTTGCTATGGAGCTATTCAGGATGTACCCCACCTTCGTCCAGAGACAGCTGAGATAGGTTTCACCCTCCTTAAAGTAGGATTAAGCAGTTTGGCAAGTTAATAAATGAATGCATTGAAAAAAATATGGGTTTATGAGATTTGTAAATCATTTTACAGATTCCCCCAGTGCAGCTAACTGTGTTATCAAAGGCCAGCCATGTCTCTCACTGTCTGTGGTGAGAGGCATGTAAAGGAACCATTGCTGTCGTTCGTAAAGAGTAGGCCATTGGGTTACCTTCAGCGTGTTTCTACCCTGCGATGGCCTGGAAAGCTGTCCAGGGTGTACTCTGCCCTCGCCCAGAGTCGGCTGAGATGGGCACCAACCTCCCCGCGACCCTAATTAGGATTAAGCGGTTCAGAAAATGAATGATTTTACACATTGTCCCAACTTTTTTGGAATTGGGGTTGCAAAGTCAATATACACTATATAAACACAATATTTATATTTACTGTAGAAATAAATAATTTTCAAGTCATTTTACACAGAAAAATAATATGATAGAAAAAAATTTTGCATGATTTTTTTTTGCATCTGTAAATGTATGACAATTATGATAAATTTACACCCATAAAAAGGTTAAACTGTGTTTACAAACAGTGCCCAATAGTTATGTGCTTCAGAAGGAGTAAAACCAGAATTGGGCCTTTTTTTACGTAAATATGTTAACCAGTTAACCTTCTCCCGTAGTTTCCCTGTTTCCTGGTCCTAGATCCTCTTCCGTGTTCGTTTTGATTAGTCCCTTGTGGCTTGTTTTGTTGTTTCTGCTTTTCTTTTCTCGTGGCTTCCCAAGCCCTGTTTGTTTGTCTATTAAATAAACTTTTGTGTTTCACTGGCTAAAGCCTTGTCTCCGGGAGTCTGATCATAACAGAAGTCTAGACCGGAACTGGACTATGGAGGCCACGCCCCCTCTCCCACCGGATGCGTTCCAAGCCATCGTCGAAGAGGTGCGTCGTTCCCTAATGCCTTCGGAGACCTCCTTGGCGAGGAAACTGTTCCAGTGGAAGCACCCTTCATTAACCCCACACATTCTGACGGATGTGATGGTTTCCTGTTACAGTGCTCCCTCGCCATTGAGATGCACCCCGCTCGTTTCCCCACTGAGGTAGCATAGTGTGCATCATATCCTTGCTTTCCAGGAGGGCACTGCAGTAGGCTGAAAGGTTAAGGAGGCAGAATGGTCCCATGGACGCAACATATGCTAACTTCACTGCTCATCTCAGAGAAGTGTTCAGTCAACCGGACGGGGACTCAACGAACAGAGAAAAGTTGCATTGTCTCCATCAAGGACGGATGGACATAAGGGCCCTGAAGTTACGAACCCTCGCGGGGCTCAGTGGATGGAATGAGGCGGCCTTACTCAACCATTTCGCCAGGGCTTAGAGCCATCGCTCCAACTACAACTCTCCCCTTACGACGATTATATGGGCTTGGAGAAATTCATCCAGCTAGCCATCTGTGTGGCACATCGCCGGAGGGGATGCGTGGCCGAACTGCAGCAATCCGTCATCGCCACGCTGCCGCCGCTGGATAACCCAGAACCTATGCAAGTGGATACGGTCCGACTCACCCCAGTGGAGAGACATTGTCGACGAACAGAAGGACTTTGTCTGTACTGTGGTCAATCCGGCCATGCCCTAGCGACCTGTCCCGGTCGCCCTCCCCGTCCGCCGGTATGTCAACTCATTACCGCTATCAGCAATTCACAACTGTTATCCACCACTGTTTCCCTTACTACCTTGCACTGCTCCATTTCAGTCACGGCCCTCCTCAACTCAAGCTCAGTGGGCAATTTCCTCTCCGGGGACCTGTGCAGACGGCTCCAGCTCCAGTTACACCGCTGCCCGACCCCCTTCTCCGTCCACTCCGTAATTGAGAAACCTCTGTCTCCCCAAACCCACCAACTCCTGACATGCCCAGTCAGTCTGAACATCGGCTTCCTACATCATGAGGAGTTATCATTTCTGGTATTGGAGCACTCTAAAGCTGATGTCATCCTGGGAAGACCCTGGCTCATCCATCACTCTCCCATAATCTCCTGGGCCGTGGAAGAGATCCTGAGCTGGTGAGAAGCCTGCTTTCATCACTGTTTTCCACAACTTCCCATATATCCAACTGAAAAACTTGTCGACCTAGGAACCACCTCCATAGAGAGTCCTGCAGCTCAGACAGATGTATGCATCCCGCCGAGGTACTCCAAATTCAGTGATGTCTTCAGTCCTGGACTCGCCGCTGATCTGCCACCCCACTGGCCATGGGATTGCGCTATTGAGCCGATCCCTGGGGCCTCAATACCCAAAGGGTGAATTTATCCTTCATCACTACCAGAGCGAAGGGCCATGGAGGAATTTGTGAAGCAAGCCTTACAACAAGGCTATATTCGTCCTTTAACATCCCCAGCCACTTCCAGCTTCTTCTCCATCTCCAAAAAGGATGGAGCACTCCGTCTCTGCATAGATTACCGAGCTCTCAACCACATTACAGTTAAATTCCGGTACCCGCTACCTCTTGTACCAGCAGCCTTGGAACAACTCAGAGGAGCATCTGTGTTCTCCAAGCTCAACCTCCGGAGCGCCTACAACCTAGTTCGAATTCGCGAAGGGGACGAATGGAAGACGGCTTTCATAACACCCACAGGCCACTACGAATACTTGGTTATGCCATATGGTCTTGCTAATGCTCCCTCCAAGGGTTTATGAATGAAATATTCCGCGACATGCTGGACAGATCTGTGATTATTTACATTGACGACATCCTTATCTTTTCTCCAGACCTCCAAACTCATGTTCTCCACATGACCCAGGTTCTCCAGCACCTCTGCCAACATCATCTCTTCCTCAAGGCCGAAATATGCGCCTTCCACCAAACCACAGTATCGTTTCTTGGCTATGTGATTAATCCTCACGGGGTCCAGATGGAGGAGGGAAAGGTCCAAGCCATTAAGGACTGACCTGAACTTGAGACCATAAAAGCTTTACAAAGATTCTTGGGTCTTGCTAACTTTTACCATCGATTTATCAAAGCCTTAAGTACCTTGGCGGCTCCCATAACTGGTCTCCTCTGCAACAAGCCCAAGACCCTGAAATGGACAGAACCGGCCCAACTAGCATTCCTGTGCCTCAAGGAGGCATTCCTTCCAGCTCCAGTGTTACAACATCCTGATCCCACCAAACCCTTTGTTGTGGAAGTAGACGCCTTGACCTGTGGGGTGGGGGCAGTGTTATCTCAGTGGCGGCAAGGAGGTACCCAGCCACTTCTACCCTGTGCCTACTTTTCTAGGAAACTTAACCCAGCTGAGCAAAATTACGACATGGGAAATTGTGAACTCCTAGTTATCAAACTAGCCCTAGAAGAATGGCAGCACTGGTTAGAGGGGGCCCGGTTTCCATTCCTGGTCATTAAGGACCATAAAAACTTATGCTACCTGCGAGAGACCAAACGACTCAATCCTCACCAAGCTCGATGGCTTATTTTTTAACCGGTTCGATTTCTCGCAAAACTCCCTCCATCAACCATTGATTGGCCTGACTGCCCTTCCTTCTCCGGACATTCTGCAACCGTCACCCCGACTTCCTGGAACCAGTTTCTTCCCTGGGCAGAGTACGCGCAAAACTCACTCCGTCAAACGTCAACTGGGCTGACCCCCTTCCAGTGCGTACTCGGTCCTCAGCCTCCCCTATTTCCATGGAATGGAGAGCCTACCAACGTTCTAGCAGTGGATCAGTGGTTCAAGGAGAGTGAAAAGGTCCGGAGTGAAGCACACCGGCATCTCCAACGTGCCATCCTCAGAGGGACCACTATGGCGGATGGGGGCACTGTCACGTCCACTTCGGACTCTCACCCAGATGCTCACACACTGCGTTCCCAGTCTCCTGAGTATTAATGATTATCACCTGCACCTCGTTTCCCCACACTGATTAGATCCCCTATATAACCTCTCACTTTACTCCGTCACTTGTCTTTCCTCGTTGGAGCTGTATGTTGTTTTTGCCTCTCCTTCTAGCGTTTTTGGACTCAAAATTATTTTCCTGTTTACACTGTGCTATTCAGATTCCCTCTCCGATCTTCTTCAGCCTTGTCTCCTCATCTCCAAAACCCTTCCACCTCCAGTTAACCTTCTCCCGTAGTTTTCCCTGATTCCTGGTCCTAGATCCTCTTCCGCGTTAGTTTTGGTTAGCCCCTTGTGGCTTGTTTTGTTGTTTCTGCTTTTCTTTTCTCATGGCTTCCCAAGCCCTGTTTGTTTGTCTATTATAAAACTTTTATGTTTCACCAGTTAAAGCCTTGTCTCCGGGAATCTGGTCATAACAAAATACCATCTATGCTAATTCTGTCCTTGACTTAAGTGTATATTCAGCTCTGAGGGCTGTAGTAAATCAAGCACCACTATGTGGCGAAACTTCATACTGTATGTGCAAGTAAAATTTTAAAATATCCTAATTTGTGTATTGTTTATTTTAAACTACAAGATCATTTCTTGTATTAGAGGATGCACATAACCAATATGTGCATAACTGAAAATACTGGCAGCAAGCAGACCACCCACAATATATCTGGTCAGTACCAGCTTCCATGGCATGCTTGAAAAAACACTTCCAGCTCATCATATGTTTCCATCTCAGAGAGTTTGATGGGAACGGTGATGGTAGCCTCCGGGGCTATTTTGAGTGCCTGCCGGCTGAACAAGGCTCTGTAGCACCTGCCGATCCTCTTTCTGGGCTTGAAGAAAGGCCTGGATGTCCTGCTCCTATTACAAGTTCAGAAGTTCAACGAGGAGTTGATGTTGCCTTTGGTGGATGCTGGAGAGGGTCTTCACAATCTCTGAGAGGGGTGAGGACTCCAGGACAGCAGATCTTCGTAATATCCCAGGTTTTTGCACCAGTGTAAAAATTATCATTCTAACAGATAATACAAATAGGTAAAAAAGCCAATTTATTTGTGTTTAATTTTTTTATATTACTCACTTTGCATGTGTTAAACATTAATTAATTGCATTATGATTAGGATTATTCACTCACTCACTCATTTACCTAACAGCTTATTCCTTCTAGGGTCACAGGCCCTTAGCCCCTTCTGGACAAAGGTGGGGTACACCTTGAACAGCTCACCAGATCATCGCAGGGCAAGCACAGATAACCATTCACACTGGGAGAACACCCATTTAACCTAATGAGCATGTTACGTAATTTTATTTTTCTTACGTAATTTTAATTTAGAGCAGTGGTGGCTCGGTGGTTAAGGTGCTGGCTTATTGATCAAAAGGTCGGGGGTTCAAGCGCCACTGTCACCGAGTTGTCACTGCTGCTGCCCCAGCGCAGCTAACTGGGTTATCAAAGGCCAACCATGTCACTCACTGTCTGTGGTGAGAAGCATGTAAAAGAATCACTGCGGTCGTTCGAAAAGAGTAGGCCATTGTATTGCCTTCAGCGTGTTTCTGTGTGAATGGTTGTGTGTGTACTGGCCCTGTGATGGCCTGGCGAGCTGTCCCGGGTGTACCATGCCCTCGCCCAGAGGCACCAGCCTCCCCACGACCCTAATTAGGATTAACTGGCAGAGAAGGAGGCATCACAGTTATTTATACCGATAATCTAGGCGTTATACAAGAATCTAGACATAAGTTTAATGCATTTGAAATTCTATATACTAACATAACATACGGTTCCGGAAAAAATATGCCCACACAGCTGATTCCTTTATTTCTTATTTTCAGACCCCCAGGGCCGTACTCCGAATTCCTATGCGGACTTCATTTAAAACCTGATTGTTTCTTTAGATAAAGCTTTTATTATTGGTGACTTTAATATTCATTTTGATAAACCAGATGTTCTTTAAGAACAGCGTTCGTATCTATTCTAGATTCAGTCGGGGTAAATCAGAATTTAACAGGACCCACTCATAATGCTGGCCACACTCTAGATTTAATACTAACTTTTGGATTAAATATTGAAAATTTTGTCGCAGTTCCACAGTCAGAAACTATTTCAGATCATTATCTTATCTCACTTACAATCATCTTAATACTAATATATACACCTCACCACGTTATCGTATTAAGCGTACTTTTACATCAACTACAGCGCAGAGTTTTATTAATAAACTTCCAGAAATATAATTTATGATTGGATCACCATCAGAACCCACAGAACTGGATCAAGCTAATGAGTACTTTGAGTCAAATTTATGCCATAATCTAGATAACGTAGCTCCTCTGAAAAGAAAACCAATCATAGAGAAAAAATTAGCACCCTGGTATAATGATGATACACACACACTAAAACAGAACACCCGTAAATTAAAAATGGCGTCAAACTAAATTAATGGTATTCCAATTAGCATGGAAAGAGAGTCTCCTTAACTATAAAAAAGCTCTTAGTGCTTCTAGAGCAATATATTTCTCAAATCTAATA
>JBCNYH010068282.1:0-11031 GCA_039654325.1 Tandanus tandanus | reverse complement strand
GCTTAAAAATTTCTAAAGACTGTGGGCTTCTCAGGTGGTCAGGTAGGGTGTTCCACAGTCTTGGGGCAGCAGTTGAAGATAATGTAAAATTAGTTGTAATATAATGTAAAATATTAGGAAGAAGGTCTAATAAATAAATAGATAAATAAATACACTACAGTTATTAAACAGACTACATCACTTCAATGAGCCTGGTGATTCTACATGCAAACACAGTATATAGTCTCTTTTTTAGATTTACGTTTAACAAAATATTTGATAAAAAGAAGATGAGCCTATTTGTTTGGGTAGCCTCTGTGAGGGACTGCATTACTGTTTAACCAATAGCTCTTTATTTGAACAATTTGAATGTTTCATAAACTCATGCAAATAGAGTTCCAGACTGAGATGAATATATCACTTAAAATTATGCTGGTCAGTGGGTATAAACATGCAAACTGGAAAATAAATATGAACATTAATATGAAGCTTTTTATTTCTGTACTTGCCATTTAATGTGTATATATTTGTACAATATAACTGTTTTAAAAAGTGCAAACAAATGGCAGTAAAAATCTATAAAAATGTATATTTTTATGTTTTGTCATTGTTGCTGCTAATAAAGGTGGAATAGGTACTCCTTATATGTAATAGGTATTACGGGTCTGATTCTCGTTGATGAATGTGAAATATGATTATAGGTACCAGGCAACTGTGTAAGAGAATGTAAAATGCATCATACAAAACCAATTTATACAAGAATGTTTAGGACAAGGATTAAGACAAGAAGGCATTTTTAAAAAGTATTTATTTAAGAAAGCTTGAGGCAAACTGGAGAAAGTGACTGATAACATACCATGTTCATATCTGACAAATTAAGTTCACTGTGATCTCCTCTGACCCAAACAAGTTGATACTGTTAATGCACACATACCTGTCTGATCACCCAGATATTTTACAGGTAGAAGACTAGCTGGAGTACACAAATAGTTTTCTTACTATTCTAAGACCAATGTAAGGATATTACATTGACACCAAAATCTTCTAAAAGTTGCATGTTTCATACTGAAAAAGCTGATTCCCTTCTGAAGATCCTGAATGCTCAAAGTGTACCTGTGGTGAATTTGTATTACTGTCTGTTTAAAACAATCATGTATGACATCAGCGATTCCCTCAGGCAACGTCAGTCCTTGCTTCTTGTCAAGTACGAGCGAGTGTTGCCACACTGCTACTAGGCATGCGCAGCGACATGTTGCCTTCTTTATTGGCTGTTCAATCCCTGGTAACTATACGAATTCATTGTTTTGTCCTATTGGCTGGGTTGTGTGCAGCTGACACCAGTGTAAGATAACATATTATCGGCCACTGCTGAGCTGTGTTGCCAGGAAAATGGCGGAGTGCAAAGCATACGGCTGCACAAACAACAAGTGCAGAAATTGCAGACAACATAACATCGGCACAGGCCAGATTCTGAAAACTTTTACTTTCAGACGCAATTCAGGAGTCTTCGAAGACCACTTCAAGCCGATCTGCTATAGGTGTGACCTCAAGGCAGAACTACTAAGCACAAAGCCCAAGCTTTAACGTCTAAGAGGCTGACCAGTTGATTTGTGGAAGGGGGCTATTATTTTCCCCCCAGAACAAACCTTTTCCGCATTGGTTCAGCCCCCACTAGTAATCCACAGGATAAAATTGCCCAGTATAGTACTTTTTATGGCCATTTATGTTAAAATAAGCTCGGTATCGCTTAAATATAAACATTACACACAAATTATGCTGTAAGGATGACCAATACTGTTACTCTTTAATGTCCTTCCCACGTCAAAACTATCTGATATTTAAATTTTTAAAATAGAAAGAAAAACAAGCATGCACACACACACACACACACACACACACACATCCCTCTAGCATTAGCAAAAGAACAACAGTCCAGCTGTTTAAATACAAATTAACACAAACACACAAAACAGCCCAGCAATGCACACGCACACCTAAGTGTATGTCTGTATAAGTGTGCGCTCTCAAGACTACAGTAAAAAGCTCCTACAGTAGGAGGGGGGCTGTTACAGTACTAAAAGAGTATTGCCCAAATTTCCCAACAGTTATGGTAGTGTAAAGGAACTTGTAGTGCATTGTTTTATTTAGTTTTTTCCATCAGTCACACTCTAGCAGGGAAGAAGTTGCGGGTTTTGTGTGTGGTTATACTGTCTGCTCTGCTGTGTCTCAGATTGTATGGGCAATGTTTGTGTCTAAGCAGAGTGAGCTGGGTGGGGTGTGTCTCTTTGCAGTCTTTGAATAGCTGAATATTTAATGATGTTGTCCTGGGTGCATACACAGTTGTAGGTATAGAGGGAGAAAAGTTTGGGGCAGCCCTGTGGTGTTACGTGCTGACTGTGAGCTCAGCAGAGACCCGGCCTTCCATCCTCACCACCTGTGGTCTTTTAATAAGGAAGTCCAGAATTCAGTTACAGATGGAAAGTGGGGCGTTGAAGTTTGTCAGCTTTCGCAATCAGCTTGCCTGCCAAAAGATATTGAATACAAAACTGGTATCCAGGAAGAGCATCCTGACATATGTTCTACTGCTGTCTAATTGTTGTAGTATGTGCTGGACACAACAGCCACTGCATTGTTCATCACATCAGTTGATCTGTTGAAGTGGTAGGCAAACCGGAGAGGGTCAACACTGTCCAGGACCACAGACTTATTGTGTGTGAGGACCAGGTTTCCCAGACACTTCATGGCTACTGATGTGTGTGCCTCAGGACTGAAGTCATTCAGGGTGGGTATGTCTGTTTTTTAGGACAGGTATGATAACAGAAGACTTGAAAACACATGGGACTATTGTTTGGGTAAGAAACAGGATAAAAATGTCTCCATGCACACTAGATAGTTGTTCAGCACTGACCTTCAGACCCCTGAGTGGTACACTGTCCAGTTCCACTGCCTTGAGGGGGGTCACCTGGTTCAGAGCCTTCAGGAGCTGTGTGTGCATGTCACCTGGGATGCAGTTTCGACCAAGTTGCAGAGAGCTTTTGAGAGGGTGTCAGTGTTTAGCCTGTCAAAGCTAGCTTAAAATGTTTTGAGGCTGCCTGGAAGAGTGGTGTCTTGGACTCCATTCTGGTTTTCTGGCATATACCAATATTAAACCAGGGTTTTTGTTTTGTGAGAACATGCACAGTTCTGGAGGGAACACAGATGGGGGTGCACCAGCTGAAGTAATCACTCAGTCTCTAAGGATGTTGTTCAAAGTCTTTTTGAAAATGTTAATGTCTGTGGCCTCTAGACAGCCCTACAGGTTAGCCATTCAGTCCAGGTGGTAACGTTTCTAACTGGGACTAGGTTAGCCTTCAGCTTTTTGCTGTAAGTAGGCTTTGTCCAGATTGCCAGGTGGTCAGATTCTCTAAAGTGGGGTTTCAGCTGAAAATGCATTTCTGATGTTACTGTATCAGTGGTCCAGTGTTTTATTTCCTCTGGTGGGAAAGGTCACAAACTGGTACAGTTTTGAAATACCTTTACAGAGGTTGCAATGATTAAAGTCACCAAGGATAATGAAAGCAGCATCAGGGTATGCGTTTTCATGCTCACTGAGCATTTTGTGTAGTTCTTTCAGTGCAGTCTCCTCCTTGGCAGAGGGCAGTATATACACAACACTTACAATAATGCACTGCAGCTCTCTGGGTAAATGAAAGGCCTGCACTTTAAGGTTAAATATTCTACACCCCAGAACAGGATTTGGAAATAACCTTGCAGTCATTGCACCAGAACTGTTTGACGAGAATGGCTGTTCCTTCCACAATTCCAGGGTGTTTCGATCAGCCCTAAAGACTGTGCAGCCTTCCAGTTTTTAACTTGACTCCTAGAGCTCTGGGATATAACACACATGGGTGCGCCATCTGTGTGCATTTATGTAAATAATTTATTCACATACAAGCAGAGGCCTGAAGGTGAATAATGACAAATCTCAAATTATAAGGTTTGATTAATAGATTCTTTTGATCTAAAAAAAATGCTTTTAGACTTCCTATTTATTTATTTATTTATTTTCTGGGTTGACCCCGGGGTCTCTTTTCGGTTGGACATGCCCAGGCCAGCTGTAGCCTAATGGTTAGTGAAGCAGCTTTGAGACCGAAAGGTTGCTGGTTCAATTCCTGTACCAGCAGGAAACCCTTGAGCAAGGCACGTAACCCCCAACTGCTCTCTGGGTGCCCCAATGTGTGTGTTTCGGTCACTACCCAAAGCTTGTGAACATAGGTGAGGGTTGGAACCTTTTTTTACGCTGGAGGGACTATGTCTCTTGGCTGGTCTGGGAACGCCTAGGTGTCCTCCTGGAAGAGCTGGAGGAAGTGGCTGGGCAAAGGGATGTCTGGACCTCACTGCTTAGGCCGCTGCTCCCCACCTGTCCCCAGCTCAAGCAGGAGTAGATGACGGACTGGATTTATTCATTGATTTATTTTTGTAATTTTGATATGCTGTATTAATCCAGCAAGGGGAATTTGGATCTGCACTTTAACCTAACAAGCTGGATGAACTATGGGCCAGAATGGCCTTCCACCAGGACATTAAGGACTGCAATGTCTTCATTTTTACAGAGACATGGCTGGACCCCTCAGTTCCCGACTTGGATATTGTTCCTGAGGGCCTCTCCATTCACCATCAGGACCGGACAGAGGAATCGGGGAAGTGCATGGGAGGCAGCATGTGCATTATGGCTAACAAGCGGTGGTGTGTGTACAAACAGTTTTGTCGGGGTGCTCTCCTGATCTTGAACACCTCATGGTCAAATACATTCACAAATGCATCAATCATGTCGTACCACGGGTAACTGTACGAACGTATCCCAACCAAGAGCTGTGGGTCAACGGAGAGGTGTGCTCAGAGTGAGGACAGCTGCATTTAAATGCAGAGATCCATGTGAGTACAGGAAAGCCCGATATAGTCTGAGAAAAGCAATAAAAACGGCCAAGGGACAGTACAGAGAGAATGTGGAACCACTTTCAGTTGTTGCTCGTTTGTGTGTCTTTCTGCTATCAGTTTTGCCTTTAGTACATGAAGAGCATGCGGAGTTGAATTGACTTACTCAGCATTCTATTTCTTTGCCTTAAGAAACTCTTGGGTTGCTTCTGCTTTATGTTTTGGATCATTATCTATTTGTACTGAGAGATGCCTTATTGGGTGGCACAATGGCATAGTGGTAAGCACTTGCACTTCACAGCAAGAAAGTCCTGCGGTTGAACCAGAGTGAAGTGGAGTTTGCATTCCTGTGTTTATGTGAGTTTCTTCTGGGTGCTCTGGTTTTCTCCCACAGTCCAAATACTTGTATATTCATGAATGCTCTTAGGTGTAAATAGTTCTGTGTTTGTGTTGGCCCTGTGATGGTCTGACGAGCTGTTCAATGTATATCCCTCCTTTACCCAGGGAAGGCTGGAATGGGCTCCAACCTCCAGCTCAGGACAGCTCACCAGGCCACAGACATTACCAGCAGAGGTTCACATGTCCATCTCACAGCATCTCACAGATTTGGCTGAGATTGGCTCTAGCCTTCCTGCAGAATTAAGCAATTCAGCAAATTAGTGAATGAATGAATGAATGAATGAATGAATAACAAAGAGGGGAAGGGTAGAGAGGGGTCACAGTGTGCTAGAACAGCCACTGAGAACAAAATTTGCCATGAGACCCAAACCTAGCACTTGAAGCAGATCGCCACAAAACACATCTGCATCTAATTAGCTTCAACTGGCAAAGTCAGATAAGATCAATTCATGTCTGACTTTTCTCTCACTGTGTAAATGTCAACACATGCTACTTGTATCTCTTGCTCTGCTAATGTACTTAATGCTAACCATCAATGAAAAAGAGCAAGAACCTCAATGGGAGACTGTTGGAGAAAAATGAGTGCCATTTTCTGTAATGTTTTATGATTCTTGGCTCCACATAAGCATTTGGGGCCTAAACTTTCCAAAATATGTTGGATTTAATCCTCTCTTTCCTGGATGGGGTAAAGAAAATAATGCTAGAATGCCCAGTTCCACCCCACAAGCCTGGTTCCTATGTTTACTTGTGTGATGTGGGGGTGGGTTGCTGTAAGGTTAGCCTGGAAGTACAGCATTTCAAGCTGTACTTTGAAGCATGTCAGCTTTTGGCTTAAATAGCTTACCACAGCTTATTAAATTTTCAAAATATCTGCTAACCTTTCTGTCCAGATGAAAACAGCAGTTGACTTTGACCCAAATAAATACAGATGAGCACTATCTAGCTTTAATCTGAGTTGTCCAAGGGGAGTTATTGCTTTATTGCTTCTTCCCTGGTGCCAAAACTCTTATTCATCCGTTTTTTCCATGACAATCTAATGACATTTCTGCTGAATCCAGCACAAAAGGCAGATTTCTCATCTAAGGTTTAGAACCATGAGCCAACATGGAAGTCACCAAAAAAGTATATAATATTTGCTGGTGTATGAATATTCCATGAAAAAGAATAAAATTCAGGTAAAACAGTGTGAAAAACTCATGGAAATTGCTACAGGTCCGTACAGACCAGTAGCCCTGAATCACTACAGGTCTATACTAATTGCACCTGGTTCGTAAATATACGTGCTTATTCGGGGGCAAAAAATGCCTAAAAAAAGCATAAATTGTCTGACAGTGTATTTTATTCCAAGAAATGTAGAAATTGGTACCACTGTTAGCCACTATAAACAAAAGTATAAAATATGAAATAGTGAAATATGGACAACTTGGAAGATCCTTTTAGAAATAAGAATATACACTATGCTTAAGGCAACCTCAGTCATTCAGATTGAGTGTTAGAACAGACTGTTCAGCATTTTAAAGTAACCTCAGCAAATTTTGGGGCCATTTTTAGAGCAGTTTTACATTTTTTTTGTTCAAGCTTGTTGACAGCTTCTGAACATTGCGGTGTTACTGTTGACACCTGTAGCAGTGCTGGTTGCATGACTGCTGTCAAACCTGCAGCCATTTCGCATTAAGGCACTGGAATTGCCTCAAAACTATCTTCAGTAAAATGGTCACTACAAATAATGGAATGAATGCTGGGTACTTTCCAGTCCGCCAATGTTCGTTTAACTTGTCTAATCCATTCATCACACAATTTTGCCGGGTTGGTTGGTCGGGTTAGTGGAAAGTCCTATTAAATTCACCATGTGGTTCTGTGTATACAGGGTTCGTAAGCATTCGGATTTACAAGCTTCCTCCAGCATCATCAATTCCCATAAGTCACTGCGCAAAACACATACTTTATTAATATACTTGGCTTTGCCCAGTGTAGCAGCTCTTGGTCTTAAGAACCACAGTGGAGAGTCTTTAACAGGTGTATGTGTGTTTATTCATCTGAAGTCTTTCAAACACCATGAACACTATAAAAAAATACAAATTAAATTTGTTAGCTGCCTCCTAAACAAATATGTCAACAAAGACATGAATTTGTAGCACAATACTTTCACTGTTTCACCCAAAAACTATGAAGTTGTGAATATATAAGCACATAGCTTAGACCTTCAGCTTAGATTTGCTACTCGCCAATATGTACAGGTAAACTTGCCTGTTAGGAGTTTCACTCACATTTGGCGAGTGTCCGTTTGCCACACTGTTAAAACCAATCATCAATATACAAGAGCATACACATTTTCCTGGGTGAGCCATAACTTCAAAACCAAAGAAGCCTAAATTCAGAAAACTACTGACATGACCTGTGACCTCCAAGCAAGATTTAGAAGGCAGTCCTCTTTATACAAACATGCAATATATTCAGACATGAGCCACATGGGCCTAAGCCTTTCACCAAGCTCCTCATGTTCTTTCACTTTCTTTAAATACAAGACAAGCTTGGACATTGACAAGCTGCTACATCTTTGTTCAGTTGAATGACAGCTCAGGAAATAGTTAATCCATTTTTAACTGTTGTTAAACCAAATCATTCTAAAGTTTGTATCCTCAGCTTTTAGGGTGTTCAGGAGTAACAGTGTTGGACAGGGTGAAGGTGGCCAAAGCAGGCCTGATGAGAGGATTTAAAAGTTGGGGTATAGTAATATCCAAATTCAACATATGCAAATCAAAGTGTATCAATAAAGGGCATAAGTTCATTACTTAAAATGTATGGTGCCCTGTGATGTCCTGGTGTCCCATTCACTGTGCTTTTTTACTTCATCCCTGAGCAGGATAAAGTGGTGACTAAAGAGATATCTGAATGAATATTTAATCTACTTAAGGAATAATCTAATTTGTACTTTTTTGTAATTCATCAATCAACACATTAAATTAGCACTGATGTGTATAAAAATGTATGATTGCTGGGTAATGTGTCACATTATGTATAAACTTACCAACTACTTTGATAAACATTTTATCCAAGGAATTACATTTGAGTGCAAAATTTGACATATCCTTGAATCCAAATTAAGGAAAAAAAATAGAAAGTAGGTATACTGTAATTAGTTGTAACAAACCTATAGTGTGTTAGGCTTCAAGTAAATGAAAAGGGCATACTCAGGCCAGGCACAATTGCCTTGTACTGCACCAAAGTACAATTTCCTCCCTCTCCCCACTTCCAACACAAGTATCAACCAAAAATTCCAAAATAAAAAACAGCATAAGGTAGTATAGTGCATGCATTTCATAACAAAAATACAATACACAGAGACAGCTCAGTCACCCATACTCTCTTGTTCCCATAACCCTCATATAGTGAACAAGAATGACATGAAATGCTAAGACTTCTTTCAACTTCTTTGAAGATTTTGGGAACAACAAAGAAGGAAATGTGCATGTGTCTGAATGGGTACGAATATCTATACCGGACTAAAAACTGTTAAAATGGGGAGACAGTTATACTTAATGCATTTAAAAATAAATTGAATTTAGTGCAATTGTATTTGATTTTGAGCAGCAAAAGGGATTGGTGCAGAAAACATTGGTGAGTTCTAAATGGACATATGAAATAAATGCACTTAGAAACACTTTTTAATGAGATCCAGGCAAAGGTATCCAAAACACAGTTCAAGATCACACAGGTACACAGGTCACACAATCAGTCACAGGTCACACAATCGGGAAGACAGTCTGTCAGGGGCGAGAACATGCATAATCAGTAAAGAAAGCTGGATCATACACTGGCAATGTTGTTTGATGTGAGGCTCAAAATATAAGCCAAAAGAACAGAAACAGGTCACAAACAATAAATCCAATACACAGATATCGAGGCTTGATATGCACTGGCAACTAAGACACTACTAAAAGGTAAATTTTGCAGTTATCATTATTATTATTTATTTTTTTACGTGGTGCTTATATGCTATGAGTGTGATTATCGGTGAGTGCAAACAGGTGTGCTTTGTGGACATGTTATGCATGCATCAATAATCAGTGGACTGGAACAGGTAAAGTGCATTCTGGGAGATGTCTGCATACTTGATTTTGACCAGGATCAGTTGAGAGATTTTGATTTAGACTTTGACTTAAAGTGCAGAGCTCACCTGACCTGCCTAGGTGTCATGGTTAAAATATGTCAATATAAACTATAGAAATCTCACATTAGTTTGCTATAGAGTCTGCGCAATACGTTACTTAAAAAAAGAGAGTTAAAGAGATACTGCTCACGCATGTGCTCAAGTTACCTGCATCTGTCATAATAAAAAAAAAAGAAAAATAGAAAAAAAGAACCATGTTCCATAATGGTAATTTAGCATATACTATAAGAAACAATAAAAATAAAATTTCATTTTTGTTTTTATTGTTTCTTATAGTATATACTAAATTACCATTATGGAACATGGTTTAATTTTGATTTTGTTTTAGTTTTTTGTTTGTGAATGACTGGGATGAATAGAACAGACGTTAGCTACAGCGCTAACTTGACTCGAAAAGCAGAGCTCACATGACCTGCCTCAGTGTCATTCTCAAAATATGTAAATATAAACTATAGAAATCTCATTTTAGTTTGTTTCTCATTGTTATCACTTTGCATATTGGTGAACTTCTAAACATAGTTAAACAGATACTGTAAGGAGAGCAATTGCTCTCAAGCTCACCTGTGTCCTTCATGACTTATTTTTTGTAAATAAAATTACCATAAATATGTTGTTTTAGTAAGCTTTTTTTGCTCATGTTCCTGTGTAGTACATAATCAAACTATTATGCACCTCAGGCTTGGTGGATGTCACTAAATTGAAGGTATACTTATACAACTTGGAGAGAATGTCATGTAGCAACATTATCACTGTGACATTGACCTTTGACTCTACTTTAAAAAAAAAAAAAAGCTCGCCTGGGTCATATTTACTTTATGCTTACCCTCATATATACCAAACTAGGCATACTTATACATCTAAGGAAGTGGGAGTGTCCGTACCAACAGGCCCGGACTGGCCGTCGGAAGCAGCGGGACTATTCCTGGTGGCCTGAGCTCTTAAGTGGCCTAACTGGGGGAAAAAAGTATAAAAAGTAAAAAAGAGTCACGGCGAACTACATTGGTGCAGCTGATTGGTCTGCAGAAACTGGCACTCGCCCACCAATAAAATGATTTGTGTTCGTCAGTTTTCACCTTCACCAATTGATTAAAAATATCAGTAGTCAAGTTTTATTTTCAACACCAGAACTAATCAACATGAGAGCGCATGGAGGCGGAACAACAGAAAGACAGAGAAACGTGGTGCTGCTGGTAGCCAACTAATGGACTCAAAAAAAAGTGGAAAGGGGGATCAGAAAGAGAACTTATAAAAAAAAAAAGAAGGCGTTTGAAGAGGAGGCGGGGAAATGCCGGAAAATTTCCGATATTTTCAAATCCTCCACCAGCAGTGGTGTCCAGTCTCCTGCGACGTCACGTGAGTTAACCGTTTAAGAAATGACAGATGCAGGGGGGGGGAACAGCGTGTTGTTTGGGGGCAAACTTTTATCTGAAGATAATATGATGATCACTGGTTGAGATTCTCCATGAGCCCTTTTATGTATCTGTAATAATGACTACCTCCTGTCTAAACTTCATTCTATTGTAAATGTTGCACTGGTTTGTTGTTTTATTATTAAACCTCACATCAGC
>JBCNYH010068144.1:7500-11035 GCA_039654325.1 Tandanus tandanus | reverse complement strand
GTCGGCTGAGATGGGCGCCAGCCTCCCCGCGACCCTAATTAGGATTAAGCGGTTCAGAAAATGAATGAATGAATGCTATCACCTGTTTTAAAATTAGAGCCATGTTACATTATAAAGACATATATCTAGTGCAGTTGACAGCTGTCTGTCTTTTGCCATTCTGCTTGATATTATATTGGCATTTCAGAGATGCGTGTAGATGTCATTTGATTAGATGTGAAATGAGTGTTGGATGCCCTTGGTTGCATGTGTGGCTTCTGACTGACAACAGCATCAGCAAACGAGAATAGAAACATTTTGCCTTGTGAAAATGGAAAGCGTTAGACATGAGCTTCTTACTGCATTATCTGACTGTGTGTTTGTGTCCATGCAGAGAGAGAGAGAATGTGACTGTGTGTGTGTGTGTGTGTGTGTGTGTGTGTGTGTGTGTGTGTGTGTGTTTGGGTATACACTTGAGACCCTAGTTGTGTGACTGTAGGATGAACTGAGCTCTGTCATAAACTATTAAATTTTTGACACATAGCTTCTCTCAGACTCTTAATAATTCTGTCCTGTGTGCCAGAAGATTATTAAAAAGGAGATTCAGAATCATGGCTGAATTCTGCACCGTATGTTTGTCTGCACTTAAAGTGATATGAAATCTGTTTGATGAGTTACTGAACTGTAATGTTAGATAGCATGATGGTGCATAATAAAGACAGCACAACAGTGTTTCTATATATAGAAACTGAAATACAGTGGCTGTCTGGTGTCTGATGTGTATGATGTGTATATCGCGTCTGGGCAGACTTGTAAATATTGTGGTTTGATTTTTATTTTAAAGCTTGTGGTTGTTTTTTTTTGTACACTATTGTTATAATACTACTACTACCAGTAATAATAATAATAATTGTTATTATTCATTCATTCATTCATTCATTTTCTGAGCCGCTTAATCCTAATTAGGGTCACGGGGAGGCTGGCGCCCATCTCAGCCGACACTGGGCGAGGGCGGGGTACACCCTGAACAGCTCTCCAGGCCATCGCAGGGCCAACACATACACAACCATCCACACTCACACACGGACTTTGGGAGGAAACCGGAATATCCAGAGGAAACCCACACACGCACGGGGAGAACATGCAAACTCCACATAGAACGTGAGTCCGGGAATTGAACCCAGGACCTTCTTACTGTGAGGCAGACATGCTAACCACTGCGCCACCGTGCAGCCCCTTCATTATTATTATTGTTGTTGTTGTAGTTGTTATTGTTATTAATAATTATTATTATTGTCATTATTATTATTATTATTATTATTAAGTGAATTTATAAGAAATTTGTAGATGCAAGAAAGGGTATCAGAGTTTTCTTTACCTAAAATAAGATAAAAAGACATAGAATTAATTTATCTACTAACTTGAATATTTGTATATATTCAATTCAATTCAGTTCTAATTCAGTTCAGTTTTATTTGTATAATGCATTTTAAAATTTTGTAAAGACATTTTTTACATACATTGATAAACATTTGTACAGCAGAGGTTAAGTGAATAATTCAAGTTATTAATATATATTATGTAAATAATTAGATATTATTGAGATAAATATTAATATTTATGGTCTTGAATCATCATGTATACTTTATATATAAGTGAAACAGTTAAGAAATCTCAAATAATAAGCTTAAAGTGTTATAAATATCCTGTAAATCCTCTGTGGGTGTTAATGAATTATCTCTGAAAAAAGTCATATTATCCAAGACAGAGAAATCAGATAGAGATGTAGGTCTTCGTGTCTCCTCTCTTTAATCCAGTCTCATTGTACATTCACATTATGCTGCAGCTAATTGTGTTACATGATCATTTGAATGCACCCACACATTGTCTTCAGACCAGCAATTATCTATAATTGTGTTCCCTCTCCAGCCAAATGTATTATTGGAGGTACTTTGATTTCTTATTTAAATAATAAATATCATGCATATGTTCAATGCTCCCAACCAATTTTCATAAAAATCACGAAAACATTAAATATCAAAGCATTTCACTGAACAAATTACTCCTTAACTGAGACTTTTAAGACGTTCTGCACAAAGGCACAAAATTTAGCAGAAATCTCCGCTCAGCCATCACATTAAAGAGCTGCTCAATAATCTCATCTAAATTAATGGTTTAACAAATTTTTTTCTAATACAATTGCATCAACTTTATTAATCACATAATATCATTCGGTGGTGTAGTGGTTAGCACGTCTGCCTCACAGCAAAAAGCTCCTGGGTCCCTGGCTGGGCAAAGACATTTCTGTGTCAAGTTTGCATTTGCCCCTAGATGTGTGTGTGTGTGTTTGTGTGTGTGTGTGCATGAGTTTGCCTGTGATGGACTGGTGAGCTTTTCAGGGTGTAATCTACCTTCATCCAGAGTGATGTAGATAAATGAAGTAATAAAGATATATATATATATATATATATATATATATTTTTTTTTTTTTTTTTTAAAGGTTAAACCATTAACCTTTGACCAGGTTTTGAAAGTAATTGGACAAACAAGCATAGAATTATATTTAATTTTTGAATGAAAAACCTTTGCAGTCAGAGACCTGAATTCTGGAACACACTGAATGATTAAATCTTAAATTAAAGATGAAATTCTGCATTTCTATCACATCTACCTTGCCACCCAGTGAATTATAAAATTTTATTATCTGTGCTCCTGGCCAGAATTATTTGGTGGCAAGGAAAATTTTGACTCCCAACCATTTTTCATTAAAATCAGGATGTCAGAACTTTGCCTTCCACTTCCTGTCTTTGTCCGGTTTCCCTCTTTTTTGTGCCCCACCACACCTGACCTTAATCACCTAATCATTTGGTTGTCTATTTATACCCTGCTTTCCTTTGCCTTGTTGTCAGTTTGTCCCACTCTGTCTGTGAAGTAGCCTGACTCTGCTTTGTTGGTTTATTCTGACCTTACCTGTGTGAAGTTTGTATTTTGTCTGCCCTGTTTGATCTGTTGGAACTTTGCCTGTTTTTGGATTTTGATATTGCTTGTGTTTTTTGGAACTTTTGCCCATCTACTATTACTACCTGTGTTTTGACCTCTGTCTGAAATTGGACTTTGTTATTGCTGTGTGCCTTGAAAGACTTTTTTTTTGCCTGACTCCCTTGTGAGAAATAAAACCCCTGTACCTCAACCTTTGCTGGTCTGCATCTGAGTCCTTACCACCCCTGACACAGGAAAACATTAAATATCAAAACATTTCACTAAACAAATTACTCCTTAACTGAGACTTTTAAGAAGTTCTGCCACAGGCTCTCATTAAATATCTAAAGGTTTCATTGAAAAATCTATCTGTTTAACATCACAAGTTTAAATTCCTTATGAAATAAGGAACTTACTATGTAAAGCTGCTTTGTAACAGTGTTAATTATAAAAATATGCTCTACAATAAAACTGAATTGAAAGGCATTAAACTGATTTAGGAATGTGTGTAATGGTATTGATTTCACATCATTATTTGATGACTTAATTTCATGGTTAGAATTGTGTGTACCGCTAC
>JBCNYH010068144.1:0-5000 GCA_039654325.1 Tandanus tandanus | reverse complement strand
GACTTGGACAACTTTATTATCATTCAGTATACAGCGAAATATCAGTTAGTCAATCAGTGTTTTTGACTGTCCTGGTCCTTGGTGTTAAAGATATCATTTGCTTTTCAGTCTTTAGCTTCATGTGTCAAGGGCCTCTCTTTCTCTCTTCTTCAGTTTTCCTTTCCTTTCCTTCTAACCAACCATTTTACTGGGCAACTTGTCCAAAATATTGGTAAAGAAGTAGTTAGGAGCTGTGCTATTTTATCATGCCAGTGACACTGCAGCGAGAGAGAGTCATGCCTGATGTGTGGATTCTGAGAGATCTGTCAACTCCCTCCTGCTTTCTTTTTTAATATACTGCTTCAGGTGAAGCTGACGGTACACTGCAGGCCAAAACAGCCCACATGCTGGGAAACACTGGCTGTGTATGACAGTCATATTCAGGTGCATAAACTTCACTAGATACGCCTGAATCATTTTACAGACCATGTGTTAAAAGTTCAAGTGCATTAATTTGCACTAATTTTAAAAAAGTGATCTATTTGGTTTTATGGAATAGGTGTAATAAATGTTCTCAGTGCATTCAGACATTACAAAAAAATCGGGTTGGGGTAGATTTCAAAATACAGGCTTTAATTTCTGACTCACAGTCACATTTCACATAGGAAAGAATCAGCAAACAACAATACTGTGACACTAATATTGATTTTTTAATTTTTTTTCCAATTAGAAAGAAAAAACTTTGGATTGGCTTTGGAAACTGTAAAGATAAAGAAAGAACTCTTTCTATAAATATCTTAAATACTTACAAGCAGCACAAATTTAAACCAATATCTTTACTGCATTTACAAACCAACATGAAAAACCACAAAATATTTTTTTATATTTAAGGATCATAAAGATAAAAAAGCATGTGTGTTTACAGCTGCTGTAAATTTGTACATTTTCATACTCATTTAATTTACATTTACAATTCGCTGTGGTAAAATCAGCTTCGTAGAATATCAAGAAGCTGAATTTTGAAACTGAATTGGAGAGATAAATAATAAGAAATCATCTAAAAATATTCACTTTGGTGTCAGTGAGGTTTAGTTCTTTTATTCAACCAGAGCTTCTCTTATTGCCTTCTAACAGAAACTACTGACTGGAGATTCATCAGAAAATGTTTAATTGGAGAACTGGCACAACTCTAAAAGTGGGACTTGTCTGCATACATACATAATAAATACCTGGCTTCCCCACGTCCTCCTGAAAAGCCATTCATCTACTCCTGCTAGAGATATTTGTGAAATAACGTTGTGTCAGGAAAGTGTAATACACAAACCTTTTCCTTTTGCTTTCAAAAGCTGAAATTGTACAGTGAGATCCATTTTATCTCTACAGTAAGTGTTAGCATAGCATTAAGTTGTTGTGTGTGCTAATACTGTTTGCAGAATTGTGAGATCAGGGTGCAGAATTGCAGTACCCCTATGACACCTCTCCTACCAAATTCTGCTTCAGATGCTTTCAGAGTTGTGAATGATGGCAGCACCGAAACAGAAAAGATGCACACACCAATTTCCACACACTATAACTGATGCAGAGAATATAAAGATTTTTATAAACGAGTTTTTTTAAATCATAGAATTATACTTAAGTATAGTAGCCATATACAATATCATATACTAATTTAAATTATTTTAAATAACTGAAGTCTAACCAAAAAAATATTAGAATTGTGCCAATTCTCCTGTATCTGCAAAATCTCAAGTGCAGTCTAAATCTATGTAGAAGGTGTAATGTACCCAAGGTTACTAGACTTAAAGAAAAAACCCAAAGATCTAGGTGTGCATGTGTGTGCGCGTGTGTGCGTGTGTGCGTGTGTGTGTGAGTGAGTGTATTTGAGTGCATGTGTGTGTGTATTTATCCAGGGTTTTAACACACATTCATTCATTTTCTAAGCCGCTTAATCCTAATTAGGGTGCCCATCGACTCTGGGAGAGGGCGGGGTACACCCTGAACAGCACACCAGACCATCACAGGGCCAACACACACACAACCATTCACATTCACACTCACACCCAGGAGCGATTTGAAACAGCAATTTGGCCCACTGTGCATGTTTTTGGACTGTGGGAGGAAACTGAAGTACCCAGAGGAAACCCACACAAGCACAGGAAGAACATGCAAACTCCACACAGAAACGCCCCGAGCCCAGGAATCAAACCCAGGACCTTCTTGCTGTGAGGCAGACGTACTAAACACTGCACCACTGTGCCGCCTGTAACTATTATTATTACTGTTATTATTATTATTATTATTATTATTATTATTATTATTATTATTATTATTATCATCATCTGAAGGTTTTTTTTTATTATGATTATACTGGGAGGAAAATGAATATAAGAACAAGAAAAGAAAATTAAGTGGATTTATTGTTGAAGGGAGTTTCACACCAGAAAGGCTGATTATTTAAATTCAAATAGCAAAAATAATCTTTCATTCCTCGAGCTGATGTCACCGAGAGATGATATATTTTTTATCTAATTAAAGATTTGAGCACACAGAGAGCAAAACACAAGTAAAATAAGTAACAGCACATGGAACTGCTGGCAAAGCCAACACTGATACACAGTAAAAAGAAACAAAGACAGCTGACAGAACGAGTACCGGTACTGCTAACAGGAAATACTCAGAAATTACTGTTTCTGAACATATTCATTAAAAAACTTCACCCAGATGATGATGTTTGTTGTCCATTTGTTCCTGGTCCAACTGCAGTAGTACTTCTATCCCAGATGAACAAACATGCATGTTTAAACATCCTCAAAATTCAAATCATGTCTAAATATAAAAAAACATTTGTATACAAGTTAAAGTATAACTAACCTGTCAACACATGCTGTCAGTATTTTGCAGACAGTACTCTGGATAAAGTGCTTCCAAAAGAAACTATTTTTGTATTTTATTTCCTTCGTCGAGTGTGAAAGCATAGTTGTTGGGTTTGTTTGTTTTTTTCAAACTTTAAAATCAGCAAGGTATGAATTTGTGCTGCCCATTCTGTGTGATAGGGTTGATCTTTTCCAGGGAAATCTCTGCTTCGGTGTCTAGGTTGTCTGAGATATATGGAGAGAACGTCTCTTCCATCTTCTGAACTTCTTCATCCTTGCCTAGTATGCTATGAGGGATCACACAATTGCTGTTGCTCTCAGCTTTGGTGACAAGGATTTTGGGCTGATAATGTGAGACATGCTTGGATGCTCCATTGTTTTTGATGCTCACAATCTCAATTGAATTGCTGCCAGGACAGAGGTGTTGGCAGCCTAGCAGTGTGGAGAATGCTTTACGGAAGTCAGCATTAAACGCATAGATAATAGGGTTCAGTGAGGAGTTAGCCCAACCAAACCAGACAAAGACATCAAAGGTGGTTGGGTTTATGCATGGGAAGTCCACACTTTTATTGGGCTCACAGAAAGGCACCATGCAGTTGAGGATGAAGAAGGGCAGCCAGCAACACACAAACACTCCCATAATGATTGACAGTGTCTTAAGGACTTTGGTTTCACGCTTAAAGGAAATATTGAAAGAACTCTCAGACTCTATACTGCTGCTGTGGCGGTTTTTGGCACTCTCTGCTGCTCGCTCCAGGGCAGATATCCTGCGGATTTGCTTCTGGGCAATGCGATAGATGCGGGTGTAGGTAACAATCATGATGGCTACAGGAATATAGAAACTGATGAAGGAAGAGGAAATGGCATATGTTCGATTAAGACTAGAATCACAGTTATCTGGTGGAACTTCAGCATAGGTGCCGTTCAGTTCAGTGTAACCTGCACTCTGTGCTTTGTGCCAGTTTAGCTGCACAGGGATAAAGGAAATAAGAACAGACAAGGTCCATGCTACACTAATCATGATGAAAGCCACCTTGGCTGTCATTTTGCGCTCATAACGAAATGGGCTGGAAATGGCCCAGTATCGGTCCACACTAATGACACATAGGTTCAGGATAGAAGCAGTAGAACACATGATGTCAAATGCCACCCAGATATTGCAGAAAGCACCAAAAGGCCAGAATCCCACAATTTCAGTAGCTGCCTTCCATGGCATCACCAAAATAGCCACCAGAAGGTCTGAAATTGCCAGTGATATAACAAAGAAGTTAGTGACTTTGGAGCGCAGATGACGAAATTTTGTGACAGCAGCACAGACCAGTGTGTTCCCCAGCAGAGTGGTTAGGATGAGGAGAGAAAGAAAGCAGCCGGTCAGAACTCGTTTTGATGAATCACGTCGAACAAATCTACTGTCAAGAACTGAGGAGAAATTTACATCCATGGCTTTTACACTAACAGCAGCAGTCAACCCATAATTCCACTCGTCCAAAATCAGAGGGATGAATCAGAGACGCAACACAAAGCTCGGCCGCTCAAAGATCTGGAACATCTACTCCAGGCTCACTGTTCCAAAAATCCATCCTTCAATAACTCAGCGGTTGCTTTACATAAGCCCCAAAATGGTGTCCCATGATCCAGTTTCCAAATTCAGTTGACATGCTTCGATGATTTTAATGTGCTTTTTTAATATTACGTGCTGAGAAAACAAATACAACAAAGTGAATCATCATCCAGTGACTTTAACTGGCTGCTGGTTTTCCTCCCAGTTGCGGAACATTTTCCTCCTCAATACATTTAAGTGAGCAAAGCGTGTCAAAAACTATCAGTAGCTTTATATCCGAGTTTATCGATGCGCGTCATTGATCTGGATTTCGTGCTTTTATTTGTCCCTGAAGCGAAACCGCGCTGATTCTGTTCCATTCACCGAGTGCGCTCGTTAATCTCTCTCTCTCTCTCTCTCTCTCTCTCTCTCTCTCTCTCACTCACACACACACACACTCACACACACACACACACACACACTCACACTCACACACACACTCACACACACACACACACTCACACACACACACACACACACACACACTCACACCTAGGAGCAATTTGGAGCAGCCAATTTGCCTAATGTGCATGTCTTTGGACTGTGGG
>JBCNYH010067946.1:0-11040 GCA_039654325.1 Tandanus tandanus | reverse complement strand
ATATACTCTTATACTGGTTTGTCAGGACACAGACTAAGTATACCATCAGTCAAAAACTCAGTGGATAGGTGTTGTGTTGTTTATTTTTTATTTTATTTTTTATTTTTTGTGTGTGTGTGTGATATCCATTCTCCAATAGATATTGCCCGGTAGTAAAAAAAGCAGAACATATGTACATTAGGACACTGAGGAGAGACTGAGAGGGGATTAAGAATCTGTTATTTTACCCTGATGTTCTTTATTACCCTGATGTATCGTGTTGGGCAGTGGTGGCTTAGTGGTTAAGGTGATGGGTTACTGATCCGAAGGTCCGCGGTTCAGTCCCCACTATCACCACTGTTGGGCCCTTAACCCTCAATTGCTCAGTTGTATAAAAAATTATAATTGTAAGTTGCTGTGGCTGAGATAGGTAAAGGTAAGTCTGTGGGCTTTTTACACCCGAGCGTAGTGGCTCATCAGGCTGGTGCTTATTCCCGGTTTCTAGTCCTAGTCGGTTGAAGTGACTAGGAGTTCAACTCCTCCTGGATGGGATGCTCGTCCATCACAGGTTACCTTCCCACTATTTTTTACTGGTACCCATTTATACTGCTGGGTGGAAAGAGGCACACTTGTGGTTAAGACCTTGCCCAGGGGTCTTAGCACGGTGGGGGTCTAACAGGGATTCGAACCCATGACCTCCTGATCATGAGCCCAGCACCCTAACCACTACGCCACCGGCCCCACTGGCTCTGGATGAGAGTGTCTGCTAAATGCTGTAAATGTATTAAAGATATAGATATCTGATGGAATTTGTTATCTTTACCAGTGTTTGTGGCCGGCCATTCTAATCCCACTCAGTGGAGTAATGATTGATTTTATTTCATTCTGATTACAAAATACCACAGATTATAACACATATACATAATTATTAAACTGAAATAGATGTTATTTCTTAAAATGTAACAATCACATTAACTAGTATATAGATTAGCATTTGAAATCCACATAATGATATATAAATTATAAATATACTATAAATTCATTGTCTACACTAATTAACATTTGGTTCAGTGATTAATGGGTTATTTTCAGAAATGTAGTCCATCTGGGGGTGGGATATGGGGGGTCGATCAGTGTCAGCTTGTTTTTACATATTAGAATTGACTCCTGTCTTTATTTGATGCCACATTGTTGTACTTTGCTATAAGAATTGTTAAAAACTTAAAGTATCCTATTGTACATTCCTCTTTTGAAAAATCTGGAGCTCGTGTTATGATTTCAAAGCTGTATTTATCTTCAGACACATCCCTTTTATGTGAACACGCACAGACAAACACAAATTTACCTTATAGACTTTTTAATCACCGTTATAACACTGATTAACACCAGTGTAGAAGGTCGGGTTTGTTAGCTCTGACTTCACTCAATAACTCTCGGTAAGTTAAACTCTCAAACTGAGCTGTCTTTTAAAGAAAAATCTTGGTGGCTCTTGAAAAAGTTTGCCAATGGCTGGATCGGTGTTCAGAATGTACCAGTATTTATTTCCAATTTTTAAAAAATGCATTAGATAGAGGGCTATACGTGCACACCATTGAAACAGAGTTACCAGAAACAACTTTTTCTTTCGATTGAGATAAAACATTTCTCTCAATCTGCCGAAATTTATCCATTGTGTTTTTAATCAGATTAGTCGAATAAGCTATATGAAAAAAATTGTTACAGAGCTCCTTGGTTTAATAAAAAAGTTTGCATAGTTTGATGTTACAGGAGACCCCATTGTCATACCTCTATGCTGCAAATAAAAATGATCCTGAAACTTGAAATAATCTTTAGTTAAAACTATTTCAGTCAAGGATAACAATAACTCCCATGGCAGATGTAAATCAGACCTCTGATTTTAAAAATAACCTAAAGCCTTCAAACTGTCCTCATGTGGTATGCTAGGATATAGGCTGGACACATCCATTGTACAAAGTATATCTCTGGAGGTTTTCTCAGAAAATCAGTAGTATCTTTCAAATGGGAGGTCAATAATCATACCAAAGGTTTAATGTGAAAATCATTGAAATTTTTGTGTATCTTTGGCAAAGTGTACAACACAGGTCTTACAGGGTTCTCTTGAATCATGTATTTATATTCATTATCAGAAATCCCACCTTCATGTAAGCAGCATTTAAAAAATACTTTAATTTATTGTCCAAATCTAAAAGTAGGGTCAGTATCAAGAGGAGTATACACAAGTCTATCAGAAAGTTGTGTCATAATCTCATTTATATATGCAGATTTATCCTGAACCACAATTGCCCCGCCTTTGTTAGTATGCCGTATCACAATCTGATCATTATTCATTAATTCCATTAAGGCCTTCCGCTCTATTCTCAAGCAGATTTGAATACAATTTATTCTCCTCACTCTGAGCACACAAATCCATTTCCTCTTGTCCAACCAATCTAAAAAGGGAATGCTTTTGGATTCCTTATTTAGATACTTTGATGAATTTAATGAAGAAATTGTGTTAACTTGTTTTTTTTAATAACGTCTTCTATGCAAAAATTTCCATTATATAATAATAAAGATAAAACAAAAACAATGTAATGTTTGAATAGTTTAAAATACTTATTGGTTTGAATGGACTGCTGCATCAGTCTGATTACTAATAAGTAACGCCAGTGGGTGTGTGTGATTGTTGCCTGTTACACCCTGAGGAAGGGTCCCACAAATTCCTTAATCAGTGGATTGCTGTTCTGTGTATGTATATATTTCGAGAGGAAACCTAAAATAATTTTTATATAATAATAGAATATCAGGATCAGGAATCATAATACAACTGTCATGTGACCAAGTTCACATAAAATTACAGCCCATTAGAATGTGGATAAACAGTAAAGCATTTCTCCTGGCAAACAGAACTCACACCATAGGATAACAATAGCCTCTATGGATTGGGGGTGCATCTGCCAAATCAGATGTATGTAGAAAAATGTCCTGCTAACATTTATATAGAGAGGGAATATCAAACTGCTGTGAGATCCTAGAGTCATACCTGTCTCATGTTCGTTCAGGTTCAGGTTACCTGATTTCCTCCGGCACGGGCGGATTACCGGCCCCGCCCTGATCATCCCCACCTGTTCCCTATCACAGCCCCTGGATAAAAGCCCCACATTTCTCCGGCTCCATTGCCAGATCGTCTTGTGCCGTCACAGAGATAGCGTCTCTCTCAGTTCACGCCACGATCCAGCCGACCGTTCTCACACGGGTTATTTACCTCGCTTTCCCTGAGTCCTAAATAAAGGATACCTGTTTGCAACCTATCTCATTCGTGTCTGTCCTGCATTTGGGTCTGTCAAATCTTGGTACCAGCGTAACAACTGCATTTGCAGGAAGAACAAAAAATTAAAGTTTGTTCACCCATAGTACATCTTAACATATAGAAGCAAAGCTCAGCACAACAAAACAATAGATATCCACAGGGTCATTACAAGTGAAGGGGATACATGTAATAAGTGACTGCATATCCAAATAAATAAAAGAACAAGAACCATACAATCAGAACACAAATGCATTGAAGTAAACAAACTTGACAAAACCTACAATTCTAACCTTAAATGACCCATCTCTATGCCTCAGATATTACAGAAGGGGCAGAGTGGGATGACAAGGTGCACCCTTGTATCTTCTTATTCTGAGAGAAATTATGACATCCGTGCTCAAGAGCTGCTGAATATCAAATTTGATTTGGAGTTGTAAGAGTAAAATTGTGTAACCTAGGGATTTTGTTAAGTCCCTGAACGTTTCAGGGTTTTTGCAAAATCACTGTTTTACTTAGGGAGTTTATTAAATCAGTAAATGTCAAGGGGTTTCATGAAATCACTAGAAATAGCCCCTTAATTTTACACAGTGTTACTAAGAATATTTCAGAGGTTTGTGATATCACATCCATCTTTTATGGCCTTAACCCATATCCTAAGTGATTTCACAAATTCTCTGAAACTTTCATAAAATCTTTAGTTGTACAGATTCACTGTAACAGAGGAACGGTGTCATTGCCTTGATCTGGTGGCCTGCAAATTGCAAGGATGTCTATTTATTTATTTTTTTTTTTTACTCAGTGCAAAGTTTAGTTTGGAGTCAGTGCTTATCCACAGCAGATAATGTCCAAATAGGATAAAATAAGGTAAGATGTCCAGTCCTGCATTGCTACCTTTTCCTTTTGTGCTCAAAAACAACCTTTTATAAACTATTCTTGCTTGTTCTGTTTTTGAGTCTTGCAATGTGTGATAAAACAATAGCTTTCACCATCCGATCTTGCTAGTCCATGGCAAATGACCCCGGGGGGAAAAGGCTGGAGCCAGTGCAATGCACACTGCACTCCTTCTTACAAAATCCACAGCACAGGCTTAAGCAGAGGTTCCAAACTCTGTTCCTGAATAACCCCATGTACTGCACGATTTAGTGTTTTCCCTGCTCTGTCACACTCGCTCCAAGTCATGAACAGCTGTCCATTGGGTAAGTAGTGAAATCAGATCTGTTAAGAACAGGTAAAACACTGAAAAGACCAGGTCAAAGACCAGGTTTGGAAAAACCTGGGCTAAAGGACATGTCCATGTACGTTACTTTTCAGGTGAAAACCCATGGTCAATGGACATCTTCTGATGTTCTTAAAAAATAAACAAAAAAGTAAAGGTATGCACCTGCCCGACAAGGTGCACAAGGACTCAAGCTCACATGCTGGAAGATCATAACCATGCCAAAACCTGCCCGCATGGCACTCTGACTTCATAATCACCATGAAACTCTCACTCACCACAAGCAGTCTAATACATTTACTAAAAGGACACATTTTAAGCTGATCAGTGCAACCTTATCCAGAGCATTTCTGCAGATCAAAAAGCTCTTTATTCTTAGAGGCTTTAACAACAGAATTAGCAGAGATTCAGAAACCTAGAAAGGAGCACTTGGAAAACATGATGCTGGAAACTGCAATAATAATTGGCACTTCCTGTAGTTTTTCCTGGAGCAGTTTTTGACATCACAAACACCATCTTCCAACAGAAACACAGTCTAAAAACAACCTGGATACATCTTTGGTCCAAACACTAGCACTTCACTGATTACATCTTGGTGCATCAGCGAGACCTTCATTATGTCTTACACACTCAAGTAATGCCCAGTGCAGTGTCACAGTGTCTCTACTTTAAACCCAACCCAAATAGTAGACATGTTCCAAGGAATAAACTTCATGTCTTCTACTTTATGTCAGCTGAAGTGATAGCTGACTTCCAGGCAAACCTCCAGTTGAGGCTTAAGGATCCTAGTTGCCCTATAGGTCATTCTCCAGAAACTCTCTGGAACCAGTTTAAAACTGCCATCCTTCAGACACCTGAATACGTACTTGGGTTCTATACAAGGAAGTATAAAGACTGGATTAATGATAACAATAAAGAATTGTTTAAAAAGAGGTGTTCCTTTTAGCAGGCCCACCATGCCCAACCAGCTTGTCCTGAAACAAAAGCAGCCTTCCACCTTGCATGAAGAAACTTCCAGCATAGGCTTTGAGAGATCCAGAATGAATGGAGAAACAACATTGCAGAGAGAGCTCAGCTTTGCGCAGACATAGATGACTACAGATGATTTAAAAAGACAGGACTGGATGGAATACCATGATACATTTGGAAACATGGGGCTAAGCTTTGAATGCCAAAGAGTAGAAGCTCTTCATTTACTGCTGGTAAAAAGGAAAACTACCACAGAATCCAAGTATCGTAGAAGTCATTGTACAAGAATAAAAGGCAAAGTTATGACTGCTCCAACTATCAAAGGATAACCCTGCTCTCCATTGCACAAAAAATCCTGGCAAAAGTTCTCTTAAACAAACTAATACCCATCATGGTAGAGGTACACCTCATAGAGAACCTGGATATAGAGCCAACAGGAGCACCACTGACATGGTTTTCATTTTCAAGCAGCTGACAAGAGACTGTATGTATAGGACATTTGACATCCTTACCAAGACTTTTGACACTGTGAGCAGAAAAGGTCTGTTGCAAATCATGCAGTAAAAAGGATGTCCCCCAAAGTACCTCAGCATGGTCCTTCAGCTTAATGAAAATCAGCATGGCCAAGACAGACACAGTGGTGTCCTCTCAGAACCTTTTCTAATTGGGAACGGAGTAAAGCAAGGCTGCTCCCTCTTTTTTTACCATCTGCTTTAGCACAATGCTCCAACAGGCCACTGAAGATGACAATGATGGCATCTTTATTCATTAGCACACTGATGGAAGCCTGTTCAAATGGAGATGTCTGTAGGCTCATACTAAGACCATGGAGCAACCATATTGAGTGTTTCTTTTCTGATTTCTTGCCAACTGAAAATCAGCCCTGCAAAATATAACAACCTGCTTCAGTGAGGCTTCGCCTATATTTGGAATTGAAGTCAACCTGAAAAAGACAGAATTTCTTTTTCATCCTACACCTCAGCAAAAACACTGCCTGTCCCACATTACCATTCATAAATGAAACTGAAGATGGTCAGGCAATTCAGCTATGTGGGTGCACCATTTCCTCAAATGCCAAAATCAAATGGCAAGAAGATCAACAGTTGACTGGCAAAGGTCACCAATGTCAAAGCTATCCTTTTGAAGATCCAACAAGACTGGTTATGGCACATCTTCAGTATGGAGGGTCATCGCATGCCCAAGATCATGCTGTATGAGAAACTGTCATCTAGAAACTGGGACAGAGGGACACCAAAGAAGAGAGTTAATGAGTCATTGATGAAATATCTTGTGTGCTTGTCATATTGACCATACCCATTGGTCTGTGTTAGCTGCCAGTTGTGAGGTTTGCTGAGACACTGTTTACAAGGCTGTCTCTTCCTTTGCAAATATTTACATTGCCAGCATTGATGTGATAATGAGAAGGAGGAAAACCTGCAGCACTGCAGAATCTAACCCAGGACAGACATGTCTCTGCAGCCAATGTGGTGAAGTCTATTTTGAATTTGGTCTCCTCAACCATCAGTGAGGGTGCAACAGACATGAACAACATTCATAGATCTTTGTTTATAAGAGGGCTTGCTGTTTTGGAGCAGGCTTGCCAAAACATCCTGCCTGAAGTGATGCTTACATTTGATGTGTGAATAATCTTCTTATTGTTTTTGTCATATGACATGCAAAATCAGAGTGGTGAATCTAGATTGGTGAGCCATGCCAGGGCATCATCTGTTGTCTCATGGATTGCTTCAAAGTCACTGGGGAAACTTCAAAGAGGACACTCCTGTACTATGTGCTGCACTGTCTGGCCAGGATCTCCACAATTACATGCTGGGCTTTCTTTAATTTTCCCTTGATGGAGGAGATAGGCTGTCCTGACATGCATCATGCGAATCCCGTTGAGGGTAACCCACTGATTTCTGGGAAGCCTAAAGCCAGCTGATTTAGAAGTGTGATCTTGCATAAAATCTTGGTTGGCAAAATAAAACTTCACATTCTCTGCCACTCTTCCCCGAGATTGAAGCCATCTTGAAGAGACATTAAATGTTGTCAGAATTTTTAGTGTGATTTCAGGTACAAATTGCGGACGTTTTCCTGATCTTCCTGGATGGGAAGTTTAGGGTCGGATGGGTATAAAAACTCTCTTTGTGGGTAATCTTTGGTTTTAATCAGTGGGCAGGAGCTATATGAAAAAGACTAGGTGGCAACCGTGTAGCTGTTAACTTCAATGTACCAGATATTATTCTCATTGTTGACTTAAGGATGATGTCCCTGCTCAGACTGGTGAGCAGTGCCAGACATGACAACAGTGTGTGGGTATTGGAGCCCCAGTTGGTTCATTGAAGATTTTATATGACATTAACCCTGGTCTTAAATGTACCAGCAACCCTTTCAGGTGCTTGCAAAATGTCAGCATGTGGTTCAGTGTAACACCAAGGTGTTTTGGATGTTCTTCATCCTTGATAGGTTTCATGCAGAAAGAGACCTTAAGTTTTGTCCTAGCTACATTTTTTGCTCAGGTGGAAGGTTATCACTGTAGACTGGGTTGAGTTAAAGACACCAGTGGGTAAAATAATTTCCCTAAGAAATTTTCTTCTTAAGGTGCTCTATCAGTGTGAAATTACCGATACACATATTAAAGAGTATTAGTGCCAGCATGGATCTTTGGGGAAGGCCAGATATCTAGTATAAATGTACATTTAGTAGCATTATATTGCACAGTTTTGTTCAATTGCACAGGATAGAAGGATGAGACACATCTTTCAGTGTTCATTCATTATTGCAATAGCCCTGGGATATGTGCTGTTTTTCAGTCTGGTGGTTTTGACTTTTAATGCTCTGTACCATCTGCCTGGGGATAACAGCTTGAATAGGTAATGTGCTGGGTGGGGTGAGTCCTTCAGGATGCTATTGGCTTTCCTGTGGCAGTGGGACCTGTATAGCTCCTCAAAGTAGGGGAGAGCACAGCCGATGATCTTCTGTGCTGTTGTTGATGACCCTCTGGAGTGCTGCCATTTTTCTGAGCAGTGCAGCTGGCAAACTACATTAGGATGCAGTACATCAGTACACTGTCGTTGGATATTCTGTGAAAGGACACCATCAGCTCCTTTGCTAAGGTGTTGTTTTTCAGGACCCTCAGGAAGTGGAGTTGTTGCTGTGCCTTCTTGATCAGCACAGTGGTGCTAGTTTTCAAGGTCATGTCAATATCCAGGTGCAGGCCCAGAAAATTGAAGTCACAGACCCTCTCCACACAGTCCCCATTGATGTATATGGGCTGAGGGTCAGATCTGCTTCTCCTGAAGTCTACAATCTTTCCTTGGTCTATGTGGTGTTGAAGACCAGGTTGTTATTGCTGGATCACGATGACAGTTTTTTCAACTCTTCCCTATATGCTGACTCATCTCCTCCTGTGATGAGCCCAACCACAGCCGTGTCATCTGCGAACTTCACATTGAATTTGTTTGGGTGGGTTGGGTTGAAATCATATGTATAGAGAGTGTACATTAAGGGACTCAGCACACATGGGACTCTGTGGGAGCTAGTGTTGAGGCTGAGTGCTGGAGAAAGATGGGGCCCTACTTTGACTCTCTGTGGGTAGTGGCTGAGAAAGTCCTTAATCCAGAGGCAGATGGACTGCGGGAGGCCGAGGTTGTTTAATTTGGTTACCAGCCTGTTGGGGATGACTGTATTAAATGCAGAGCCAAAGTTGATGAAAATGAGCCTGGCATAACTGTCCTTCAGTTTCAGATGGGTCATGGTTGTGTGGAGGGCTGTGGCTATGGCGTCCTCTGTTGATCTATTATGCGTGTATGCAAAATAGTGTATGCAGGTAGAATGTGGGTGAAAGTACTTGAATGACATGACTTCTGACTTCTGTTTCTGAGAATACTTCATAATGACTGGAGTGAAATCCACTGGTTGGAAGTCATTTAGGCTGCTAATGGTGGTCTTCTTTGGGACAGAGATGATGGTTGTGGATTCAGTCAGGGTGGTACAGTGGTCTGTAAAGTGCTTGATGTAGGAGAATAGAGATGTACAGGGTAGTGATCAGTATGATCATCAGGCCAAGTTTTTGAAGTGTGTGTGGGGGGAGGGGGGCATTTTGTGCTAACCTCGTTGTTTCTGTGAGTTCTGGTTTCTGTCTTGCTGGTGTAGGATGCAGCCTGTTTGCACCACAGTCTGTTATCTTCCAGCTGTAGACCTGGGGCCTCATGTACAAAGGGTACGTACGCACAAAAACATGGCGTACATCCTTTCCCACGGCAAAGTTCAGATGTATCAAGAGTGAAATGAGCGTGGAAATGTGCGGTGCTTCATGTCAACTTCATGGCTGGCGTACGCATGTTTCTGCAGCTGTTGGTCCTTTGGCGACACTTAGAGGTGATGCTGGGAAACTGTTGATAATGTGAAAATTAGTCCTCAGAGTTAATTAAATCGCAATTTGCAGCGAGAGCCGGTTTTCCTAATGTAATCGGCGCTGTCGACTGCACACACATTGCTATAAAAGTGCCATCACAGGATGAATTTGTTTGTCAACAGGAAGCATTTTCATTCGATCAATGTACAGATCATATGTGAAATGCAATGAACTAACATTGTGGTGAGGTGGCCTGGTTCAACGCACGATTCATACGTCCTGAGTAACAGCATGGTTGGGAACTATAAGCTGGCACTGTGCCCGATGGGTGGTGGATTTCAACCATATAAAAGAGGCAAAGACACAGAAATCACTTATTCACCAATGTATTTATTGAGTCACTAATATTTGTGAGGATGCCTATGAGCTGATCCAGGCGGTCATTTATGCTGCCGATTGCTCTCACTATTTCCTCTTGTGAGGACACGGCCAGTCGGACGGTGACACAAGAGCCACCGCAAATGGTGGAGAAATCCCCCGAGTGTGTGGCACGTGGCTGTGGCTTCGTGTCCTCCGTCTCATTGTCTGTTTTTAAAAAAATAAATAAATTGCACTTAAACATGAGTCAAAGTCTTGGATATCCTCTTTCTTGTACTGGCATGTTTAAATTTGTCAAACCAAATAGCATGCACACATTTACGCATAAACCGCTATCTTACAGGGCTGCGAGCTTGGGGGTAATCGGAGTCCCCCACATGCGCTCCCACCACCCCTGAAAGAGCAGTGTCACCTACGATTGTGGTGACTCTCTGCTCAAACACGGTGTGGTCCTCCTCTCCTGTCCCCCCGCCTGTTTGGGACAGACTATGGCAGTGGGCCACTTCATTTTTAACTCTGCGTGTGTACAGCTTTCCGACCCCACAGCATTGACGGCCTCACACACACTCTCCCACTTAGACCTCTTGGGTTTGTTGTTAATGCCGGAGGACAGCGTGCCAAATAGTACATCTTTGCGCGCCTCCACCTCGGTGAGGAGCGTCTCTAATTCACTTTCCGTGAAATTACGCTTTTTTCCCATCTTACTCATATTGTAAGGGTTTTCTGATCCTGCGAAGAGGGGAATCTCCGGTGCAGAGTTCATTTAAATATGATTTGCATATTTAAATGGGGGCGTGGACAGGGAGGGGTCGGGTACTCCAACATGTGCGCTCA
>JBCNYH010067759.1:0-11046 GCA_039654325.1 Tandanus tandanus | reverse complement strand
TCGGGCCCTGAACCAGAACACTAGTACCTGGACTTTGTAGACTCTACCCCACACATAAACATTACATTCCACCTCAGTTGATTGCTGCACACAGCCACTTGACACTTTACAAACACTTGTCACTTTGCACACAGACACTTTACACTTTACAGACAATATACTTGAAAAATAGCCACTGCATTTATATTTTATTATATTGCATTTATATTTGCATTTATGTTTCATTTATATTTCATTTTATATATTTTTGTATCCTATATTTTATTTTATATTTATTTTTTATTTTATATATTTTATTTTATTTTCAATTTTTGCATTTTTATATTTATATTGACCTTTAACTAAAAAATCCTTAAATAGTTTGTTATAGTTATTGTTATTGTTCTTTTCTTCTGTTATTTTGATAGCTTATTCTTCACATTTTAGGACAGTCGTACTAAGCATTTCACTACATATTGTACTGTGTATGATTTTGTATGTGACAAATAAATTAGAATTTGAATTTGAATTTGATTTGAATTTCTCCTCTTCTGTCCTGCTCATCTGCACCCCCGGTGTGTTTTCCACCAGATTTCAGCCAGTAAGTCCGTGGGTCTGGCCGCTAGACCGGCCAGCTTTAGGGCGATCAGCTGATCCCTGGAGTAAACAAAGCATGCGGCATGTAGTTGCTGCGCTGCTGTCCGAACTCTCCATGAAAGTAAAAGTTCAGCAGAGATAAATAATACAAAAACTCTCTCAACCCACATCTTGAGAGGGCAGCTACTTATGAACAATAAAACAATAAATACTAGAAAAAAAAGTTAAAGTAAGAAGAAAAAAAAAAGAGTTAAAAGTACAGGAAGGGCAGGATATATATACAATATATATTGTTGACTGAGGATTTGTTAAGACATTTATTTTACATATTACTCCTATATATAGATAATGACATCTCAACTTTTTTTTGTGTGGTAAAATTACAATCAAATAATGTCTTCCACAACTCTGTAAATAGATACATCAGAAGATGGATTTAGTGTGGGCAAAAATTCCCCTAAGCCATTTGTTTGGGCTTTTGGGATAGCAAAACCCATGGATCCTATTAGAAGATGCTGCCATTGTGCGATGGAAGGGTTTATATCAGAAATCCAGGACTCACTTCCAATCCACTGAAACCCAGTCACATTCTGTAAGGCCATTTCTTTTAGGAGAACTACAAGGTCAGAATATGAGAGAAAAGCTATGATAATTTAGGCAGTTGCTTGATGGTCCCAACTACTTTCAGAATTTTTTTCCTTGGGGTCAGTTCTAAAGAATGCCATAGTACATTCTACACATATTCCTTTCTCTTTAGCTGTCATGATGAATGCATTTATTCCATTGTTCCCATAATCATTATCACTGCATGTAGCCCCGACCCATGTCCAGCCAAAATGTCTGATCAACTTAGCCAAAGCTCTGCTCCTGTACTAATCACTAGGAACAGTTCTGAAGAAAGATGGTAAATTCTTCCTGTCACTTAGGCATGAACATGTTGCTGAGTTACTGACCTGTTTAAACATAGAAAGTTTAATGTATTTATCTTGAAATCGTTCAATTATAATTCAATAGTGGGGTTGGAGGATGACTGTTCTATGTACTGTATCAGGTTTGGAACAACATATTACAGGTGTATTTTTTCCATTGCTGTTAACTAAGGACAAGGAGGCTTCTGTGGTTATTTCTACTGATTCACAGGAATCATAGATTTTATAAACAAATTTGACTCCAAGAAGAATATCAGTTCTGTTGTTGATCTCCTCAACACCAAATACCATTGTTTGCGAATTCTGAAATTCACGGAGGTTGATACTGCAGGACCAGTGAAACACAAGCTTACGTCTTTTCAGTGAACACAATAAGCCCTAACATGGTGACATAATTATAAATATTGTAATCTTACAATAAAATAATTTTAGAAAATAGTAATGTTTTGTTTAATGAACTGATAATAAACTGACTGGTATAATTACACTGCCAAAATTTACCAAATTCCCCTATGTGTCCTCACCCACTGCATTTTGGTATCCAAGGCTCACATGTAAAAAGGTGTATTGTTGAGTCCCATTTAAAATGAAAGGAAAAAATACCTCCAATCATTACATCATAATTTTTGCTAAGTTGAGAATTGATTGGGCAAACGTAGCAGGTTGCAGTATGGATCAACTACTCTCACCTGAGTGAATAAAAGCAACGTGTGTACGAACCTCATTCTCATTCCTGCTTAATGCCATGATCACAATGTAGGCTTTTATATATCTCTCTTTGATTCAAAAAATTCATGCTAACAATTTACCAGTTTTTTAGGTGTAGGTGTAGCAAGTGCATTATTTTGTCCTTACTAGATTGCGTACAGTTTTTATTGTGCAAGTACAAATAATAACTTTTTGGCAGAATATCGAAAATACAATAAAAAAGGAATAAACAATTCAAAATATACTTTGACTTGTAATCCATTGCAAAGAGTATGAACCCAATAAATTTTCTGTCTGGTGTCACCTGCACCTTGTTTCCCTGCACTCATTAGCTCCCTTATTTAACGACCCTTCAGACTCCACTCCTCATCCACCTTTATTGGAGCTGTGCGTTACACTGCTACTCCTTCTAGCATTTTTTGACTCAGAATTACTTACTCGCTGAAGCTGCACCGGTCAGTTTCCCTCTCCCCTCTGCAGCTAGCCTGTATCCTCATCTTCTTCTGCCTTCATTCTCCACTAAAACTTCTTCCAAAGTTTTACCTGCTTCCTGGTTTAGTTAATACCCTCTGTTTTGGTTTCCGTTAGCCCCCCGTGGTTTGTTCATTTCCTCTATTTGTTTATTGTGTTTTCCACCTAAAGTTCTGCCTTTTGAAACCCTTGTCTCCAGGAGTCTGACATAACAGAAGGCTAGACCATGACTGAATCTTGGAGGCCATGCCTCCTCTCCCTCCAGACGCGTTCCACGCCATTGTTGAGGATGTGCGGAGGTCCCTTGCATGTGTCGGAGTCTCTCTCTGTGAGGCTGTAGCTGGCTGTTCTGGTGGGAGGTCCCATCATCAACCCTGCACCCTACTCTGGTGATCCCGAGAGCTGTGATGGCTTCCTATTACGGTGCTCCCTTGCCATTGAAATGCATCCCACGCGTTTTCCCACCGAATGTGCCAAGGTTGCATTTATCATCTCCCTGCTGTCCGGGAGGGCACTGCAGTGGGTCGAGGGGTTGTCAGAATGGCCTGGTGGTCTCCACATACGCCAACTTCACCACTCACTTCCGGGAGGTGTTCAGTCGACCGGATGGGGATTCCACCCATAGAGAGAAGCTACATTGTCTCCGTCAGGGAAGGATGGACATAAGGGAATATGCGCTGGAGTTCCGAACCCTCGCTGGGCGCAGGGGGAGGAATGAAGCGGCCTTGCTCACCCATTTACAATCAGGGCTTGGAACCATTGCTCCGGCTGCAGCTCTCCCCCATGACGATTCCCTGGGGCTAAAGAAATACATTCAGCTGGCCATCCACATTGCACATCGACGGGGGGATGCTTAACCGAGCTGCACCGGCCCGCCATCACAATGTCCCCGCAGGTTGCCCCTGAGCCCATGCAAGTGGATGTGATCTGACTCACCCCAGCCGAAAGACATCATCAGAGAATGGAGGGACTTTGTGTATACTGTGGTCAGCCCAGGCACGCTATCGCTACCTGCCCCATTCGCCCTCCGTGTCCACTGGTAAGTCAACTCATTACAGAGATCTGAAAGTCACAGCCGCTGTCCACTTCAGTGCCCCTCACCACAATGTCCTGTTCCATCGCAGTCAAGGCTCTCCTTGATTCCGGCTCAGTGGGCAATTTCCTCTCCGGGGACCTGTGACGACGGCTCCAGCTCCCATTACATTGCTACCCGACTCACTTCTCCAGCCACTTCACAAACACACCGACTCCTGACGAAACCAGTCTGCCTGAGCATCGGCTGCCTACACCAAGAGGAGCTATCATTTCTGGTACTGGAGTATTCCAAGACTGTTGTCATCCACAACCCACAATCTCACCCACACTCACCCACAATCTCCTGGGCCACTGGATAGATTCTAAGCTGGGGAGAGGCCTGATTTCCTTGCTGCTTTCCCCAGCTACCCCTGTGTCCAGCCAGAAATCACATCGACCTAGGAGCCCTCTCCATAGAGAGTCCTGTGGCCCAGGCAGTAATACATATCCCGCCAGAGTACTCCAACTACAGCGACGTCTTCAGTCCGGGACTCACCACGGGACTGCCACCCCACCGGCCATGGGATTGCACCATCCAGCTAGTTCCCGGGGCACCAGTACCTAAGTGCCGAATCTATCCACTATCTCTACCCAAAGAGAGAGGCATGAAAGAGTATGTGGCATAAACCCTGCAACCGGGCTATATTCATTCATCAACTTCCCCAGCTGCAACCTGTTTCTTCTTCATCTCCAAGATGGATGGATGACTCAATCCTTGCATAGATTACTGAGCCCTCAACCATATCACTGTCAAGTTCCGGTACCCACTACTTCTTGTGGCTGCAGCTCTGGAACAGCTCCATGGGGCATCAGTGTTTACCAATCTTGATTACCGGAGCGCCTACAACCTGGTGCGAATCCACGAAGGAGATGAGTGGAAGACAGCATTTATTATGCCCGATGGCCAATATGAATGTCTGGTTATGCCATATGGGCATGCTAACGCTCCTCCAGTGTTCCAGGGCTTCATTAATGAGATTTTACCAGACATGTTGGATATATTTGTTATTATATACATCAATGACATTCTTATGTTTTTCCCAGACCTCCCAACCCATGTGCACCACGTGACCCTGCTTCTCCAGCGCCTCCGCCAACACCAGCTCTTCCTCAAAGCTGAAAAGTGCTCGCTCCATCAGGCCATAGTGTCGTTTCTAGGCTATGTGGTAAATGCGGTGACGGCATTGCAGCGATTACCGCCGGTTTACTAAAAACTTTAGTGTATTGACTGTCCCCTTAACCAGCCTCGTCCATGGCAAACCCAAGACCCTGGCATGGACTGAAATGGCACAAACAAGTGTTTCAATGCATTCCTCTTTGCTCTGGTGTTACAACATCCAGATCCTTACCAATCTTTCATCGTCGAAGTAGACACAACCTGCGGGGTGGGGCAGTGTTGTCTCAGCGGCCGGGTTGCCAGTATGTACCCCAGGCTAAAAACTCCATGGCTAAAACACCTCGGCACCTCCTGGCAGGTAAGCTCCTTCCTCTACCAGTCTCTCGTCGTCCATGGTCACACCTGGGAGTAGACTTCATGACGGATCTCCCCCCTTCACAAGGTAACACATGCATCCTTGTCGTAGTGGATCGTTTCTCCAAAGTATGCAAACTAATTCCCGTCCAGTCCTTACCACAGTGTCTGAAGCTGCACAAGCCCTGTTTGAGCACATCTTCCACAATTTTGGGTTGCATGAGCACGTTGTCTTGGACAGGAGCCTGCAGTTCATCTCCCATTTCTGGAGGGTGTTCTTTAAACTCCTGGGTGTAACCGTCAGCCTGTCATTGGGTTACCATCCTCAGACCAATGGGCTGACAGAGAGGAAGATTCAGGAGATCGGACACTTCCTCAGGACTTTCTGCAGCCACCACCCAACTTCCTGGAACCAGTTTCTTCCACGAGGGCGTTCTTTAAACTCCTGGGTGTGACCGTCAGCCTGTCATCAGCTTACCATCCTCAGACCAACGGGCTGACAGAGAGGAAGATTCAGGAGATTGGACGCTTCCTCAGGACCTTCTGCAGCCACCACCTCCTGGAACCAGTTTCTTCCATGGGCCAAGTACGCACAAAACTCCTTTCGTCAACCGTCTACCAGGCTGACCCCCTTCCAGTGCATACTCGGTCACTGACCTCCTCTATTTCCCTGGAATGGAGAGGCCACCGATGTTCCAGCAGTGGATCAATGGTTCAAGGAGAGCAAAAGAGACGGGAGTGAAGCCCATCGGCACCTCCAACGTGCCACCCACAGAGGGGCCACTGTGGTGAACGTGTGGCACTCTGAGCCACCCCTCTACAAAGTTGGCGATATGGTGTGGCTCTCCACGCCAAACATCTACAGGCACCATGCAAAAAGCTAAGTCCCCATTTTGTTGGTCCCTTCACCATCACTGCAAAAATTAACCCAGTCACTTTCCATTTAGCAGTCCCTCATACATATGTTTCACCCAGTTTTTCATGTTTCCTTATTTACACCACATCACTCACCCCTGGTCTATCCACAGAGTTGGGTGAGGCAGCTGAACCCCCTCCACCGCTGGCTACAGATGGTCCTATCTACACTGTCCGGGGCATTCTGGACTCTCGTTGGCACCATGGGAGGATCGGGTATCTGATCAACTGGGAAGGCTATGGCCGAGAAGAATGGTCATGGGTCCCCCTCAATGATGTCCTGGATCCCATTTTGCTGGAGGACTTCCATCACCAGCACCCCAGTTGACCAGCGCCCTGCACTCGGGGTCGTCAATGGCGTCGACAGTACCGGGACCTCGGAGGGGCACCTGGAGGTGGGGGAACCGGTCACACCTGCACTGAACTCTCTCAATGACTGTCACACACCTCATTCTCAATATCCCGAATTTTAATGATTATCACCTGCACCTCGTTTCCCTGCACTCATTAGCTCCCTTATTTAACCTCTTGCCAGACTCCACTCCTCATCTAGCCTTGTTGGAGCTGCGCGTTACACTGCTGCTCCTTCTGGTGTTTTGGACTCAGAATTACTTACTCGCTAAAGCTGCGCCAGTCAATTTTCCTCTTCTGTCTGCAGTTGGCCTGTCTCCTCATCTGCTTCCGCTTTCATCCTCCATTAAAATTCCTCCCAAAGTTTTCCCAGCTTCCTGGTTTAGTTAATACCCTCTGGTTTGGTTTCTGTTAGCCCCCCGTGGCTTGTTTAAGTCCTCTATTTGTTTATTGTATTTTCCGTGGCTCAAAGAGCTAGTTTGTGTTCTGTTTCAATAAACTTGAGTTCTGCATTTTGAAACCCTTGTCTCTGGGAGTCTGACATAACAGCTACCTTCAAATAGTTTAAACCTATATTTCTGCATTTCAGAACATTCCAATTTTGATTGGAAGTAGGTGGTTTTAATCATGATTTACCACAAAAGCAGTGTCATGAAATACGTAGTATTTGAGCAGCAAAGATGTGTTCAACTTTATTCTCTTTGGTGCAACTTTTTTCTTCTTTTATTTTAATTTGTTATTAGTCAACCAGGATTCACACAACATAAACATTCATACACTGAAGTCTGCAAGACTAATGACATAGTATGCTGGTCTGAACTGTATTTGATCACCTAACAACAACATGAAGCAAAATGAGGAGAATGCTTGCATAATGGAATGGTAATAAAATAAAATATCACTTTGTGTTCTTTATCTATTACATCTATTGAAAGTATGTTATTCTGCAGAGTGGCTGAGAGTACAATGGATAAAGTAATAGCAAAGTCATGTTTATTATAAAGCCATGCAGCAAAACCTAGACACAGCCCAAGTTCGTAAGCAATGCAGGCAGAGGTTGATATATGGTGGTTGGCATTGGCAGTGTGTGTTTGTTTGGCTTCCTCTCTCAGCTAATGGGCCTGTTTCCATATTGCTTACTCCTCTTAAACCAATCATCTACTGGTGGAGAGTCTGTGTAGGCAGAATTCCATGGGCACAGGGCTGGTTGACACCCAAGACTGCCATGGAATGGAGTAAATCCTGTGGTGGAATGACAGAGAGAATTCTTGGCATATTCAGTATAGGGAAGGAAGGGTGCCCAGCCTTTCTGTCAATGCAATAAAGTGAAATAGTCACACATGATGACAGTGGTGTGGTAACCCCAAGATTCTGAAAGATCTGTGATGAAGCAGAGAACAAGGTGAGATAATGGGAGTTATGGGATAGGAAGTGGCACTATTTTACCACCTGTCAGTGTATGTTGTACTTCGGAGCAACTGCTGTCAGAGTATGAAGACACAACACATGCCATTTCCTCATCCATATGTAGCCCCCAGTACTTTTCTTTGACAAGTTCAGTAGTGTGGAGAATTCCAGGTTGGCTAGTGATGTGGTGATGTGATTTTTTATTTATTTTTATATATTTATTTATTTTATTGCTTTAACATAGAGTTGGTAATCAAATATCCACTACATTCTGACACCATTTTGACATGTATGACATGGGACTGCATTGATTTGTAATAGAAACCATATCTTTTTTTATATATGCGATGGTGTAGGCCCCAGCATGTCCTGGAGTGTATCATTACTGAGGCACTAAAAGACAGAGGGGAAACCAAAAAGCCCAATGGCATTGCTGTATACTCTTAATGTCCCCTGGTGATGCTGAATGCAATTTTCCACTCATCACCTGCATGGAGGTGCACAAGCTTGAAGCTATGGTGGTGGCTGTAAGCTGTATGGAGGGATAGAGCAGACAGCTAAAAACACACTGCGATGAACTTTTGCTGACTTCCTGGTGGGCCAATGAAACATTATTGTTGTGGAGTATACTCTACGGCAGGGGTGTCAATCTCAAATTTTTCACTGAGGGCCACATCACTGAATTTTAGACCATTGAGAGCCGAATAATCACTGAACATCTATTCAAAAAGGGCAGCCAGATTGCAAGCTAGCTTGTTACTGTTAAGTGTTTTCTCTTTTTTCCTTTATTCACTTACTTTTCTGACAAGACTTAACAGTAACAAGCTAGCTTGCAATCTGTCCTGAGTCATTACTAACTAGATGTTTACTTGAAATAAGTGGCTGCCATCTAGTGGATGGATGATGAATTGCATATCATGGTAATGGTCGATGCAAAGAAGGTACAATAATCATACTCAATGAAACCTCAAGTGGGCTACATAAAATGAGTTGGCGGACTGGATCTGGCCTGTGGGCCTTGAATTTGACACCTGTGCTCTACTCAGTGAAGGGGTGATGAACAGTATATCTTCATGTTGCATGTCACTGTCACATCTGCAGGTGTGTGGTGCACTGCATGATAATCCCTTTGCTAATGGGCTCTCCATCGATGGCTTGGATGCAAAGAGGTTGTGTCATGGTGACTAAAGGCATGCTATTTTTTTTTTAATTCACTTAATTATAATGGTGTTGTAAATCATATTTATGCAGAAATACAGAAAACTCTAAAGGGTGCACTTTTTTATTTGGCAGGCACTTTACTCATCATTTGCTTCTTAGTATTCTTATCTGGTTTCAATATGATTATATAACATTTGGGAACAAATATGCAGAACAATAAACCAAATGTTGATGTTAAAATAGCAAATATTTCTACAGCCACAGTGAATTTTCCAGGAGAGCTGACATAAGCTGGAATAAAGGTGATCCAAACTGCACAGAATATGAGAATGCTAAATGTAATGAATTTTGCTTCATTAAAATTGTCAGGCAACTTCCGGGCCAGAAAAGCTAAAATAAGACAGAACACAGCCAAAAGACCTATATAACCCAACACAGCCCAGAAACCTATGGGGGAACCAACATTACATTCTAATATAATCTTTTCCTTGTAGTACTTCATGTTTTTGGAGGGAAAAGGAGGAGAGGTTGTTAACCAAAATACACAAATAATGACCTGTACAAAAGTAAAGGCAAGAACACTGAGTCTCTGCTCTAGAGGCCCAAACCATTTCATGACATTACTACCTGGAAGTGAAGCCCTGAAGGCCATTAACACCACTACTGTTTTCCCCAGTATACAAGAGAGACAGAGAACGAATGCAGTCCCAAATGCAGTATGCCGCAGCATACAGGACCACTCAGAGGGCTGACCAATGAATGCAATTGAACAGAGAAAACACAGAGTCAGTGACAAGAGCAACAAAAAACTCAGTTCAGAATTATTTGCCCTGACAATTGGGGTTTCCCTGTGTTTGAAGAAAATGATAGCAATACAGATGGTGAAAGATACTCCTAACAAAGAAAATGATACAAGAATGATTCCCATTATTTCCTCAAATGACAGGAATTCCACCAGCTTTAAGACACAGGTGGTTTTCTCATCATTAGACCACAGTTCAGGGGGGCACTTGATGCAGGCTACAGAATCTAAAGGGAAAGAAAAATAATATAAGTGAAGGTAACTGTGATCCCTTTGAATTTAGTAACTAATTAACCATAATCTTTTTTAATTTAACTTTAAACTACTATACTTGTTATATTACTGATCTCTCCCTCAGCACACGGTATACAGTCAAAGCAGCAGATTGGCCTTCCTTTCTGTACAGCCCTCCTGGTGCCCACGGGACAACTTGGACTACACACAGAGACTGGCACCTAAAAAGCATTTTTATTGTTTACTGAGAACTTAACACATTTATTGTACAGATTACTTTCGTATATAGATAATGACATAGATGCATGTCCCCAAGGGTGGCACTGTGGCATAGTGGTTAGCATGTCCACCTCATAGCAAGAAGGTCCGGGGTTTGAGTCCCGGGCTGAATGGTGGCATCTGCATGTGAAGTTTCAGTGTTCTCCCTGTGCTTGTGTGGGTTTCCTTCAGGTAGTCCGGTTTCTTTCCACATTCCAAAGACATGCACAAAGAAATGCTGTCGAATGTTGTTCCTATGTGTGTGTGGGTGCGAATGGGTGTGTGGGTGTTGGCCCTGCAATAAACTGGTGATAAAAGGGTGTGCACTGCCTTCACCCAGAGGTGGGTGTGATAGGCTCCAGCCTCTCAACGGAATTAGTAGAATGAAGTATTTCATTGTTGATTGTTCATTTTCTGAACCACTTAATTCTAATTCGGGTCATGGGGAGGCTTGTGCCCATCTGAGCTGACTCTGGGCGAGGGCAGATAAAGTATTTCAGTAAATGAATAAATGAGAACAGGTTCTACATGGGGCTTGTAACCCCCTCAGATAGAAACATACATTGCAACAGAAACTACATGTGGCCTAGTGGTCATAGGGCAGAGTGGGACAATAATTCATTCATTCATTCATTTTCTGAACCGCTTATTCCTAATTAGGGTCGCGGGGAGGCTGGCGCCCATCTCAG
>JBCNYH010067654.1:0-11049 GCA_039654325.1 Tandanus tandanus | reverse complement strand
AAATTACACACTACAGGCTGATCCAACTTTGATGTAATGTCCTTAAAACAAGTCAAAATGAGGCTCAGTAGTGTGTGGATACTGAAGACTCAGAGACAGGTAGACATTTCATATTCACAGGTAGGAATGATTTCCTGTGTCATTCAGTGGTACATTTAGTTGGTATCAGTCTCTCACTGAATGTGCTCCTGTGACTGATCAGCAGGTTGTGAAGCGAGTTGGAGGTATTGTTGAATATTGTCTTTATTTTGGACAACATTCTCCTCTCCGACACTGTCTGTGGTAGAATGAACAGTGTCACATGCAGCTGTGGGGTTGGCAGAAGGAGGAACATAAACAGCCACTAAGATGACAGGGGAAAATTCTCTAGGCAAATAATATGGTCTGAGTCCAACAGCACACAGTTAAATGTCCGGTCCACAACTCCGCTCTTTGATGGTTATGTGGGCGGGGTTACACCACCGGTTATTGACAAGAATGGCAAGCCCCCCTCCTTTCCGCTTACCGCTCGCGGTGCAGTCTCTGTCGGCCCAGACAGTGTGAAAGCCCACAATGGATATGTTGTCATCGGGAATATTCTGATGCAGCCATGTCTCCACGAAGCACATGAAGCTACACTCCTGATGCTCCTTCTGACTCCGGGCTAGCGCTGTCAGCTCGTCCATCTTATTCGCCATGTTCCCCTCCGAAATAGTATTCATACACAGACACATGAGTGCTTGAAGCTCTTTCTCTCTTGCTACTGGCATCTCTTAATATTAAGCTCACAAAAACACACATAAATAGATGCCAGTAGTTACACACAGGTTAAACTCATCAACAACATTTATAGCCAATCTGACCTAAATCCAATGAATTGTCTAGGAGCAATACATCTGAAATGTATGTAAAAGCCATTATTTATGTTGCCAGATAGTGATGCTATACCAGAGTCATGTGGATATCATTGTAATCATCAAAACCTTTCAATTGTGAAGGTTGACCCGTATCAAGCTATGCATGGAGTTATGAGGCACTTTCTTTTTGCATGGCCAGACTAATAAATTCAATGTTGCCATTTCCAAACTGAGCAAGATTAAAAATACCTTTTACAATTCAACATTAGCAATGTCTTGATATCATGTATACCAGATCTGACATGAATCCAATGAGCTGTCTAGGAGGAGTAAATTAAAATGTAATGAAATTGCCAAAAAAATAAATAAATAAATAAATAATAAATTACTTAGTTCTTGTTGGGTACGTCTAATACAACATATGTTACAAACTGGCCCTGGGTAGTCCCACATGCTTACCAAATTTCATACATGTATGTGAAATTACATACTGGGCACAATCCTCAGTGAAATATAGTGGTGCTATAGCTTCATGAGGCCACATCTAGGGCCAAGCCTGATAGGGGTGGGAATGACTGAGGTGTGAGCAAAATTTCATGTGTTTTTGTCCATGGGAACCACCTCGAAAATGGGAAAGTCTTGAGGAAGAAAAATTAGAAGAGTATAGCCACAAGCAGCAATGTAGAACACGAGCACCCTCAATTCTTCATCTCCAAACAATGCACACACATTTGAAATGTGCACCAAATCTCACATCTAATAGGTGCTCCAATGTAATGAATTTTTAAACATTGGAATCACTACTTATACTATACCAGAGTAATTTTGAACATGTGAATATCATTATAACCATCATAAATAATTACAGCAAATCTGATATGAATCTAACAAACTATCTAAGAGCAATATAAGTGAAATTTAAAAAAAGCAGCCACTCTTTATTTTGCCAAATAGTGATGCTATATGAGACAATCACTGTGGGCATGATGATATCATCCTAACAGTCATAACCAATAACTATAGAAAATTTGACATGAATTCAATTCATTCAAATTTTTAAGGAGTAATTTACAACCCCACTTCCAAAAAAGGTGGGACACTGTGTAAAATGCAATTTAAAAAGTAAGCAATGATTTGCAAATGTCACAACCAGACTCACTACATTTCCCACCAACCCTTGCACTACTCCCAGTCACATGATTTAGATCACATGACACTTGCGCAGCACACCTGTCTCCTATTCCACTAATTGTATGCACTATATAAGGACTCTGTTTTTGTCAGCTCTTGGCTGGGGATTGTCTCATGGCATAGTAGGGTAATCCTTGTCAAATTGTGTCTTCATAGTTGGCTTGTGGTTCTTGGTTTTGTTTGTTTGTTTAGTTAGTTCTCTGTTGTGCATATTGGTTTTATGTTTTCTTGGTTTGGCTTTTTTTTAACTTGCTATATTTGCTTTCTCTATAAAGTTGTTCATTAGTTTTGTATTTTCTGCATGTGTCTAACACAACCCACATTGTAACTACAAACCTCAGAAACCCATGTTTTATTTAAAATAGAACACAAAACATGTCAAATTTTAAAGGTGAGACATTGTTATTTATTGAAAAAATATTAGGTAATTTTGAATTTGATGGTAGAAACACATCTCAAAGAAGTTGGCATGGGGCAACAAAAGACTGGAAAATTTAAGAGGGACTGAAATGAAACAGCTGGAGGAATATTTTTCAACTAATTTGATTGTGAGCTCAGCGCTTATGTCATGATTAATGGGACAGCATTACAAGTGATACACTCTTGGACACACATGAGGTGGTTGACCCATGTTCCTATGTGTTTACAGTGGCAAATGTGAGGAAGTTTTCTAACACAAAACTTGTAGAGAAAGATTCGTGGGGTGTTAATTACCTACAGCAAGATCTCCCAGCACTCAGTGTGTTAGCTGAAGAGTTTGGAGTGTCAGGGATTGCCAGAAATTAAAAATATGCCAACACCACTTCTGTTGTCTTATTGTATAAGTTTTCCATACGCATATTAGCTACTACATATAATGTAGTGCACATTTTGTTTTAGTAGGAATCAGTAAAGGCTTAAGTGTGGTGCAAATTTAGTTAAAAAAAAAATCCCATAAAATTGTGAAAACAAAGCTAATGTTGGCTGTGTTTTCAATTGTTGTACTTGTAAAATTAATATTATTGTAAAATATTATGTATGTAATTTTATGTATTATGTACACGAGTAGGCCTGCCAGGTCTGGAGGGCGGCCTCCCCGCCATCAAAACCAGCTCACCACCAGGTGGTGATCAGTTGACTGCTCAGCTCCTCTCTTCACCCGAGTGTCCAGAACATGCGGCCGCAAGTCCGATGACATGACTAGAAAGTCGATCATTGAGGTGTCTAGGTGCCAAGTGCACTTATGGACACTCTTATGTTCGAACGTGGTGTCCGTGAAGGACAAACCATGATGAGCACAGAAGTCCAACAACAAAACACCATTCTGGTTCAGATCGGAGAGGCCTTACCTACCAATCACACCCTTTCAGGTCACACTGTTGTTGCCCACATGGGTGTTGAAGTCTTTCAGGATGACAAGGGAGTCCCCAGGGGGAGCGATCTCTAGCACACCCCCCAAAGACTCCAAAAAGGGTGGGTACTCTGAACTAGGTGCATAAGCACAAACAACAGTCAGGACCCGTCCACAAACCTGAAAGGGAGGCAGAGGGAAGTTACCCTTTTCGTAAACCAGAGAGAACCCCAACATGTGGGCACCAAGACATGGGGCAACAAGGATGCCCACACCGGCTCGCCACCTCTCCCCATGAGCAACTCCAGAATGGAATAACATCCAGCCCGTCTCGAGATGGGTGGTTCCAGAGCCCAAGCTATGTGTTGAAGTGAGTCCGACTATATCTAGTCGGTATCTGTCAACCTCGCGCACCAGCTCAGGCTCCTTCCCCGCCAGAGAGGTAACATTCCATGTTCACAGAGCCAGCGTCAGTAGCTGAGGATCAGTCTGAAAGAACCCATGCCTTTGGCTGTCACCCAACTCACAATGCACCCGACCTCTATAGCCCCTTCCACAGGTGGTGGGTCCCTGGGAGGGCGGACCATGTCTATTTTTAGGGCTGGGCCTGGCCAGGCTCCATGGGCACAAGCCCAACTACCAGGCACTCACCTTGGAGCCCCTCCCCTAGGCCTGGCTCCAGGGGGAGCCCAGTAATCCACGTCTGGGCAAGGGAAACTGAATACATGTTGTTCTATCCATAGGGGTCTTCTGAACTGCACTTAGTCTGGACCTTAACCTAGGACCTGTTTGCCTTGGGTGACCCTACCAGGGGCATAATGCCCCCGACATAACTCCTAGGATCAAGCATGTAGTTAGGGTCTCTTGGGAACGTTTGGCGGAGTCTCCTGTCAGAAGGGCCTTTAACTCCCACCTCTGGCTAAGCTACAACCACATCCCAAAGGAGGCAGGTGACACAGAATCCGATGGGCCATGTTTTGTGCCTCCATTATTGAGGCAGCAGACAGGTACCGGCAGGCCAAACGTGCTGCAGCTCGGGCTGTTGGAGGAGTTTGGTGAAGGCCTGGAAATGGTACGGTTCTGGACCACCATCCGACACCTCAGGAGGGGGAAGCAGTTCTCCACAAATGCTGTTTACAGTGGAAGTAGGGAGCTGCTCACCTCGACTAGGGATGTCGTCGGAAGGTGGAAGGAATACTTCAAGGACCTCCTCAATCCCACCCACATGCCCTCCGTGGAGGAGGAAGACCCTGGGGATTGGCAAACTGGGGTAGGTGATAGGATCTCATCTCTGCTTTTTGCAGATGATATTATCCTTTTGGCTTCATCAACCCGGGACCTCCAGATCTCATCGGAGCGATTCTCAGCTGAGTGCGAAGCAGCTGGGATGAGAATCAGCACCTCTAGGTCCGAGGCCATGGTTTTGAGCCAGAAAAGGGTGGAATGCACCCTCTGGGTCTGAAGCGAGGTCCTGCGGGTAGGAGCTTAATTCAGAATAAGTTGATGTTGATGATGATGTATTATGTAATTAAAGCAGATTAAAATTGCAATCACAGCTGATGGCCGAGCAGATATCGTTATTTTTGTACCTGGTAGACTATGTAATTAGCTTGCTTTGGATCAGGATTTGTGGGGGTTCACTTCTTCCAACAAAGTGTTTAGCATGAATATTAGTCAAAAAATTTTTTTTTCATTTAATCAACATTAAAACCTTTAAGATCTTATACTCTCACCTGGGCTCTACTGCGTATTCTATTTCTGTTTATGTGACAATTTTTCTTATTTGTGGTAGTGTCTCTGATGGCTTGAGAAACCAATTTTGGCATGAAACATCCATCCACATAAGTCACATCTGATCAATAGAGGAATTTCATGCTGCTGTGGTCTCAGTTTTCTTCTTTTGCATTTGTATTTTATGTTTAAATGACATTCTTCTTAAAAATGTTGGGCACCTGTTATAATCATATGCAATCTTCTGCTGTTTTCTATCAGAGTTTCAGGTTGTTGTTGGTGTTTTTCATTGCGTTGTTTTTATATAATTATAAGGGACAGCCAAAAGGTCTTTTTCCAGTGGTGATTTCACCATAGAGGATTTGACGTGACAGTCAGGTATCACTCATATGGCGTATTTGCCCTGTCCACCATAGGCGATACTAAATTATAGGCGGACAGTGAAGAAATGCCAATGGGGTGAATTTGATTACAGTGGATCCCAGCTTGCTAGGAGGTGACCCATTTGCTTGAACTCGAGATTGTACTCTGCAGCATATAACAAATGAGACAAGGGTAATCTAGTGGTGAGACTGTGGTGATCTGCCAGCTGACTCCAAGGAAAACTGGATTGGTGCCTTTATAGCAGATATGTCTAGCAATAATCCTCTTTCACTGGTCCAACAGTTGGGATCAAGGAGTACTTAGCAATATAAAGTTCTTGCACCTTTGGGGTCATAACATAGAAAGGGAAACAGGGAATTACTAATGCTTGTTTAAGTCACCACTCATAGCCAGTGGAGAGGAGACAGCTTACTTCTCCATGGCATGGCAAATATGTACTGCAATGAAGAAGTTTAATCAGCAAAAACTGTGTCTACCATTGTGAAGCAATTTTAAAATAATGTTTCTCAATGTAAAATTGCAAAGACTTTTAGCTTGTTATCTAAAAATAATACAATGACTTGGAAACATATTCACTCCCCTGGCATTTTTCCTATTTTGTTGCCTTACAATCTGGAATTTATATGGATTTGAGTAGTTTTTATCAGTCGATTTTCACAATATGCTAACAACCTTGAAAATGCAAAATATTTGATATTGTGAAGCAAATAAGGAATGGTACAAAAAAGATCTACAAAGTCAGCACTTTATTGATTGATTTATTTGGGGATTCCACATGTACAATAAAATACTTAAACATATAAAAACCCTGAGGATTACACCGAAGACTTATTTCCATTGTGGTCCTTATAATAACACCTTTTGAAGCAATTACAGTTGCAAGTCTCTATGAGTTTGGCACATCTACTCACTGGGATTTTTGCCCATTGTTCAAAGAAAAACTGTTCCTGTTCCTTCAGGTATTTCCCTTCTTCATTAATTTGCCTGTATTTTCCACTCTCCCGATTTTCTTTATTGGCTAAAAAGTAAATTTTATGTCTCATCCGACAAGAGGACCTTCCTCTATATGATTGGGGAGTTGTCCCCATCCCGTCTGGTAAATTCTAAATGTGCTTTTCTTTTTTTCTTCCTTTCTTTTTTTTTTCTTTTTTTCTCTGGACAGTCTTCTGTAAAGCCCAGTTCTGTGGAGTGGTCCTATGGACAGATACACCAGTCTGAGGAGCTTTCCAGCTGCTGCAAGGTTATCACTGGTCTCTTTGTTGCCTTTCTGATTGTTGCCCTCCTTGTTTGTTTTGTGAGTTTTGGTGGATGGCCCTCTCTATTCAGGTTTGTTGTGATACCTTATTCTTTTAATTTTGTAATTATGGATAGAATGGCGCTCCATGTGATTTAGGGTTTTGGATATTTATTTATAACCCAACCCTTATTCTGATTCACAAAAATTCTGTCCACAACCTGTTTGGAAAGGTCTTTGGTCTTTATGGTTTTGCTTGCCTGGAGATGGCTCTCAATTAGTGGTTTTGCAGACTCTGGGGCCTTTCAGAACAAGTGTGCACAACTGACATCATGTGGCACTTGCACACGTGCACACAGGTGGACCTTATTTAGCTAATTATGCAATTCCTGAAGGTAATTGGTAGCACCAGATCTTATTTGGGGGCTTTGAAGCAAAGAGCATATGCATGAACAACTTTTTATTTCCTATTTCATTTCACCAATTTGGACTATTTTATATAGGTCTTTTACATAAAACCCAAGAACAAATATGTTTACATTACAGGTTGTAAGGCAACAACATAGGAAAAATGCTGAGGTGGTAAATACTTTTGCAAGTAACTGTAATGTCATCAAAGGTTTCAGAGAATTTGGTGAAATCTCTGCATGGTGTGAACAAAAATTTATATTGGATGCCCCACGAATTTTGGGCCCTCAGGCAGCAATGCATTAAAAACAGGCATGACACTGGCATTAAAATCTTTGCATAGACTCTGTGACACTTATGAAAATCATTGTCGGTGAACATTGTCTGCCATGCCATTCACAAATGCAGGTTGAAACTCTATCGTTCTTTTCAGGGCCAAAGGTTATTTAAATGGATTGAGGCAAAACTGTTCTGTGGCCATGACATGGATGTCATATCCTCTGAACCAAAGAGTAAAGGTTATGATGGGTGTACATATGTGAAAGTTCTTCCTATGGACTGACATATCATATCAACTGTGGTGGCCCTGGGATATTCACTGCATATCAATCACAATTATTTTTCATAATGCATATTTACAATAAACCATGTCATCAAATACTGTAATAAAAGTACATGTAGTGTGTTACTTTTCATACCTGGTTACCTGTCAACAATTATCAGTAACAGTATTTCAAACAATTAATTGAATTTTTAATTTGTAGCTTGTAGAATCAGGCAAATAAAAATAGCTAAATGGAATATTATTTTCAGTTGATAGTACTGTATATTTTCACTTGCCTGCCACCTGGCAGAGCATACAAAATCGTACTTGAAACAATCAGCAAACTTTACAACAGTTTCTTCACCCAGAGCAGTCAGATTACCCACCACCCTGCTTCCTCTGCATCCTCACTTTGGCTAGTCAAACAAATAACAGAGTCTGGCTCAATACTACAGCACACCACAATTTACAAAACTTCATCAGACACGATATTAATGGAATGTTGGTGTAACAATTTATTGTTTCAATAAAATAATGAGACATGGGTTGGTAGGCTGTTTCACCTCATTACTTTTCCCTTTGTGTTTTCAGTGGCATTGTTAGTCAGCAATCTAACCCTCAGACATACACAGCAACTTCAACACCTACACCAATCTAGTCTAATATATTTCTATACACTGATCAGCCATAACATTACAGATACCTGCCTATTATTGTGTAGGTCCTACTTATGTCACCAGAGCAGCTCTAAGACATGAAATCTACAAGAACCTTTGGGGTGTGCTGTGGTACCATATCCTTTAATGCCTGTAAGTTACAGCGTGGGGACTCTTGGACTTGTTTGTATTGCCTGTCCTACAAATGGGGAATTTGGAGGTCAATTTTCCTCAGACTATTCTTGTTTTTGCAATATGGTAGTGCACACTATCCTGCTGAAAGAGGTCACTGCCATGAGGGAGCACAATAACCACAAAGGGGGGAACTTGGTCCACAACAATGTTTATGTTGATAGTATATGTCAAAGTTGCCTCCACATGTAAACATTAGCGGTTTGCCTTCTTTGCATAGTTTCTCCTGTTGCCATCTCTTCCCCATGAAAGCAGTGCCAAATACCAGTGAGTGATTTGCACACTTGCATCCCTCATGCAGCAGAGCCACTGGCACAGGCAGTAATCAGGTAGGAATGAAGACTGACCAATTGATATCCAGATACTGCTTCTTTATCATGCTGTACCTGCTCTCCTATATCGAGAGTATGTGGCGAGTGTACAGCTCTGGATGCGCTGGGACAAAACAGATCCCAGTTCTATGTCTAATGTGCCAGTCTGCAAAACAAAAGGGAGAGAAAAGTCAGGAGAATGCAACAGTGGGACCCCACATAGAACCACCCTTATCTGGCAGAAAATGTGTTTGCACAGCTCTGTCCACTGGACTGGATTTGGTGACCTCTTTTTAATGAGATCAGCTTAGTGGGCTAATTACATAACAAAATTAGGTTAAACCCTTTAGTAATAGCTTGTCAGCCCCATTATCTGCCTCACCTTTTCTTTTGGTCTTGGATCTCTGGCAGGGTTTCATAATCACTGCTTGCTTGTCAATTTGTGGACACAGCTGCTCATGATCCAGGTAGAATCCCATATACCATATTCTACCTGCCAAATTGCACACTGTTCTGGGTTTGCTGTGAAGTCCACCCATCTGAAGGTTCTTAGGACAGCCCTCAGATGTAAATGCCACTGTCAATCATCACTGTAAATACTTAATTCATTCATTCATTTGCCAAACCCCTTAATCATCTTGGGATCACAGGGAGACTGGAGCATATCTCAGTCGACTATGGGGAAAAGCGGGCTACAACCTGAACAGCTACCCAATCCATCACAGGGCCAACACACAAAACTTACTTACTGCTTACTTCTGCTACTAGAACCTCTTTCTCAGAGCCACCATTGCCAGAGCCACAAAACCTCTTCTCCCCAAGTTTTAGGAGACTAAGGTGGCATATGTAATGTACTCTACTGCCTCTGTTGGTTCAGCTGACCTCATAGTTGACTTCTCTGACTTGCTGTGTGACTTCAAATGAGTTGTACCACTTTGTAAGTGATTTGGAACTCAACTTGGGTAGTAGAATAATCATTCATTTATTTGCTGAACTACTTCATTCTAGTAAAGCCACGGGGAGGCTGTAGCATTTCTCAGCTGACACTAGGCATAGGCAGGGAACACACTGAACAGCTCACCAAACCATCACAGGGTCAACACACACACAACAATTTACACTCACATCTAGGGGTGATTTGGAACAGCCAGTTAGGTTAATTTGCAAGTCTGGGAGGAAAGTGACTTTCCCACAGTCCACCTGTGAACCAGCCCTAGCTTTGCCATTTTCCTATTGAGTAGGGACACTTCCACCTGTGAAGAGAGAAAGGAGGTTGGTGTGAGTGCAGAAGGAGAAGTAGATAAGTGAATTGGGGAGGATCACAGGTTTGGGGCATTTCTCTTTGGGGAATTGTTTCTAATTTCCTTGGTGCCGGGATAGGAGAGATGAGGGAGGAAAAGGGAAAGGACAAGAATGTGCGAGAGAAAGTGAGGGGCAGGGTGTCTGTGACCTTACTTTACTATTTACTTTAGACAGACCAGAAATCAGACTAGAATTGACGATCTCTTTCCAGAGTATGTGGTCTATCAGTCAAAACTTGATTCAGTTGCTGTCTGTGTACGTGTTTTTGCACAAGTAGTCCATGTAATTAAGAGGCTGCCTTAGTCTCTTAGTTTTATCACAGGTAGGCTCCCATAAGACTAGTTTGGAAGATTCCTCTGCCTGAGGTCTGACAAGATGACCAGCTAGCTGTAGATGGCTCTCATAAACTTATGTTGATACTTTGGACAAGCTTCCATAGAGCTCATTTTTTGTTATTTGATCTCTCCAGGAGATGTTCAGGACCATTCACAACATTTATGCATACGTGCCATCGAGTGATTTAAAAAAAAAAAAATTCTGTACCTATATGCGTCCATGTATTGCATTCATACAATAAAGCTGATTTTACTGTTTAAGTGAAAAGATGGATTTTGATATTTCTATTAATGTTTGTTTTTTTTCCAGATGTTTTTAACTTGTGGGATGCTTTCCATACTAATGGTTTTTGACCTTGATGTCTCGCTTTGAAAAGTATATCCACAATCGCAGGTACTTAAAGCCCACATAATCAATTCCATTCACCTTTTCTGATGATTAGTTGTTTGTCTGTGTTAACATTAAATGACAAGTTTACATTTACAGCATTTGGCAGACGCTCTTATCCAGATCGACCTAAAATTATAATTTTTATACAACTGAGCAATTGAGGGTTAAGGGCCTTGCTCAAGGGCCCAACAGTGGTGATAGTGG
>JBCNYH010067429.1:0-11055 GCA_039654325.1 Tandanus tandanus | reverse complement strand
AATGTTTGTTCACTGTTTGTATACCGTTTGCAAACAATCATATACAAACGTTACATGAACGTTTAACAACTGTTTGGTTTCTAGCTGGGTATATATAATATATTTTTATTTACTCTAGCTTTATTTCCTTTTTACATTTGTTAAATATACGTACAGTCTGAGGAGTGATTCAGAATAATATTGCACTGCAAGTTGTACGTGTATAACTGTGCATGTGACAAATAAAATCTTGATAAGAAGCCCGATATTCTGTCTCCTTACCTCCAATGATACATCCAACTACAGAAGAGTCATCAGAAAACTTGTGAAGATGGCATGTCTCGGTGCAGTAAGTCCATTGGGTAGAGGGTGAAGAGGAAAAGGGAGAGGACTGTCCTTTCTGGTGCTCCGGTGTTGCTGAACACAGTGTCCGACACGCAGTGCTGCAGGCGCACATACTGTGGTCCTCCAGTCAGGTAGTCCACAATCCAGGACACAAGAGAGGCATCCACCTGCATCACTGTCAGCTTCTCACCCAGGAGGGTCAGCCTAATGGTATTGAATGCACTGGGAAAGTAAAAAAACATGACCCTCACAGTGCTCGCTGGCTGGTCCAGGTCATAACCTCAATCTGCTACAGCCTCTCTACAAACCAAGAGTGAGGAGTCTCGCCACAACAACACGCTCATTCAGGAGGTGGTCTCTAGAGGCAGAGCAGGCTCTGAGAGACTGCTTTGGATCAACAGACTGGGATGTACAGTTTGCACAGTAAAGACATCGAGTTAATGAGTTAACGGACTGCACTACAGACTATTTCAACTTCTGTATGGATGCTGCTGTTCTGGAAAGAACTGTATGCTGCTTTGCCAACAACAAGCCCTGGATCACAAATGACATCTAGGGCCTCCAGAATCAAAAGAAGAGGGCCTTCAAACATGGTGACCAACAGAAGCTTAAGCAGGTGCAGAAGGTACTTAAAGTCCAGCTCAGAGAGGCGAAGGAGCACAACAGGAGAAAGTTGGAGAAGAAGCTGCAGACCAACAGCATGAAGGAGGTGTGGGATAAAATGAAGACCATTACTGGCTGCAGTTCAAAGTGGGGTGAAGTTCAAACTTCATCTCCAGACAGAGGAGCAGCATCAGCGACAGGTTGCTGCCATTGCCCTGCTCCACTGACAGACTGAGGAGATCATTCCTCCACAATGCCATAAGACTCTTTAATTCCAGCAAGGGGGTGAAACACTAACACCACATCCACATCCACACTCTGCACTGCACTGCTCACAGCACACCACACACCTTGATGCATGTTTATGCATGTAAATGCATGTTTACACTGGACTTTTTAAATCATCTGCATTATTTAGAGCAAGGTTTAACTTACCCAATGGTCTGGTAATAAACTCTTGTCTTGTTGAATTGTCCAAACAGCTGCGCAAGTTACCTGTTGTCATCACCAACCAAACTACTCATGACATAGCTATTCCTCAAAAGTGCCAAATTGCAGAAGTCAGCGCATGTGAGGCAATGCTGACAAAGGGGTGTGATGTAACTAAGACACCAAAAACTTAATCGACTCAGATCCCCACTGTGAATTTCAACTTTGGAAATTCTCCAATTCCTGCAGAATGCAAAGAAAGCATTACCCATGTACTCCATAGCATGCTTGTGGTGTTTGTGCAACATGAACTAGACTTTGGCCAAATAGACAGAGTAACACACTGCATCAAACTTTTGGATGAAACCCCATTTAAACGTCGTGCTTGACCGATACATTCTCAAGACATTGAGGCTGTCCGTAAACAAATTCAAGTACTTCTTGCGAGTGGGGTTATCAGGGAGTCAGAATCCCGTTTTTCTTCACCAATTGTGGTGGTCTGTAAGAAGAATGGCCAAGTCCGATTGTGCATTGACTATCAAAAACTCAACTTGCAGGCAATAAAAGATGCATATGCACTTCCCAAATTAGAGGACACATTTTCAGTGCTCTCTGGTTCACAGTGGTTATCAGTCCTTGACGTAAAGTCTGGTTACTATCAGATAGAGGACAAGGAAGCAGGTAAAGCCAAGACAGCCTTTGTCTTTTTGGCTTCTGGGAACTCAATTGCATGCTCCAAAGCATGACTAATGCACCAGGCACCTTACAAAGACTAATGGAAAGATGCATGGGAAGATTTGCATTTGAAAGAAGTACATGTATTTTTAGATGACCTATTAGTTTTGTCCAAAACTCTGGAGGAGCATTAAGATAGGCTATTGAAAGTCCTAAACCGTTTAAAAGACTTTAGGCTCAAATTGTCCCCCAAAAAATGCATGTTTTTTCAGACTCCTGTACGGTACTTAGGGCAAATAGTCTCTCGGAATGGAATCGAGCCAGACGCAGAGAAAATGCCCAACCTTTGAACTTGGCCGGTACCTCAGAACTTACAAAAGTTAAGATCTTTTCTTGGTTTTGCTGGGTATTACCAGACATTCGTAAAGGGTTATTCCGGTATTGTGAAAACACGTGCATGATTTAACTTCTGTTTACCCACCTTCTAAAAAGAAACAGCAGACCTCCAACATGTTATCTCTTAGATTGAGCATGGACCGAATCCGCCAGCTGCTCTCAGAGTTGAACTTCCACAGCTCCCACGTTTACTCTGCGAATTAAATCACTTAGTGCTTCATAAAGATATCCTATACGTCCCTGAATTTAATGTCCAGGAATTTCTGCTACATCTCAAATGTCTTGGTGTCCAACATTATAATGGTCTTAAATTATCACTATATTTGCAACAAACTAGTGGCAACCAACTCAAAACCCTACATTAGACAATTTTCAAATGCTGATCGAGTTATGATTGATTTTGTGTTAAGTCCAATTTGACATGTAACGGGGACTTTAAGGAAAACACTTAACCACAGTAATAAATTAAGCGACCAATTTATGCATCTGAATAATTGTATTTTTTTATTTCAAATTTCTCATAAGTTTAACCCAATTATAAACTGTACACATTCCTAGTAGAGATGTAACTGGACACCAAATCCAGGAATTATTCTCTTATTTAGAAGCCGAAGGAATAGTTTGTGTTCTTTAGACTCAATAAATGGATTCAGTTTTAGGCAAAGATGTTTTTGAAAGCAACACCAATGTCTTAAATAATTCTCAAAAGTAATAAAGGACATAACTAAATTTTACGATGTAACTGTGGATACAAACGTGAATACTAACTGTGATGGTCTGTTTGGAAGTTTTTCACAAATATTTGAGATGTAACATTTTGACACAAAGTAAATACAGACTGATAGAAGCCCAGTTTATCCCGAGTTTTCAAACCGTAAAAAAAAAACTATTTGGTGGTTCAAGCAATTTTAAAACGCCAGTTTAACAGGAGAGCAAAATGCACTCAAAAACGGTCTGTGAAATGTCCACGATTTTAGTAACAATATTTAATTTTAATTAAACAAAATAAAATATTTACGTGCTGATTATTTAGTATGTTAATCTTCTTTTTCAAAGAGCTTTCTCTTTTATTTACAGAATTCATTTAGTGTGAGTTCTGTGTAATTATTTGAGATGTAACAAAAATTACTTGACATTGAATTCAGGATAACATAGGAAAGGTCAAGTGGGGTCAGAAACATGTTACCAGCTGGTGTTGCCAACAGAACTCAGGAAAACTGTTTTAACAAGTCTCCATGATCAACTTTGATTCTGGTTTCAGGAGAACCACTAAAAGTAGCAGGGACCTCTGTCCTTATGTTGTCATCATTACAGTCATAATTATGTCATATTTACCTGGAAGAGGTTTTTAAAGTCCCAGTGTCAACACATTCCACTGATATTCTTATACTGCATATATATTTTACATAAAAAAAGAAAACTATTCACCACTGGATGAGTGAAAAAGCATTTATATATTTTCATAACCATGCTTATAAAAACTCGGAATTCTTAACTCCTGCTCGAACAAAAGTTCAGAAAACCAGAAACCATGGCTGATGACGTATTCGATGGAAGTATCATGTGTAAACAAGTACATGGCGAATGGAGAACACAGATTCAATATAGATGCTACCGAAATGGAAGAAAGTGCTGAACAACTGGAACAATTTTTATTCTCGGGCTCTGATTCTTTTAGCTGCCATACATTCTCTCCTTTATCCATCTGTGGGATCTAGCTTCTTTCTTTTAGCTGCCTGTTCTTTGTCTTTCTCGCCTTACTTTCTTCCTTACTTTCTATTCTTCTATAGAGCCAAAATCTGTAGATCACTGATTGAGATGTAGGACTATAAGAGCGCACACTGCACACTTTAAGCAGCATGCTTTATTTACAGAGCTCCAATGTATAGTAATATGTCTGTGTGCATTAATATTTGAAATTAAATAGATTTGTGTGTTGCACTCTAAAAACCAGTGTATGAAATTGCTCTGTCTGTTGTGAAAAGCAGTTTGAGCAGTAAGTACACTGACATCGGAATGACCAAGTGATCAAATATATTTTTATAATATAATATATGTGTGAGGTGGTGGGAGGCATGTGTAGGAAAAATGTGGATTTTTTTCTTTTGAAAACGAAATGAGTAGATGGCGCACAGGACTCCAGTAGACAGAAATCCCACCGGTGGCCGGCTTAATTTAAAAGCCGTGTATGGGTCATATGGGTGTGGAACGCACAATGGATATGGTATATAAATAAATGATAAATGTACGTCGCTCTGGATAAGGGCATCTGCCAAATGCCATAAATGCCCAATGTGGAGAGAAGCGATCAGGGCAGCGATCAGGGCACTGAGTTCGAATCTGTCACCATCAAAGAGTTGTGCCAAATATCCAAAAATTAAACCATACCATACCATCCAAGGGGAAACCCTCTGAAACAATCCAATCAAATGTTGTTGGATATGTTGGGCACTCTTCAAGATCCTGAGAAAATGCATTGGCAGGACTGGTCCACTCCTATAAATTGTACTAAGAATGAGGTATCAGGGTTCAGTCCATATAAGCTCATGTTTGTGTTCCAACCTCTCTTGCCAGTGTATTTAGCACTTGGGCTGCCTGTAAATGAGCCACCGCATACATCCTATTTCCATGTATGTGCAGAACCTCAAATCTCATCTAGACGAAAGTTATAAAATTGTTACTGATAATGCAACTAAGAATGCAGACAAGATTTAAACTAGATTTGAAAGACACCTTCTGATTTGGCTGTTGGTGACAGTGCTAGTCAGGAATTCTGATAGATGGCAATCAACAATCTACATCGAAGAGCCATTCAGCCTTAAAATAAAAATTATCCACTCAAAACTGTATGACTTCATGACAGAGAAATGCCACTGCAGGACAGTCAGGATACTGCCACACAAAATAAACAGCCCACTATTACCCCAGGGTCATGCCTTTCTGTTGAGAAACCTCTGAGTTGTCCAGATGTTGATTTTGTGAAGGGGACTGATCACTCAGCTGAAGCTTACCTAGAGAAATTCAATGGAAATTGTAAAAGTTGTACAACAAAGGGGAAAAAAGAAATGGAAATGAGAGAGAAAAAAAATATTATGTTGTTGAAAGTTAACAGACCTGTAATTTCTCGATAGATCAGATTTTTTTAATTGTTAATGGCAAAAGTCTGTCATCAGACCAGTCCGAGAGTGACAACTCAATGGTTTGGAGATTTCTGAAGGATTCCATCTAACTGGATGGCAAGCAAACCAGTGATCGAAAGGACTTGGACCTCATTTGTCCCAACTTGCTGTGGAGTTATTTTTGCTTACTTAAGGTTGTCAATTAACATAAATGTGATTAGGAGTTCAAGTAGCTCATATGTATTGTGAATATAAATAAATGTAAATGTCTAATTACTTTTCAGTATGTATTTAGCCCTAATCTTAGGCACAATTTAATTTTGATATTGGTATTTAACGTTCATATCAACTTTTGTTGTGGATTTTAATGTTGTACATCAAAGAGAAAAAAAATTTAAAATGAGGAAAAAAAGTGATTAAGTTGTTAGAAGTTGACAGACCTGAAATTTCTCTATAGATAAGATTTGTATTGTTGATGACAAAAGTCTGTCATCAGTTCAGTCCAAGAGTGACAACTGTATGTTTTAAAGATTTCCGAAGGATTCCAGCTAGCTGAATGGCAAGCCCACCAGAGTGACCTTTTGCTGAGGTACACATGCTGCTTCTGGGATGACAGCGATCCTGATCCTCCTGACCCTTCTGCTTTCTGAGTCCTGTGGTCCGTCCTGCTGTGCTGATGCTGGCTGGACTTCTCATCTTGGAAGCCTCTAGCCCCTGCTGATGAAAATCCATATGGACCTAGATGTGCACTTGAAGACTGTGAAGGTGACTTTTCACCACTAATGATATAAACTGCTTTTCTAAAATGATTCATGACTTCCCAGAGCACACCCCACAAAATAGCCTGAGGGACATGGTTGAAAGCCTTCTCCAAGTCCACAAAGCACATGTGGACAGGTTGGGCAAACTCACATGCCTCCTCCAGGATCCCGTGTAGTGTGTAGACCTGGTCGAGAGTGCTGCGGCCAGGACGAAAACCACACTGTTCCTCCTGAATCCGAGGTTCAACCATCGGTCAGATCCTCCTCTCCAGTACTCCTGAATAGACTTTCCCGGGTAGGCTGAGGAGTGTGATTCCACGAAAGTTGCTAAGGGCCATTCGGTCTCTGTCTTGCCGAAGTTAGAGCTTGGTAACATGTTGAATTCATTTTCAGTGGGGGTTGGACTCCGCCAAGGCTGTCCTTTGTCACCAGGTTTGTTCATGATTTTTATGGATAGAATTTCTAGGTACAGCCAAGGCGTTGAGGGGTTCTGGTTTGATGGCCATAGGATCTCATCACTGCTTTTTGTGGATGGCGTTGTCCTTTTGGCTTCATCAAGCCGGGACCTCGCAGCTGAGTCTGAAGTGGCTGGGATTAGAATCAGCACCTCCAAGTCCGAGGCCATGGTCCTCAGCCGGAAAAGGGTGGAATGCACCCTCCAAGTCTGGAATTAGGTCCTGCCCCAAGTAGAGGAGTTCAAGTATCTCGGGGTCTTGCTCAGGAGTGAGGGATAGATGGAAGGTGAGTTCGGCAGGTGGATCGGTGCAGCCTCTGCTGTAAAGCGGAGCTTGTACAGGTTTGTCGTGGTGAAGAGGGAGCTGAGCCGGAAGGCAAAACTCTCAATTGACGAGTAGATTTATGTTCCACCCCTCACCTATGGTCACGAGCTTTGCGTAGTGCAAGATCGCGAATACATGGCTGAAATCTATCTTCCGGCGCTGGCAAAGTCAGCCGCCGTCACGACTGCTTCTACCACTTTTTTTTCTTTGTTTTTCAAGTTAAATTTTAATTCATGGAACCAGCATATTCTTCAACATGGAGTGCGTTCGTTACAATAGAGATACTTTTATTTCTATTGGTGTACAATGTACTCACATTTCGACATTTTTATCCCCGGATACCAAGCTGGCCGAAGGAGATCCTGAGGAAGAACAAAGGACAAGACCCAAAGCAGCGGCCCCGGGGGAAAGGAGCTGGTGTCAGGAACAGGCGGAGAGTTCGTGCACACCGCACACCTCTCCCCAGCATTCTGCTCGCCAATGTCCAGTCTCTGGAGAATAAGCTGGATGACCTCATGGCCAGGGTAAAGTTCCAGAGAGACATTAGGGACTGCTATCTCCTCTGCTTCACCGAGACATGGCTGAAACCAGTGGTGCCGGACCACGCCATCCAGCCAGCCGAGTTCTTCTCGTTTCACCACATGGACACAACACTGGAATCGGGAAAGTCAAGGGGAGGCGGTGTGTATTTAATGGTGAACAGTAGCTGGTGCAATAGCACAAGCATTGTTCCTCTCACACGCTCCTGCACACCCAACCTGGAACTATTGACCATCAAATGTCATCCTTTTTATCTTCCTCGGAAGTTCACATCGGTCATAGTCAGCGCCGTTTATATTCCACCTCAGGCAGACATGGACACTGCTTTATGTGAGCTGCATGAAGCAATCACACAACACCAGACTCAGCGATTATTGTGGCAGGGGACTAAAAGAAAGTGCCAACCTCAAACGCGCAGCGCCAAACTTTTATCAGCAGATCAGCTGCCCCACCAAGGGTGAAAGGACACTGGACCACTGCTACACAAGTAAAAGACAGCTACAAGGCACAATCTCGCCCTCCGTTTGGGAAGTCTGACCACGCCGCCATCTTCCTCATGCCAAAATATAAACAAAGGCTCAAGCAGGAAGTTCCGGCTCGGAGGGAGGTTTCAAGCTGGACCAATCGGTGCCCGCTCTGCAGGACGCTCTGGATGATGCAGACTGGGACATGTTTCGGCACAGCTCTGATGACATCAACATGTTTACGGAAGCGGTTGTGGGATTCATAGGGAAACTAGTGGATGACACAGTTCACAAGACTATCATCAGAACGTTTTCTAATCAGAAGCCGTGGGTGGATAAATCCATCCGCGATGCTCTGAGATCCCATTCCGCTGCGTATAACATGGGGCTCGCCAGTGGAAACATGAACGAATACAAGACTGCATCCTACAACATGCACAGAGTGGTGAAGGAGGCGAAACAGCGCTATGGACAGAAACTAGAGTCACAATTTCAACAGAGTGGCTCTAAGAGTCTGTGGCAGGGACTAAGAAATATGACGGACTACAAAACACCATCTTTCAAATCGGTGAATGCAGATGCTTCTCTGGCAGACGAGCTAAACACCTTTAATGCTCGCTTCGAGGCTGCAGCTCACAGCGCTAACAGAGTTAGCAGTTCTAACAGCGCTATAGGCAGCACATTTCTGGAGCATACCGGAGAGGCTAACCCATTCATCATCTCAGAGCACGACATGAGAAAGGCATTCGGAAGAGTGAATACAAGGAAGGCAGCTGGACCAGATGGCATCACGGGTCGGGTCCTGAAGGCCTGTGCCGACCAGCTTGCTCCAGTGTTCACTATGATATTCAACCTCTCCCTGGATCAGTCTATAATCCCGACGTGCTTCAAACAGTCCATCATTGTTCCGGTCCCCAAGAAACCCCAGCCTGCCTGCCTGAACGACTACCGCCCAGTGGCCCTTACCTCAGTAGTGATGAAGTGCTTTAAAGGACTAATTAGAGACTTCATCACTTTTTCCCTACCGGCCAACCTGGACCCGCTACACTTTGTGTACCGTCCCACCCGATCTACTGAGGACACCATCGCACACCTCAATCATGCAGCCCTGAGTCTGGACATGGGGAATTATGCAAAAATGCTGTTTGTTGACTACAGTTCAGCATTTAACACCATAATTCCCTCCATACTCAACACTAAGTTGGAGATCCTGGGCCTCAGCCCATCCCTGTGTCGCTGGATCTCCAACTTCCTGACAGACAGACCACAGGCGGTATGGTTGGGCAACCATGTCTCACTCTCACTCACCCTTAGCACTGGAGACCCCCAGGGCTGTGTTCTAAGCCCCCTGCTGTACTCTCTATATAACTATAACTGTGTAGCTTGTGGACGACACTGTGGTGGTGGGCCTGATCTCTAACAATGATGAGACGGCCTACCTAGAGGAGGTTAGAAACCTGGAATTTTGGTGCCAGGACAACAATCTCCTCCTGAACATCAGCAAGAATAAGGAGCTGATAGTGGACTTCAGCACAAAGCAGGAGAGGAATTGCCAGCCCCTGACTATCAACGGAACCCCAGTGGGGAGAGTGGACAGTTTCCGGTACCTAGGCTTTTGTTATATTATTTTTTATATTATAATTATTAGGGGAGTTACAAGCTTTCAAAAATGCCCAAAATGGTAAATTGCAAGTCGCGGGCCGACAAATGGGTACTAGTCTGCGATCTGTAAATGAACATATCTCGGAAAGTTTTTGAACTAGGACCTTGAAATTCTGCATGTGTTCATGTTGAATCATGTTTGATGCCTGGTTAAATTTTCATTGAATTCTGAGATGGTCACCAGGAAAGTTTTCTGAAAGCTAGGTGATTTGGCATGGAATGACCCATTTATAAAAATTATTTTAAATGTAAGCAGCAAATTCCTCCTTCATTTTCCAGCTTTGGTACTATGTGCTGTCATCTACCAAGCCGCCGAAATACAATAAGGACTTTATAAAGAACTTTCTGATTTCTTAGCTGGAATTATGCCTGCGTATGATTGCGTTCTCATTATCGAAGATTTTAATATCCATGTGTGCTGTCCTGATTAGCCATTAATGAAGGACTTTTTAAGCCTTATTGACTCTTTTAATTTGGTGCAGTCTGTGTCTGGTCCCACATGAACATGGTCATAGACTAGATCTTGCGTCAGTTTTGAGTCCCTGCTGACTCACTATCTTCAGATACGGAGGAGCTCAGTTCATGGTTTCACTCCTCCTGCCAAACCATCCTGGACTCTGTGGCTGCATTTAAAATCAAGCACCTTAAGGTTAAACCTGAGCCCTGGTTTAATGACACAACTTGTGCAGTCAGACAGGAGTGTCACAAAGCTGAACGCAGATGGAAGAAGGACAAGCTACAAGTGGCACGTCAAATTTTAAAGGACTGCTGACATAATTACCAGAACACTGTTAAACAGGCTAAAAGAGAACACTTGTCTAACATTATTTCATTAAACTGTCATAACCCACGTGCGTTATTTAAAACCATTGATTCTGTTCTTTATGCCTCTCAGACCATCAGCCTGGAAGCCTCTTCTGAATTATACATTTCTTAAATTTTTTATCGATAAGGTCACCACCACAGGGGCTCTCATCTCATCTCCTGCTTTTGACCCTTCTGTTTTTGACATGACTGACTTTGTCAGTGTTAGAGGAGGTTGTTAGCCATATTAAGCCCTCAGGTTCCCCCCGTGATGTTGTCCCTCCTAGGTTTTTTAAAGAGGTTTTCCCTTGTGTAGGTCAGTCAGTTTTCACTATTATTAACAGCAGTCTGTCTTCTGGTGTGATTCCTGTGAATTTTAAACATGCTGTGGTGCAACCCCTAATTAAGAAACCTGGTCTCAATCACTCATTCATTCATTCATCTTCTTCCGCTTCTTCCGGGGTCGGGTCGCGGGGGCAGCAGCCTAAGCAGTGAGGTC
>JBCNYH010067131.1:0-11064 GCA_039654325.1 Tandanus tandanus | reverse complement strand
TGTTGCAATGCACTTTTGAATCGCCACAGGTTATGGACCTTCCTTTTATTGAACTAAGCGTAGAGGGAGACATCTTCGATTTTCTAGTGGACACTGGGGCAACTATGTCCTCCCTGGGGCGATCTTTCAACGGACTGGTGTCACTGTGACAAATTAGCTCTGTGGGAATAGAAGGGGTACCTGTAAAGTCCACTCCAATGAGAGCTAGAGGTCCTGGCTTGATGAAGCTAAAAGGACAATGTCATCCGCAAAAAGTAGGGACAAAACCCAAACCCTTCAATGCCTTGGCTGCCCCTAAAAATTCTGTCAATAAAAATTATGAACAGAACCAGTGACAAAGGACAGCCTTGGTGGACTCCATCCCTCATCTCAATTAAATTTGAGTGCTGCAGCCAGGACGAAAACCACACTGTTCCTCCTGAATCCGAGGTTTGAATATCAATTGGATCCTCCTCTCCAGTACACCTGCATAGACTTTCCCGCATGGGTTGGACAGTGATTCAACAATAGTTTTTTAACTAGCGCCCCGGTTTGCCAATCCAGAGGTATGGCCCAGATGACCACGCATTGTTGCAGAGACATGTCAACCAAGACAGTTGTACAACATTCAGAGCCCTGAGGTTCTCAGGGTGGATCTCGTCCACCCCTGGAGCCCGGTCAAAGAGGAGCTTTTTTGACTACCTCGGAGACCTCAGCCCCAATGATAGGCGGACCACCATTCAAACCCCCAGTGTCTTCCTTCTCCAAGTAGGTCGTGTTAGTGGGACTGAGGAGGTCCTCAAAGTATTCCTTCCGCCTCCCGAAAACATCCCCAGTGGAGGTGAGCAGCTCCCCACTTCCACTGTAAACAGTGTTTGTGGAGTACTGCTTCGGCTGGTGGTCCAGGTCTTTTTGAGGCCAACAGTCACTTTCCAAGCCTTCGCTGTACCCCTCCCACGCCCAAGATTTTGCATTGGTGACAGCCCAGGCTACAGCACATTTGGCCTGCCGGTACCTGTCTGCTGCCTCGGAAGTCGCACAGGTCAAAAGGACCTGACAGGCCTCCTCCTTCAGCTGGATGGCTCCCCTCACCGCAGGTATCCACCATGGGGTCCGGGGGTTGCCGCCACAAGAGGCACTGATGACCTACCAACTACACCTATACGCTGCTGCTTCAATAATTGAGGCCTGGGAAATGGCCCATTCAGATTCCATGTCCCCTGCCTCCTTTGGGATGTGGTACTAGCTCTGCTGGAGGTGGGAGTTGAAAGCTCTTTTGACAGGAGACTCCACCAAACATTCCCAGGAGACCTTAACTACACGCTTGGGTCTCCCAGGTCTGGAGTCCGGCCTCCCCCGCCATCGGAGCCAGCTCACCACCAGGTGGTGATCGGTTGACAGCTCAGCTCCTCTCTTCACCCGAGTGTCCAGAACATGTGACTGCAGGTCCGATGGCTACAAAGTCGATCATTGAACTGCGGCCTAGGGTGTCCTTTTGCCAAGTGCACTTATAGACACCCTTATGTTCGAACATGTTGTTCATGTTGGACAAACCATGAGCACACAAATCCAACAACCAAAACACCATTCGGGTTCATGCTTACCAATCACACTGTCGTTACCCAATTGGGCATTGAAGTCTACCAATACGACAAGGGAGTCCCCGGGGATCTTAGTCTGGACCTTCACCTAGGACCTGTTTGCCTTGGGTGACCCTACCAGGGGCATAATACCCCTGACAATACAGCTCCTAGGATCATTAGGACACGCAAACCCCTCCACCACGATACAGTGGCAATTCAAGGAGGGGATTATTATTATTATTATTTACACTTTAATGTGTATGTGTGAGATGTTTGTGTGAGTGTCTCTAGCAGATCTTTGTAAAATTTCATTGCATTGTTCTCAATGCAATGACAAAACAGCAACATTCTATTCTATTCTATTCCACATGGACAAACAATGGCGGCTGACCTTTTATGCACATGCACAGTCTACAGCGTGTGGAATCGTTTTACCTAAAAATTAAAAGACTGCAACAAAATGCCCCTGAGCAACCATAGCAATAATCATTTAATGATAAGCAGTGTGGTACAGTAGGGACATCATAAATGTATATTCACAGAAACAACAGAATCGTTTAAATTACGTTTTCATTAAATTGCATGATTGTAAATAGATCATATATCAACAGACAAAGAAGGAAAACATGGTCAAAAAATTCTCTCTATGATTTTAAACATGTGTTTAATTTATACACAGTTAAAATAAAATAAAGATTCTTCTAAATTGGTATAATACGAGCAATTTCAATTGCAACATTGATCAAACAGACAAAATCAAACCAGGCCATCTATTTTTGGTCTTTCCAATGTCTCAGAATATCTTCAGCTGCTTTGAGGGTGGAGTCGTCCTTTGTAATAAAGAAAAAGAAAAAGATATGAATATTAAGCCGACATTCCATACCCAAGAATATTAACAATGAACTAAAATTATCTTAATTGATGGAGAACTTATCAGCAAAAAAAACAAATTGTGACAAAAATCATTCTTAGGTGACTTAAATAATAATAAATAAAGTTGATTGGAATGCGCTTATAATGCAACAGGGTAATAATATCGATAAAGTCTTTTACCCCTTCTATAATAAATTCAATATTATATTATATTAATTTTATTCAAGAGAATAAATATAAATTTTATAGGAATAAAATCTGTCATCTTATTAGGATAAGCAAAAGGATTACTTTCATAAGTACTTACAATGATAATATCACTGATATGAGAAAGACATGGGATGAAATAAACAATTTACTAAATCAGAAAACAAGGAAATGTAAATGAAAAAACCCTTACTTAATGACCCACACAATAATGGTCAACTTCTTAGAGATAATTATTCAATATGCACTAAACGATCACTGCCACAGTGGGCCCAAAACTCGCTGATAGGCTACCGCCTTCGCAAATTGACCATCGTCACTTCTTCAATATGACTAAATCAAATGAAAACTCATTTTTATTTGCACCTGCAAGCTCTACAGAAGTAGAACTTGAGATCTTATTGATTCTAAATAAATCGCATGGACTTTATTCCTGTCTCACAAAAATACTTAAGTGTTCAAGTAAATTTCTGTCGGATATCTTAGCCGGCATACTTAACATGTCAATGACACTGGGCACCTATCTATCTAAATTGAAAAAGTCTAAAATAATACCAGTCTTTAAAACCGATGACGTAATGGACAAATAATTATAGGCCAATTTCACTGTTATCTAATTTTAACCGAATATTTGAGAAGCTAATGTACAATAGAATGAAATTGTTTATCGATAACACTGGCATTCTTGGTCCATCTCAATATGGATTCCGGGAAGCACACTCCACTGAACACGCAATTCTTGATATGGTATCCAAAATACAGGCCAACATGGATAAACGGTTATTCTTGCAGAGTATTTATTGACTTAAAAAAGGTGTTTGATACTGTTAATCATGATATGCTATTGCATAAGTCATATTATTTTGGATTTCATATTATTATAAATGATTGGTTTAAATCGTACTTATGCAATAGATTTGGCAGCCATATCTCTAATGAGTGCGTTACCAGCAACGGTGTGCCTCAAGGCTCTGTATTGGAACCGTTACTATTTCTTTTATATATAAATGACATTCAAAATTGTTCAGATAAACTTCAGTTCTTTCCTTTTGCCGATGAAACAAATATTCTTTATGCTAATAAGAACTTGAAGTCTCTTAAAAAAACTGTAAATACTGAGCTTAAAAGTCTGCACTCGTGGTTGACCTCAAATATGCTAACTCTAAATATTAAAAAAATCAAATTTTTTTATCTTCCTTCCTCGCCAAAGGAAATTAACCTACCAACCACAAATCAACATACCCGAAAATTAAAAAAACAAAGTAACCCCGTTAGAAAGTAAGGCCTATGTGAAATATCTAGGTATTCTTATAGACAAACATCTTTCTTAGAAACCGCATATTAATAATGTTTCAACTAAACTCAGCAAATCAGTAGGCCTTATTGCCAAGTTAAAGCACAGTGTTCCGTTTAATATATTATGTTCAATATATAATTCTTTAATACTGCCTTATCTAACTTACAGCCATCCTGTCTGGGGTCAAGCATGCAAGACGTTTTGAAAAAAAATACTAATACTCCGAATGCGTGCAATTCGCTTTATTTTTTTTAGCTGATATACAAACTCATGCCATTCCTCTTTTTATTAATGCAAATATGATACCATTAAGTTTTCTTTATTATCGCTGTATTGCTCTTTTAATGCATGACATCAGTACTCAATCTGCACCAACAAATCTTGTCAGCTTTTTTCAAAATATCTCAGAAAATCATCACTATAATACTCACTTATCGGCATCCCGAAATTTTTACATGAAGCAATTCAATTTTGAAATACAAAGAAATTCCTTAATCTTCAGCACAAAATTGTGAAAAACCTGAATCTGTTAGAGATTTGCAAAAATTAACTTTTAAGAGAAAACTGAATTTATTACTTTTTTCTATTCTAAAGGAGCAAGATGATAACATTGAATCCCAAACTATTGTTGAAGAAATTAAAAAGTTGAGTTTCTAGTATTATTATTGTTGACATTAACTTGGTTGTATCTTACACGATAATTCCAAAAGGTATACTTGGTGCAAAAATAACAGTGCACACCACTGAAAGAATACTATACCACAATGAACCTATACCCAGCATCACACTTTGGAGCTGTTGGAGGAGATGAAGGTAATATGAATGAATAAAAAGTTGAAAATAAAAGGAATTTCACGACAACGGCAGACAACAAATTAGAATGACAACAGCCCATAGCATAACTCCAGATCAACAAAGGAATGGCTTCAACATGTTGAAATTTTGGAGCTAGATCCCAGACCTGAATCCAAGTGAAAATCTGTGGGATGACCTGAAGAGGGCTGTGCACAGGAGATGCCCTCACAATCTGACAGATTGGGAGCACTTTTGCAATCAAGAACGGGCAAAGATTGTCAGGTCAAGATGTGCCATGTTGATGGACTCCTACCAAGGAAAGACTAAATGCTGTCATAAAATTAAAAGGTGCTTGAACAAAGTATTAGTTTAAGGGTATGCATATTTATACAACCAGTTTTTTTTGCCCCCAAAATAAAACAATAAAAAAAAAAGAATTTATATATATAAAATCCTGAGTCGAACAGTGCCGTAGAACAGTGCTCGATACATCGACAAGCCTGTTTCGTGGTTGCCCACTCATCAGGGGATTTATTGAATAAATCCCCTGATGAGTTACCACCAACTGTAGTCCTTTTATTTTCCCCCACATACCATATATATATATACTGAGTCCTTGCACTTTTTTCTATCATAGGAGTCTTCTGAACCGCACTTTGCCTTGTGTGACCCTACCAGAAGCATAATGCCCCTGACAAAATAGCTCCCAGGATCATTAAAACACGCAAACCCCTCCACTAAAGATAAGGTGGCGATTCAAGGGTGTCACATAAGGGTGTCCATAAGTGAACTTGGCACCAGGACACCCTAGACCGCAGTTCGATAATCGACTTTGTAGTCATGTCATCAGACTTGCAGCTGCATGTTCTGGACCTGGGAGACCCAAGCATGTAGTTAGGGTCTCCTGGGAACATTTTGGTGAAGTCTCCTGTCAGAAGGGCCTTCAACTCCTACCTCAGCCAGAGCTACAACCACATCCCAATGGAGGCCGGGGACATAGAGTCCGAATGGGCCATGTTCCATGACTCCATTATTGAGGGGGCAGCCCAGAGCTGTGGCCGGAAGGTCATCGGTGCCTGTCATGGGGGTAACCCTTGAACCAGGTGGTGGACAGGTGTGATGGGGGTTCCATCAAGCTGAAGAAGGAGGCCTAGCGGGTCCTTTTGGCCTGTGGGACTCCTGAGGCAGTGGACGGACACCGACAGGCCAAACATGCTGCAGCCCGATGCAAAATCTCGGGTGTGGGAGGAGTTCGGTGAGGGCCTGGAAAAAAAACTGGCTCGGTTGGCCTCGAAAAGGTTCTGGACCACCATCCGACGCCTCAGGAGGGAGAAGCAGTATTCCACAAACACTGTTTACAGTGGAAGTGGGGAGCTGCTCACCTCGACTGGGGATGTTGTTGGGAGGTGAAAGGAATACTTCGAGGACCTCGTCAATCCCACCAACACACCCTCTGTGGAAGAGGAAGAGCCTGGGGGTCTAGGAGGGTCTACCATCACTGGGGCAGAGATCACCGAGGTAGTTAAAAAGTTCCTCAGTGGCCGGGCTCCAGGGGTGGATGAGATCCGCCCTGAATACCTCAGGGCTCTGGATCTTGTAGGACTGTCTTGGTTGACATGTCTCTGCAACATCGCGTGGTCATTGGGGGGCATACCTCTGGATTTGCAAACCGGGGTGGTAGTTCCCTTTTTTAAAAACTATTCCAACTATTGTGGAATCACACGCCTCAGCCTACAGAAAGTCAGAAAGTCTATTCAGGAGTACTGGAGAGGAGGATCCGACCGATGTTTGAACCTCGGATTCAGGAGGAACAATGTGGTTTTCGTCCAGGCCACAGCACTCTTGACCAGCTCTACACACTCTACAGGATCCTGAAGGGGGCATGGGAGTTTGCCCAACCTGTCCACATGTGCTTTGTGGACTTGGAGAAGGCTTTTGACAGTGTCCCTTGGGCTATCTTGTGGGGTGTGCTCTGGGAATATGGTATACCTGACCTACTGCTACGCGCCATTCGGTCTCTGTACTGCCGAAGCCAGAGCTTGGTTCACATTGGTAACAACATGTCGAATTCATTTTCAGTGGGGGTTGGACTCCACCAAGGCTGTCATTTGTCACTGGTTCTGTTCATAAAATTTATGGCTAGAAATTCTAGGCATAGCCAAGGTGTTGAGGGGTTCTGGTTTGGTGGCCATAGGATCTCATCACTACTTTTTACGGATGACGTTGTCCTTTTGGCTTCATCAAGCCAGGACTTTCAGCTCTAATTCTAGCAATTCACAGCTGAGTGTGAAGCGACCAGGATGAGAATCAGCACCTCCAAGTTCATGGCCATGGTTCTCAGCCGGAAAAAGGGTGAAATACACCTTCCGGGTCTAGAATGAGGTCCTGCCCCAAGTGGAGGAGTTCAAGTATCTCGGAGTCTTGTTCACGAGTGAGGGAAGGATCGAGCGGGAGATTGACAGGCGGATCGGTGCAGCCTCTGCTGTAAAGTGAAGCTTGTACCGGTCCGTCATGATGAAGACGGCGCTGAGCCGGAAGGCATAGCTCTCAATTTACCAGTCGATTTACATTCCTACCCACAATAATGGTCACAAGCTTTGGACAGTGACCGAAAGAATAAAATCACGACAGCTGAAATAAGCTGCCTTGGCAGGGTGGCAGGGCTCTCCCTTAGAGATAGGGTGAGAAGTTCAGTCATCCAGGAGGAGCTATGAGTAGAACCTCTGCTCCTCCATGTTGAGAAGAGCCAGTTGAGGTGGCTCGGGCATCTGATTAGAATGCCTCCTGAATGCCTCCATGGTGTGGTGTTTCAGGCATGTCTGAGAGACCCTGGGGTCGATCCAGAACACGCTGGAGGGACTATGTCTCTCATCTGGTCTGGGAGCGCCTCGGTGTCCCCCCGGAAGAGCTGGAGGAAGTGGCTTGGGAGAGGGACGTCTGGACTGGGGCGACCTGATCCTGGATTAAGCGGAAGAAGATGAAGATTTTATTCTTTGATTCTCTTTATATGCAATTTGAAATTTAATCACTTTAATCAGATACTGATGCCTTTGTGTAATGATAATGTCATTTTAAATGTGTTAACATCTCTGACTGCAAAATAGCCTAATGATGATAATTACAATTCAATGTTTTTTATATACTTTCTTTATATAAGATCAGTTTGAGCTGCACTCTTGCATGTTCAGCATGGCTGACTTGTTACTTTTTAAAGCTTTAGTGCATCAGGCCCTGAGAATAGAACATGTTTTCCATCAGCATGTGGATTTATTTGCAGAGACAGTTGCTTCTGCGGGTTAGATTGGCACAGCATGTATTTATGCAGATCTGTGGCTTCAGGTAATACTGCATTTACAGCTTCTGTTATACTTTGCCACTCTTTTATTGTTGCAGGTACATTAATTCCACTGTTCACACTACTTAAAATTATTTCTTTGCATCTTTGATCCCCGGAGAAGAGAACTTAAATTTCGGAGCATGTGAACTTTTTTCTTCAACTTTAATGCCATTCTTTTGAATGTATATTCTTGTCTATTCTTGGGAGGTGTATCCTAATAGGGTAGAATGAGGGCATGAATCATGCAAATCTTCAGTTCTGATGAATGAGTGGACACTTACACATGGGTGCAATTTTGGAGGACATGTGAGCATTTGTTGAATCTGTCTCATTCATACTAACACAGCTTACTAAAAAAGTAAAAGGGATTTACTAATACTAATATGTTCTTGTATGTTGCTATGTGCTTAAAGCTTTTGTTTTCTAGATTACACTATCAGGTGGTCATTGAGGTCAAACATGTAGATACAGGTGAAATGATTGAGGGTTGAGACAGCAAATCCACTCAGAGAGGCATCTGGCAGGGTGTTTAGTCAACAGGGTCCTGCTGAGCATCTTTAAGCCACAAGAACTGCTTGAAAATTCCCTCATTAAACTAGGAAAATCATGATAATGATGTCAGTTGTGGGCCACAGCATCCTGTCCCAGAAAGCTGCCCAACACTGACAAGGTGAACCACAACTGGCATTGAGTTAATCTGTCACTAACGGTCCCTAAAGAACTGCTTGCAGTATATGGAGTGGTGGATCAATTCAACCCCTGAAATTACATTTTGAACAGTAACTATGTTTTAACTAGGTTTTATAATCTATGTTTCTATGTTTCAAGTATTTCCTATAGCACTCCTTTCAGTTAGGGTGGCACGGTGGCATAGTGTTTAGTATGTCCACCTCCCAGCAAGAACTTCCTGGGTTTAAGTCCTAGGCTCAGTGAGGGCATTTCTGTGTGAATTTTGCATGTTCTCTCCATGTTTGTGTGGGTTTCCTCCCACAGCAAGACATGCAAATTAGGTTAATTGGCTGTTCCAAATTGCTCCTAGGTGTGTGAATGGGGTGTGTTGTAGCTGCAATTGACTGGTGAGCTGTTCAAACCTGTCTTTGCCCAGAGTAAGCTGAGATAGGCTCCTGTAGGAGCATTCCAGCCATGCACAAATATTGTTAGCAAATAATTTCACCCTTAAATACTTGTTTAAAATTGTCCATGAAATCTCACTTTGGAAAACTGCATTGAAACCTCCCCTCCCCTCTTTGTTCAGGGCTTATGGGGCCAACAGTGTCCTTCCTTTGAGTCTAAAAGCATCATAAAACACGGGATGAAGACATATTTTTTAAACAAACCCCCATTACCAGCTTAAGAAGATCATAAACTTTCACACCAGATAGCTAAAGGAATGCGTCTTCCTGACCACGTTGACCAGTTATTAATAACCTTTTTCTCAGTGACTGAATGTAATATAAACTTTTAGAAAACATGAACAATTTCATATTAACCAACCCTGCTGGTAAACTTTTATATAACTCATATGTCACAATGTTAATCGAAGGGCTGAAATGGTGTGGATCTCCACACACACACACACACACACACACACACACACACACACACACACACACACACACACACACTAAAGGAAAACTGTGTGTTATTTCGTAGAATGCGTATTGATATAACCAATTAATGTTTATCCTGAATTTGTGTCCATATATGAAATTACTATGTGTGGAAAGGAATGTATTCACGTGATATAATAATTCTCATCTAAAATATTCAATCATCCAGAATACTGTTATTTATCCAGCCAAATATAACAATATTTGTGTTTAAATGAATCTCATGTTCTTTTGAACACAGATATGTTTGTTAACTTTCACATAAGTGTACCTGGGAAAAGTTATATTACTTTAATTGTAACAGCACACAATTATGATCTTTCAAGTCATATAATTGGGCTCAAGATTCAACTGCTGGCTATTGGCCAGAGGCCCAAGTACAAGCTCACTAATATGAATAAAGTTTGGACTTAAATTCACCATTCCAGAATACATCAGCTCACTACACAAGAACGTAAAAAAAGTAGCGCAAAAAGATTACGCAAAATAATATGGAGTATCAAGAATGAAGAGAGGAACTTTGGGTTGAGGCGAGTGGCATCAATGCGGTCACAGTAGACTTCTTTATAGAGAAGTGTTCATCACACGTCTTAAAGCCTATGAGCAGTGCAGTAAAAGAAAGATGGGGAAAAGGAGAAACTCTCCAGAGAGACTCAGGAGGTTCTTGTCAGGCCAGTTCGACGCCAAGATACCCAGCTCATGAAATCCATGAAGACGGGTAACACATCTTTCTAACATTCTAATAACTGATGGTGCCTTTGTTAAACGTCCTTAAACAAAACCATTATCACACTTTCTCGCTGGTCTCAGGCATGATCCAAAGTTTGTCTATTATGTCTCCATTAATATTGCTCTGGTACAGTCATTTCCATATTCTATCCATCTTTTACCTTGTCTAGTCTTTGTTTGCTTGTCATATTTAGTAATAAATGTGTGTATTAAGTTGTCTGAGTTTGTTTCCTACAAAAACAGAAGTCCCTGAACTGTATCCAGCTAACCTAAGCTATTTAGATTTAAATTTTCCCTTTAATTACAATGAAACTCTTTCTAACTGCGCAGTAAAGAGTACTTTCAGCATTATTGTTACTATATGTCTGGTTCAGCTATTTTGTTGGACAAAATAGCTTCAATGCAGGTTAAGTAATAATTGTGTGAATAATGTGTAAATAATTCCGCCCATTTGAGCTAATCAATCAGTTACAATAAATTCCTACACAGTTTGGATGTCAACACACCAACACTGTGATTAAATAAATTCCTTTTTTATCACAAAATAAACTCCAGCATATTTATTGGTGTTAAACGCAGCACCGGGGTTAATCTTATGACTAAGTGAACACCAAACAAGGATCCTTTATATATAGATCATTACTGGTTCCATAT
>JBCNYH010067042.1:2500-11067 GCA_039654325.1 Tandanus tandanus | reverse complement strand
ATAAAGTATTTGGGGGGGGGGGGGGTAAATAGATTAAAGAGATTCGCTACTGAAATGAATTTTCTGTCTGACAGTTTATTCTGCAGTCCCATGAGGCCTGATGCCAGAAAAGCCACCTTAGGAATCTGAATTGAACTGCGACAGTTCAGTGACCGGAACCGAGTCATAACGTCCAATATGGAAGACAGGAGTGAAAATATAAACATGCCATTCACATCAAATCCACTGATAATCCTACCTGAACAAAAAGTTACATGATCTACTGGTGTAGCACCAGATCCAAATGAACACAAACAGGTGAAATAAATGAGGACAAAATGTGTAGCCAGATCACCGAGATGAAACAAGTCATCAGCAGAGGACCACTGAATATATTAAGAAAATCTGAATTACAGAAATCCAGGGCAACACGGTGGCGCAGTGGTTAACACGTCCACCTCACAGCAAGAAGGCCTGGGTTCGATTCCTGGGCTCGGCCATTTCTGTGTGAAGTTTGCATGCTCTCCCCGTGTTGTGTGGGTTTCCTCCAGGTACTCCGGTTTCCTCCCACTGTCCAAAAACATGCACAATAGGCTAATTGGCAGTTCCAAGTCACCCCTAGGTGTGAGTGTGAGTGTGAATGATTGTGTGTGTGTTGCCCTGCGATGACCTGGCAAGCTGTTCAGGATGTAACCCGCCAGCCTCCCCGCGACCCTAATTAGGATTAAGCGGCTTAGAAAATGAATGAATGAATGAAGGAATTACAGAAATCCCAAAATATCAAAAGGCACAGCTGCCAAGGAGAATTTTCATTCTTCTTCAATTTTCAATGCCATATTTAATGAAAAAATCTCAGAGTTTCCGAGTTCTGACCCACAAGTGAAGTGATTACAGACAGACGGACGGACAGGCTTATGGTCTAAATCCCCCAGCCCCCAACCTGGGGGAATAAGAATGAACTGACATAGAAATATGGACTGTTCGGTTCTGTTTTCTGTATAGCATGTGGAATGGATTAACTGTTTTACAATCCTCTAGCTGTGAATGTATTGTATTTCCACCTTATTGAACTGAGGAACTTGGGATCCTGTAACTCTGGATCTAAACTTACACATAATAATACAGATAATAATGCAGCAATCCTACATTGTGTATTTAGATCGCTGTGTAGACCGACTAGCTCTCAAAATATGCTAATTCCATGAAATAATAATCATATAACAGTTAAAGACACTCAAAACTAAATGCACCCACTCATAGTAACTGATACCTGAATGCTGGTGTTGCCAAAACAAATTTAAATTGGAAGTCTCCGGTAATCTGAAGCAGCACGGTTGTAGTAGTTAGCATGTCCACCTCATAGCAAGATGGTTCCAGGGTTGAATCCCAGGCTCGGTGAGGGTGTTTCTGTGTCGAATTTGCATGTTCTCCTGGGTTTCCTCTGGGTACACTGTTTCCTCCCACAATCCAAAGACATGCATATTAGGCTAGTTGGCTGTTGCCCCTAGGTGTGAGTGTGAATGGGTGTGTGTGTTTTGGTCCTGTTATGGACTGGCGAGCTTTTCAGAGTGTACCTTCACCCAGAGTCGTCAGAGATAGGCTCCAGCCTCCCTGCGTCCCTAGTAAGATTAAGCAGATCAGAAAACGAATGAATGAATGAATGAATGAATGAATGAATGAATGGTAATCTGTCTCCTGTCAGAAGCTTATACAGAACCCCAGCTGAGACGTGTCTGGTATGTTCCTGTATTTGGTCAGGAAACAAGCGCTGGGTTTTGATGGACAGCTGGTTGTAATAATGATGCCGTAAAAGGCCACTACACAGCCGGGTTGATTTAAAGCTGATGTTTCACTGCTGACATCAAATGAGCACAATATCCTGATACGAGTAATGCACGCACGCAGAAGCATCCCTTAGTGATATACTGTACAATAGTTCCTCAGATCTGGCAATTATTATTGTGTCTCTCTCTGTTAAAGACATACACACACAGACCCGGTGTCTCTTACTCATCCCGAGAGAGATAATGTGTCCTAAATCATCATAAACACCCTCCGGGAAGCTTTCAAACACTCACTCATGTTGACTCTCCATCAGCTAAATAGTTTCCTTTTTTTTATAAAGATCTTTTAGCAGTAAGTCAATTTAGTTAGGGATAGATAGATAGAGAAAGAGAGACAGAGAGAGAGAGTGCATACCTGTTCGTTGACCCTGCAGTGGGACGGGCCATGGTGCATGAGGATTCGGACGATGTCTACGTCTCCTCTCCAGGCTGCCAGGTGCAAAGGGAAGCATCCTTTATTATCAGGCACATTAGTGGAGGCTTCATACTGCAACAGCTTCAGCACCACCTCCCTGATACAGAGAGAGAGAGAGAGAGAGAGAGAGAGAGAGAGAGAGAGAGAGAGAGTGGGAGAGAGAGACAGAGAAAGAGAGAGAAAGAGAGAGGGAAAGAGAGACAAAGAGAGAGAGAGAGAAGAGAGACACAGAGAGGTAGAGAAATAGAGAGACCCAGAGGGAGAGAGAGAGAGGAGAGAGAGAGAGAGAGAGAGAGATTAAAGGTGGGGTGTGAGGTGAGCTGAGGAGGAGAGTTCACAGGAAATGATGTAAGCGTTAATTCTTTACTCTGTGTTCCTCATCTCCAAGCATTACAGGAGACTCAGTGCTGTGATTTTGGCAGGAAATGTTATCAATTCTTTACTTTATTCATATAAATTTATTTTTAATGAAGTTTTGTTTGAGTTTGATCATCATTTTTAGTGTAAGATAATTAATCACAATATAATCTTGAGGCGGTACGGTGGTGTAGTGGTAAGAATGTCCACATCACACCAAGAAGGTCCTGGGTTCGAGTCCCGGGCTTGGTAAGGGCGTTTCTGTTCGGAGTTTGAATGTTCTCCCTGTGATTGCCTGGGTTTCCTCTGGGCACTCCGGTTTCCTCCCACAGTCCAAAGACATGCGCGTTAGGCTAATTGGCTGTTCCAAATTGCCCCTAGGGGTGAGCGTAAATGTAAATGGGTGTGTTTGTTGGTCCTGTGATAAATCAGTGAGCTTTCCAGGGTGTATCCTGCCTTCACCACTGTACCGAGCCCTTTAATCGCCAGAGTTTACATCCCGTATTTAGATTTTTCTCTGATTTTTCATTTTGTCTTAGGATTGATGAGTTATGTGACATTTTTTCTTGTTCTTAACTCCGAGTTCAGACTCATCTTATTATATATCCTATAGTACATGGGTGTGACTAAATTAGCAAATAAAACATTTTTGCTTGAAGCTTTTACAAGATGATGGGGGTTTGTCCTCTGAAGGTCACACAAGGTCAAAGGTAACTTGTTTCATTTGAAAGTCATTCATTCATTCATTCTCTGAACCGCTTAATCCTAATTATGGTCGCAGGGAGGCTGGTGCCTATCTCAGCCGACTCTGGACGAGGGAAGAGTACACCCTGGATAGCTCGCCAGGCCATCGCAGGGCAGAAACACGCTGACGGCTGCCCAATGGCCTACTCTTTACGAACGACAGCAGTGGTTCTTTCACATGCGTCTCACCACAGACAGTGAGAGACACGGCTTGCCTTTGATAACCCAGTTAGCTGCACTGGGCGTCATTTGAAAGTCCATATATGATTATCAATTAGAATTCCATAGGAATGACATGACTATCAGCACTTGTTTGACAGTTATAAGTGCTCTATCTCCAAAACTTTGTGACCTTGCTCTGACCTTGACAATTGACTGAGACTTTCCCAAATCAAGTAATCTCTGGGACTTGTGAAGGGTAGTGTCCCCATTAAGTTTGGTAAAATGAGGAGATGTTCTGCTGTTGAACAGATAGAGTATAAAACGATGTGTCCCCTGTTTCTAGATGTTGCACAATCACGTAGCCGTGAGCTCAGTGTCCTGCTTAGCTTCTGTATCATTATTATTTCATTTGGTGATAAAAATGAGAACTGCAACAAACTCTAATAGAGATCAATAGGAGCCGGATGTTCACTGCGTCATGCTTGCTGAATGAACATTTTCAGTGGAGGAGGAGGAGCAGGAGCGTTAATAACTGGAGAGTGGGTCTATCATACAAACAACCACTTCTACTGTAAGATACAATCACTGTTCACTTTATTAAGAACAGGGTCAAGCAAAGATACACATGTTTTTACATAAGATACCAAAAGATACCTCCAATATTGGACGAGCGAGTGCAAACCTGTCATGATCAGGCCCGTGCAAAATTCTGAATGTGGAATTTCAATTCAATTCATTTGAACAATTGGAATTTGAATTGAATTGGCCAAGTAACAGGAAGAATTTGTCACGTTTACCAAAGGTTTTGGATTAAATACTAAACATACTTTACAAACACTAAAATTAAACACAAATTCCCTCCATTTTTTATTTGAAAATAAACAAATGACACAGAACTGTGATAAATGCAATAATATTTTACAGTTCTTAATTTATTGGGTAACATTGTTGCATACAATTGTCATAAGTTCCTCAAAGGTTTAATCATTGAGACGAGATCTTTCTGGTTGGAATATCTTTCCTCCAACACTAAAGATCCTCTCAACAGGTACAGAGGATGCAGGCGAGTGCAGCTAGGTTTGGAAAACTGCAATGGTTTTATTTCCAAAACAACAAAGGATCAGCGTCCTCTGTCAGGCCTGGTTTACTCTCTCAGGTAGACACGGAGTTCATAGTAATAATATTTGAATGAAATATGTAAAACAGTCCTGTATGGAAGATACTGTAAAGCATGATTCTTGAACACACCGAAATTATCAACTGTAATTTCAATTCTACTTCCTTCAATTCGAATTTGATTTGCAATTCTACTTCCTGTTTGCTACCTCAATTCAAATTCAGTTCAAATTCATGGAATTGATTTGGAATTTGTGAGACATTCTCAACTCAATTCGGAATTTTGCACAAGCCTGGTCATGTTTTGTCACCCGTTCCCGATATACGCAGTGACTTTGACCTTTCCAACATGGACGCCACACACGCACACGCTTCCCAGAATGCACTGCCACTGCCTGGGTCACCTGATTACTGATTGGAAACAGCAGTTTCCAATCAACTACACTCGTCTCGGAGATTTTAGAAGGCTCTTGTTTTCGCCGCCACAGTACGAAGCAATACTCTGCAGTATTTTTGTGTGCTGAGCCGTTTATTTAATTACCGGTTGATTTTCTCTGTTTGACTGTGCTAGCTTTACTGTTTGCCAATTTTTGCCTGTGCCTCTGTTAATTCTGTTTTCTGGATATCTGACCTTAGCTTGTTTGTTTACCTCGCCTCTGCTTTTGCCTTTGATGAACTGTTTTGACCTCTGTAGAGTTGTTTTGACCTCTACCTGTTTCCGTGTTTCCCCTTTGGATTATTACTTGCTTACTTTCAGTAAAAGTGCATTTAAAGTTTTACTGCACTTGCGTCCACGTCTGACCCATTACTGTTTCCACTGTCACTTCCGGGGCTCAACTGGTTGCTGTGATGAGTATTTAAAAAATAGTGTTGCAGTGTAAATGGTGGTACAGGTTTCAATGTAAATGGTGGTACAGGTTTCATTGTAAATGGTGGTACAGGTATCAATGTAAATGGTGGTACAGGTATCAATGTAAATGGTGGTACAGGTTTCATTGTAAATGGTGGTCTGTGTGTTGTTGAATTGCTCTCGGTCCCCATCAGCATGTGATGTTATGGACATGTGATTTGCTGGGTTTTTGGTTCGAGGATTAAAGCCCCAGGCTCCAAGCCTTGGTTAGATTAAGATAACGATGGCTCGCTCTGGTGAAGGACAGTGGCTGTAATATCTTTGGTTGACGGGGTGTGTTGGGGCTTACCGTTTTGCTTTGGTTTACACTGAATATTAAGAGAAAACGACCTGATTACATGCAGACAGAGAACTTCCCCATGGGCATAGTTTTGATACCCCTCCCCCCGCTCAGAAGTTACCTAACCTCACCAAACCTTAGAGAGAAAACACCAACACACATTGGTACGTGGTGAGCAATTTCCTCCCTTTATTTAATGAATTTCAGGGGTTTTATATACACAGATGTTCACTGGGGTAAGACAACACAGGATTGGTCAGTGCAAAGTGAGGTAATCAGTAGAGGCGTGGCTAGTTAGAATGCATTTATCTGCACAGATACAGGGTTTTTCTCATTACTACATGTGAGCCTATGTTAACAAAGAGTGGAAAATATGAGAAATAAAACAAAATAGTGTGTGACCAGTTTTACCAAAAACTATTATGTGGACGTTTTTATCATGTGCCGCAACCTCAGAGAGTCTTATGGAACCATACTTCAAGATTATCAGAAAGCTTTATAATACATCAGCCTCTATACAGTTGTCTGCTTGTTTTTGCACTGCAGATGATTTACACTCACATTTTCTCTCAGAAACGCATCTCCAGTTTACTCCACTGCCACTCTGTAAACCATAGCATGAGCTAACAGGCGAACACAAGCCCTAGCAGAACAACTGCGCTATCAAAGTGATATGTTAAAGAGTCTGTGTGCATCACAGTGATGTGTGTGCATCAGGGCTTCCTTTTCTGGATCACAGCTTGTATAGAAAAGTTCACACTTCACTAAATGTGTCAAACTCGATGAGCTCACACTGCAGAATCATTTAGGAGATGACCAGCCTCAGATCTGGAACACAGTGGAAGCAGTGGTCGGGCAAATCAAACCCAAAACCTGCCCAGTTATCCTCCAGTATAGAGCGAGCCTTATGACTGCCCTGCCCAACATGGAACTGCTTCTACAAAATTACCATCACTTATTAAACTCACCCCTTCGTATTCTTGATAGAGACATCTGTCTCTCACTCTCACACACTCACTCACTCTCTCAATCATTCTTACTCTCTCACTCCCTCTCTCACTTACTTTCACTCTCACTCAATCACTCTTACTCTCACTCCCTCTCTCACTCACTCTTTCAGTCTCATGCACTAACTCTCACTCTCTCAATCACTCTTACTCTCTCACTTACTCTTTCACTCTCACGCACTCACTCTCTCAATCACTCTTACTCTCTCACACCCTCTCTCACTTACTTACTCTTTCACTCTCACACATTCACTCATACTCTCTCAATCACTCTTACTCTCTCACTCCCTCTCTCACTTACTTACTCTTTCACTCTCACACACTCACTCTCACTCAATCACTCTTACTCTCTCACTCCCTCTCTCACTTACTTACTCTTTCACTCTCACGCACTCACTCTCACTCAATCACTTTTACTCTCTCACTCCCTCTCTCACTCACTTACTCTTTCACTCTCACTCAGTTACTTTCACTTTCATGCACTCACTCTTACTCTCTCAATCACTCTTACTCTCTCACTTACTTACTCTTTCACTTTCATGCACTCACTCTCACTCTCTCAATCACTTTTACTCTCTCACTCACTCTTTCACTCTCACTCAGTTACTTTCACTTTCATGCACTCACTCTCACTCTCTCAATCACTTTTACTCTCTCACTCACTCACTCTTTCACTCTCACACACTCACTCTCTCACTCTTTCTTTCACTCACCCACTTTCACTCACTCACTCAGTCTCACTCTCTCAATCACTCTCACTCTCTCACTGCCTCTCTCACTCACTTACGCTTTCAGTCTCACGCTCTCACTCTCTCAATCACTCTCACTCCCTCTCACACTCTTTCACTCTCACGCACTCACTCTCTCAATCACTCTTACTCTCTCACTCCCTCTCTCACTCACTTACTCTTTCAGTCTTATGCACTCCCTCTCACTCTCTCAATCACTCTCACTCTCACTCCCTCTCTCCCTCATTTACTCTTTCACTCTCATGCACTCACTCTTACTCTCTCAATCACTCTTACTCTCTCACTCCCTCTCTCACTTACTTACTCTTTCACTCTCATGCACTCACTCTCACTCTCTCAATCACTCTTACTCTTTCACTCTCATGCACTCACTCTTACTCTCTCAATCACTCTTACTCACTCACTCACCCTTTCACGCTCACACACTCTCTCTCACTCTCTCTTTCACTCACTCACTCTCACCCTCTCAATCACTCTTTCACTCTCTCACTACTTCTCTCACTCACTTACTCTTTCACTCTCATGCTCTCACTCTCTCAATCACTCTTACTCTCTCACTCACTCTCACTCACTCACTCTTTCTCTCACACACTCACTCTCTCACTCCCTCTCACTCTTTCTTTCACTCACTTTCACTCCCTGACTCATTCATTTACCAAAGCAATCAATCCTTTTAAGGTTGCAGGGAGGCTGGAGCGTAAAACACCAGCACACCATACCATCACAGGACCAACACACACAACCATTCACACTTACACTAATACCTAGGGGCAATTTGGGACAGCCAGTTAGCCTGTGGGAGGAAAACGGAGCACCCGGAGGAAACCCACGCTTCTTGCTGCAAGACAGCTGTGTTAACCACTACAACACTGTGCCGACACCATTTGGTACAGAGATAATGAAGTGACGTTAATTTAATATCGTGATAATTTAAACAGGTTACGGACTGCAGTGTATTAGAATATATTTTTCTATTTGAATAGTAAAGTGAAAAAGTGTGAGTA
>JBCNYH010066953.1:0-11070 GCA_039654325.1 Tandanus tandanus | reverse complement strand
GCTGCTCGCTCAAAAAAACTGGATTTATTTCTTTGTTATCTACATACTTTCTTGTTCTAACGATTTCAACATGCCTATCAGGTAAGATTTAACATATTTAAGCATACTCATATCCTACGTAAGACTGGACCTTTAATCAAGACTATACAGCAAGCTGTTATAAAGTGACTTGTTGAAAATAATCAGGATCCTTTCAATGGAATTAATACAAATGTATTGTGTACATAAGTGGAATATATCAGTTGGACTGGAGTCTTGCAGACTAGCTGCTCATGCCAGATAGAGTCCTCATGCCACCCGTTTAATATTGAAAAAGAAACTTGTACAGAGACTGGAAATTAGTAAATAGACACCCAAAATTTCAGAATGAATATTTGTTGGTCGAAGAAGAGGCTTTCGTCTTGCTGCTCGGCCATAATAGCCCATTTGATCAAGATAGCGTGTGACAGGTTTTGAGCTGGTTTGGATATCTTCTGCAATGTCTGCGGCCTTGGAACCGGGATTTTTCTCCACTGCTCTCTTCACTGAGCGAAGGTATCTTTCTGATGGTCCAGGTCGACCTGGTAGTGTATACTTTTTACCTTTGACAGAGAAATATTCACGGCTATTTGTCGCTGGCTGATGCCACCCTCTGACTGACCCACAATTCGACCTCTCTGAAAATCTGACAATTTAATGAGTTAAATTTAATGAACACTAGTCAGACTGCTGTATAAAGGTGCAGAAAGTTGTGCTAAAGTTATGCAAGCATGCCTCACACTCCAGGAACTCAAGAATTGTCAGATTCTCAGAGAGGATGAATTGTGGGTCAGTCAGAGGGTGGCATCAGACCAGGCATCATCCAAACCAGCTCAAAAACAGTTACACGCTATCTTCATCAAATGGGCTGTTATGGCCGAGCAGCAGGACGCAAGCCTCTTCTTTGACCAGCAAATATTCTTTGCCTTGAATTTGACACCTGTACTGTACATAATGGCTCGTTAAAAATTGTTTTTGCTCAAGAAACAGGTAAAATTATTTTTGCAAAACAAATGCAGTGGGAGCTGTGAAATTTAAAGCTGAAAATCTGAACCAGCGATTTATTCTAAAACATGCACATTGTCACACAATATAGCTTAACAAATCCAGTTTCAGGACTAGTTTCCCTTCAAGTCACATAACAGATTTTTAGATTAAGAGATTATTAATGAAAGACATCTGAGTGATATGTGCTGCCCTTCTGGTGTGTTAAATCATGGAGTAACTACCGCATCACTTCACCTATCCTAATATCCTAATAAGTCACTATCGTCTGGCCTAAATGTTTTTTCCTAATTTTTAACCAAATCTTTTACTTTTTAACCAAATTTTTTTAATTTAATTTAATTTTAAGTTCATTTTTAACCAAATTTATTTAACTTTTGTCACAGAGCCACTATAGAATGACTAATACAAATCATTTCCTTTAAAAGCAATATGGAGCCTAAAATACACTACTTGATAACCAATTCAGTCAGTCATCATCATCTGCTTGATCCTGGGTTGGGTCGCAGGGGCAGCAGCCAAAGCAGTGAGGTCCAGACGCCCCTCTCCCCAGTCACTTCCTCCAGCTCTCCCGAGAGGACACCAAGAAGTTCCCAGACCAGCCAAGAAAAACATTTTACAATTAGCAAAATTATTGTACTAGAGGAAACCAATGAAATGGTTGTTTCCTTTTGTATACTTTAAAACAGCAAAAGCATGTCTGTCTTGTTCAAAAGTAATCAATAGAATACTTACAAAAAAATAAAAATAAAATAAAATTACATGATGTTTCTAGTGTTGACCACAAGGGGCGAAATTCTCCCTAAGGGAGTGAGCGCTTGATCTAGAATGGCATGAAGAGCTTTCTGACACATTATACCCTGAAGTAATGTAACCTTGAAGTCCCAGAAAACATAGATGGTGTTCACAGACCTCATGTTAGTGTTGTGTTGAGAAGCAGGCAGTTAAAAACAATTTTTTAGCAAGCATTTACCACTGTGATGTATAAACCTTTCTTGTTCAGAAAAAGGAGTTTTTCAATCGCACAAGCTGGCTTTCACAGAATTTGTTGCATTTTTGCTGATTTTTTTTTTTTTGAACATTCTGTGCGTCCAGCCAAATTATCAACATAAGGGCTATACATAGTAGCTTCAAACTGTCACATAATGTCATTAACATTTGTACTGTTAGGGTGGCCATTTCCACCACTAGTACAGTTGTGTTCAAAATAATAGCAGTCCAGCATGACTTGCCAGATCAGTTGCAGTTTTTGGTAAAAGTTATATTTCTACAATGCAAATAATTTACTAGAAGGAGTGGTAGAATAATATAAAACTAACAGACCCAAAAGTTATGACATGAATGCTGCTTATTCTGTTTAATTGAATCATTAATTGAGCATGGTGTGTTCAGAGTAATAGCAGTATGGAGTTCATTTTGTAAGGTTATTCAGGTGTCAAACAGGTGGGCCTTATTTAAGGATCAATTTAGCAGGTGTTGTTCATGCTGGTTATAGTTCATTTACCTCAGAAAATCTGTTGAACAAATCTTATTGAACAAACATGTTCTGAAGAGGTTACAAGTTCCCAAAGAACACACTAACTGGCCTAAAGAGAAATGGCACAACGGATTGTGTACTGAAATCAAGATTATTCTTTTTGGGTCTAGGGGCCGCAGACGGTTTGTCAGACGACCCCAAACACTGAATTCAAATCATGTTACACTGTGAAGACTGTAAAGTATGGTGGTGCAAGCATCATGATATGGAGATGTTTCTCATACTGTGGTGTTGGGCCTATCGCATAGCAGGGATCATGGATGGTTTGAATGCATCAAAATACTTGAAAATGTCATGTTGCCTTAAGCTGAAGAGAAAAATGCCCTTGAAATGGGTTTTTCAACAAGACAATCACCCCAAACACAGCAGTAAGCGAGCAACAACTTGGTTCCAGACAAACAAAATTAAGTTTATGGAGTGGCCAGTCCAATCCCTAGATGTTTCTAATCCAATATAAAACTTGTGGTGTGACATCAAAAATGCTGGTTCTGGGGCAAAACCAAGAAATACAATTGTGGAATCCGTGAAAATCCATCCTGGGCTGGAATAGCTGTTCACAGGTGCCAGAAGTTGGTTGACTCCATGCAACACAGATATGAAGCAGTTTTTAGAAACAGTGGTTATGCAACTAAATATTAGTTCAGTGATTTACAGGAAAGGTAACTCTTCAAGTTTATGCAGCATGTGTTTGAGTTTGTGGGGCTATCTTGGTTGATATGCCTTTTTATTGTTCCATGGAGGGCTGAGACAACATCTGTGGGGTGGCAGACCAGGCTGGACCTAAGGGTCTGCTTAGCCTTCCCAGGAAACCTTACACCAGAATGTTGGAGAGAAGGCTCCAACCGATCATTGAACCTCAGATTCAGGAGGAGTGGTGTGGCATCCCTCCTTGTCATGGAAAAGTGGACCAGCTCTTTACCATTGCAGACTTGTCATGTAAATTTGAGTAATCGGTCCACCCTGCAAATAATCAGAATCAGAATACATTATTTATCCCGGAAATTGTGTAAAAAAAAAAAAAAAAAGAAAGAAAGAAAAAAAAAGCATGCGGCGTGTAGTTGCTGCACTGCAGTCCCAACTCTCCATGAAAGTAAAGTTCTGCAGTGATAAAAAGTTAAAAACTCTCTCAACCATATATTGAAAGGGCAGCTACAATAAAATAAGTACAAGAAGAAAAAATAGTTAAAAATACGGAAAGGCAGGAGCAACTGAAACAGGCTGCACGCTGGTTAACGCATGCACACTGAAATTTTTACGTAACCTTTATGGAATGTTTCTTAAGGGTTTCCTGAAGGTTATTTTCTATATATGTATATGTTTTATACACTGAAGTTTACTAAATATTTTGTTGGATGAACCATAGATAATGCTATTGCAGTAGTTGAGTTTGGGCGTGATGAAAGTTTGAATCAGAATTTCTGCTGCTGCATATGACACTGATGGACTGAGATGGGGTGATCTTCAGGAGGCAATCTCCTTCCACCTGAACATCGCCCACCTCTGTCCATCACTCTCTTATGCAGCAGCAGAAACTCTGATTCACCCTTTCATTTGTTGATTGATGTGTTGCTCAAAGGAGAACTTGATGTCAAAAATGATGATCAGGTTGAGTATGTAAAGAGATGAAGTGCTGAGGGAGAAATTTTAGTGGTATTCTGGACCAATGATGATTGTTTGATTTATCACACTTGAGTTTGAGATGGATGGCTTTTATCCAGGATTTGATTTCAGTGATACAATTTATCATGAAGTAAGTTGCAGGGGTTACAGATTTTCTGGGGATGTAGACTTGGTGGTCGTCATCAAAACAGTGGAGGTGGAGACGATGACGATGTATGTTGCCAAGGGAGATGATGTATAATATGAAGGACTAATCACTTAACTCTGAGGGATGCCTTGGGATAGTGAAAGATAAGCAGTTATTGATGTGAATAGACTGTGTTTAGTTAGAGAGGAATGACCTTACCTTTTACACATTTTACACAATTTCCTTCGAGATCAATAAAGTATTCTGATTTTGATTTTGATTAACCTGGAGAGAGCTGCACCAGTGATATTGAGTGAGCATTCAAGATGGGAGAGGAGGATGAAATGGTGGATGGTGTCGAAGGCAGCAGTAAAGTCAGGAAAGATGAGACTGATGAGGTGATCAGAGTCTGCGAAAAGAAGACTATAATTTGTAATCTTGTGGAGGGCCGATTCTGTACTTTGTTTGGATCAAAAACAAGATTAAAACAGTTCAAAGTGGTCATTGGAGAGGAAATGGGTTTGTAGTTCGGAGGAGACAACAAATTCCTGAATTTTTGACAGAAAAAGGGAGATTGGAGATGAGAAAAAAATTGCTCATATTTAGTGTTGGAGTGACAGCAGGTAATTAAAGTGCCGATGGAATCATGCCAGTGGTGATTGAAATATATCATAATATTATGACTGATCTATGTATATACCAAATATAAAAAATGTGCACATTCCTGTTAAAATGCAATGTTATTGTGATGTAAAAATTAAACCAAAATTAAATTAATCTCAGAAAATTTTCATTTTCAGCATGACCTATAGCCTGCACAATTCAATTAAAAAACAAACGTGAATCTTTAAGACAAAAAAAAATGAAATGAGAAGAAAAAATAATAATGTGGTTGCATACATGTGCACACCTCTTGTATTTGGGGATGTGGCTATGTATAGAATTAAAACGGGAGATATAGAACTAAATTAAATTACTTTTATCCATAATTAGTGCTAATTTAGCACCCAATTAAACATGATTTAGAAGAGAGTCACGACACCAGTAATTAATAACAGAGCTTTTTTCCAAAGAAATTGGTTGGCGTCATTCCTGTCTAGATTAATTGTGATCAATTTGCCACATTGTGCTGCCACTGACTGTGTCAACCACACGGGGAAGCACAATAGAACTGATGATCATTTGCCGTTTGAGGCGAAACTGCATGTTTTCCTGCGTCATGATAGGAAATTTTGCCGGCAGTGGGCTTCCAATATGCACTTGGAAAAATTGGGAAAAGTTGGGTAGGCATTTTGATGCTATTTTTTTTAATTATACACACTCTGCTTTGTGCAGTTGAATGTTTGTGCTGTGTTTGTGTTAAGGTTTTACAAAGGGAGAAGGATCCACACTCAGACAGAAGTTGTGGAGAGCTCAAAGTTTAATAGATGGGCAACAATCCCAAATGGCAGGCAAACTCTGTCAAAATACATATAAAAACTGGAATACACACCCGAAACGAAGATGAGGTGTCAGATCTTTCGTCCCTTAAAAACACAAATCAGGTGGACTAGTGTGGCTCATGTCTGCTAGTGCCATATTAATGTACTGTAAGTGTGTATTTCAATTTTCATAAATCAATTACCCTCCACACAAAAGCAGAATATTACAAGTGATTTCTGACCTGTTGATCCAATTTGGTGTGCTCCCTCTTCCTCGGAGTTCATAAAGATGGTGCAGGCACATTTTCAGGATTGCTTTCTTCAGGCAAACAGCACGAAAATCCTCGTGATTCGTGATACAGTGGATTCCGGTCCGAAAGTGAACTGCGTGTCCGGTAATGTTGAAACAGCAAAATTTCTCATTCATCAGCCAAATTTTGCAATTGTTACAATCCCACCAAGCTTTGTTTTCCTGCCTCTCTGGTTCAGCACCAAGGTAATTTATTTTTTATTTTTTTTGTATGCCTGTTTGATACTTGGGCCAGGTGCTCATCGTTTCCTTGCATCGTCCGTCCTCTCCCTCTCGACTGGCCGTTCTGGCTTGAACGGCCCTGTATTCCCCTCTCTTTACCTGAGTGTCCAAGACAGAAGACTGCACGTCTGATGATTTGGCTGCAAAGTTGATCACCAAACTTTGGCCTGAGGTGGCCTGTTACCAACCAAATTTTATAAGCCAATGTATTCTCAAACATGGTGTTTGTTATGAACAGTCCATAACTAGCACAGAAATCCAAAAAAAAACAAAACACCACTTGGGTTCAGATTGGGAAGTCTGTTTCTCTCAATAACTTCCCTCCAGGTAATTTTGTCATGGCCCACATGAACATTGAAGTGTCTGAGGAGAACAAACTAGTCCCGAATTTGATCCCCTTCTAAGACACCATCTAGAGACTCCAAGAAGACTGAGTAATCTAAATGGCTGCATTGTGCATAAACACACACAATAGTCAGAGTCGTTGACTATTTCTGAGGGATGCCAATCTTCAATAAGAGGTGCCACATTACTTCCCTGTTCACAGTATCAAAGGCCTTCACTAGGTCCACAAAGATGATGTGTCTGCTCCCTCTGAAACTGCACTGGGCTTCAGGTAGGAACTGTTCTACAACTGGCCACATTCTGTTTAGGATGACTGGCAAAGAGTTTACCTGTTGTGGCAAGAAGTGTCTGTAGTTACCACAGTGCTTCTTGAACAGTGTGATGATGTTACCGTACTGAGGCACTCTCTCTCCTTGTCCCAGGTGGATTGCAATAACTTAAGTTCTTCCTTTAGATCACTGCCTCAAGCTTTCAGAACTTTGGCTGAGATGCAGTCCTGCCCTGGAGCCTTAAAGGTGGAGAGCTGGCTTAGGGCTTTAGAAAGCTCAGCATGCGTCTGTGGTATTTCAAGCTCAATAAGAACTTCCTCCTGAGGGATGATGCTCTGAAGTTCCAAGTTGACAGTGGATGGCTGGTTCAGCAGGGCGTTGAAATGTTCTTTCCAGCGCTGCAGAATTTCATCTCTTAGTCAGGCGACGATTGCCAGAGGAGTCATATATTGGTGTGAAATCTGTAGACCTACACTGTGTCACAGTTTTAATGGCCTCGAAGAAGCTTTTTGGGTCATGTTGCTCTGCATGCTTTTCAATTTCCTTCGCAGAGTCTAGGAGGTCAGATTTCTAATGCTGACACAATGATGTAGTCAATCTGATGCCATCATTGTGATCTGGGGTGCATCCAAGTACTCTTGTGAATGTCTGGGTGGCAAAACATTGTGTTGGAGATGGTGAGACCAAACCGGGTACAGAGTTCCAGCAGCATCACTCCTTTATGATATCGCCAAGTCTGTGAGGGCCAATGACATCAGGCCAGACCGCATTGTCTGATCCAACACATGCATTAAAGTCACCAAGGAGAAATAATCTGACACCACGAGGGATTGCTGCAAGAACATCAGACAGCTGATCATAAAAGAGGGTCTTCTCCTCTGCTGGTCTTTTGAAAGTAGGTGCGTGTACACTGATGACTGGAGCATGGCAAGTGTTAACGAACTTGATACACAATGACATGATGCAGGAGTTATCCCTTTCCATGACACAACAGAAGGAATTAATGTGGATTTGACAGCAATTGCCACACCTTCAAGTTTGGGCTTATTGCTTGGTCTTCCAGAGTGGAGGAAGCTGTAATCACCATTCACAAATTCGCGACATTCGCTCAAGCAGGCTATGTCAATGTTGAAGCATTTCAGCTCTGCTGCTACGAGTGCTGACCAGTGTTCTGGGGCCTGATGCTTAGATGTTGTAGTGTCAGACATGGTTCTCACATTCCAGGAAGCTAGCTTTACCTGCTTCATAAAGTTTTAGGTTTGTCTGAACATATCAGAGCCAAGGGGTCCTCTCGGATTTACCCATGGTTCTTCATGAGTGTGCGTACACTGCGCAGACATGGCTCGATGATGTGTGGTTCTTCTTTTCTGAGAGTTTGCAGCGGGTAATAATGAATTTCGCAGGCGGAAGCTGCTAACCTCGTAACCGCTTACAAGCAGGTGACCCTCTCCCGTACCTGCCTCTCTCTTGCGTATCAGTTGGATTGGTAACATTGAGACACAAATCACCATACTTTTAGACAAGGGGTGATCAAAAATGTATAAGTCAGTGGGCCAAACCAAGCTGGGACTGACTCAGGGTGCATGCTGCTGTTGGGGCATGGAGCCCTCCTCCGTCTAATGTGGTATGCCCAGCACACTTTCATAGCTGACCGTTGACTATTGAGAGGTCAGGTGGTCTGGTGTTATTGGCAGTGCACGCCATGGCTCATCCGCTCTATGTGCTATGGTACCTCCATGTGTCACCTCCAGCAGAGAAGGCATGCTGTTACAGTGCTGAAGGTAGGTACATGGAACATGTCGGGTGTGTTGGGGTATCTGAGTGACCTTCATCCACCAGGTGTTGGGGTGTCTGTGAGTGACCTTATTCCATCAGTGGTTTTCTGTAGGAGTTTTCCTTCCCTTAGCACACAGGTCTGGTTATTTAGAGGCACCGGGCACTCGCCTCTCACTGCTATTACCCAGCTGCCGAAGCATTCCCAGGGGCTACGATGCCGGGGATTAGTGACAAGCAACTTCAGTGGCAGAGCCAAGCGGAAGGTATTGCTCGGCATTTACGAGTAGAACATTGGTGGCACTTGTTAACCTCACCTTTCCACTGCGATGAGCCCCATCAACTATAAACTCACTATATACTCACTATATATTTAGTGAGTTATAGCAACAATATCTAGTTTGTACCACTCCAACTCACACACCAATTCAAGCTCTTTTCCTGACAGTAAAATGACATTCCACCTCTGTAGAGCCAGTTTGTGATGCCCTGCATCAGCACACACAGGCCTTCGCCTTTGCCTGTCTCAGATTGCACTTTACATCAATATTCCTCCCCGCAGGCTGTGGCCCATGTGATGGTGGCTTTGTGTGGCTTATACTGGCGGAGTCCAGCTGAGCTACAGGACCTAAGGCTCAGCTATTAGTCCCTCGTCTAGACCCAGTACCAGAGATAGGGTGAGGAGCTCAGATGTCCAGGGGGAGTTTAGGGTAGCGCTGCTGCTACTCTGCATCAAAATAAGTCATCTCAGGTACTTTGGGTATTGGATAAGAATGCCTCCTGGTTGCCTACCTTTTGAGGTTTTCTGGGCAGCCGGGTTTTCCGAGGTTGTCCAACTGGGAGGAGGCCCGGGGAAGACCCAACTCATTGAAGGGATTATATGTCCCGTCTAGCCTGAGAACACCTCAGGATCTTCCAGGAGAAGCTGGAGAGTGTCACTGGGAAGAGGGATGCATGGATTTCCCTCCTAAAGCAGTTTCCCGGATGGATGGATATACACTAACTACCCCTTCAAAATATACAGAGAGGAAAATGCAATAAGGTGGAATTAAGTCATCCTACGGCAATGTGAAAGACTGGTGGAAAGCATGCCAGGAAAAATGAAAGCTGTGAATGTCAGGGTTATTTGACCAAATATTTTTGAACATCATTATTGATGTTATTAATGCCATGTGTCAGTGTTGAGTGCAGTGCTGTGGCTGATCAGTGTGTATATACTGTATGTAGTTATGTGCATATATATGTCATTTGTGTATATACAATATCTCACAAAAGTGAGTAAACCCCTCACATTTTTGTAAATATTTTATTATATCTTGTCATGGGACAACACTGAAGATATGACACTTTGATAAAATATAAAGTAGTCAGTGTACAGCTTGTATAACAGTGTAAATTTTCTGTCCCCTCTAAATAACTCTAAACACAGCCATTAATGTGTAAACTGCTGGCAGCAAAAGTGAGTACATCCCTAGTGAAAACGTCCAATTTGTGTCCCCAGTGTCATGTGACTCGTTAGTGTTACAAGGTCTCAGGTGTGAATGGGGAGCAGGTGTGTTAAATTTGGTGTTATCACTGTCACATACTAATACTGCACTACATTTACATTTTACTGGTCACTGGAAATTCAACATGGCACCTCATGGCAAAGAACTCTCTGAGGATCTGGAAAAATGAATTGTTGCTCTACATAAAGATGGCCTAGCCTGTAGAAGATCCAACACCAAAGAGCCAACACCCTGAAACTGAGCTGCAGCACGCTGGCAAAGACCATACAGTGGTTTAACTGGACAGGTTCCACTCAGAACAGGCCGCGCCATGGTCGAAGTTGAGTGCATGTGCTCATCATATCCAGAGGTTGTCTTTTGAAAATAGACATATGAGACACTGCTTAGGATGTTTTATGAGTCTGTTGTGGCCAGCGCTATCCTCTGTGCTGTTGCATGTTGGGACAGCAGGCTGAGGGTTGCAGACGCAGCCAAAACAAACTGATCCGCAAGGTAAGTAACGTTGTGAGGGTGGTGATGGAGCTGGACTCTCTGGTGGTAGTATCGGAAAGGCAAATGCTGTCCAGAATAAAGACAATACTGAACAATCCCTCCCACCCACTTTACAACATGCTGATCACTTACAGGAGCATGTTTGGTGAGAGACTGATACCACCTAAATGCTCCACTGAAAGACACAGGAAATCATTCCTACCTGTGGCCATTAAACTGTACAACTTCTCCATATAGCAACAATATCCACTGTTAAACGTTTGCATTTTGCACTACATTTACATTTTACTGTTCATCATATTGATAATACTGTACATTTTACTCACTGACAGGATTCATTCTGTATCTGTTTAAAAAGATATTTGTAACTTCTAATTTTATATATATATATATATATATATATATATATATATATATGTGTGT
>JBCNYH010066873.1:0-11072 GCA_039654325.1 Tandanus tandanus | reverse complement strand
GTGTGTGTGTGTGTGTGTGTGTGTACATACAAACATATTTCATATAATTGTAGTTATTTACGATGTACTAATATCAAAGTGAGTTAATATTCAGAAGGAGATTAATCACTTGGAAGAGTTGATTTTTTTCCCCCTAATCTCACTTTTTTTGTGCGTTTATAAAATACTATGCTGATACTTAGCTGAGTATAATTTAGTAGGCAGAAGCACATGAGGCATCTTATTGGAGGCCGTATGCTGCATAAATACACACACACAGAGCTTGACTCAAACCTACACAGATTGTGACTTTTAAATCACAGGTTGTTTTTTTCCCCCAGCCATATCGTTAACAACATTATGACAACTAACAGGTGAACTGAACAACACTGATTATCAGGTTAGTGACACCTGCCAAGGAGTGGGATGTATTGGGCAGAAAGTGAACAGTCTGTTCTCAAAGTTGATGTGTTGGAAGCAGGAAAACCGAGCAAGCGTAAAGTTCGGAGTGACTTTGACAAGGGTCACACTGTGATTGCTAAACGAATGGGTAGTGGTAAGTACCTACCAAAGGTAGTCAAAGGAAGGACAACCAGTGAACTGGCAAGAGTGTCATAAATACTCAGGGCTCATTGATGTGTGCGGGGAGTGAAGGCTAGTATGTCTGTTCTGATCCCACAGAAGAGCTACTGTACCACAAGCTACTGAAAATGTTAATGCTGTCTATGGTAGAAAGGTGTCGGAACACACAGTGCATTGTGCCTAGCCACAGATCAGTCAGGTGGTGTTAATGTTATGGCTGATCGGTATACGCATTATACTATAAACACAATATACAACAAAGTAAAAAAAATAAAAAAATAGAAAATGCTACTCTGTGAAGGGTTGTCTCAGGCCACTCAGCTGTATATTTGTAGACTAATCAGAATATGCTGAGAACAGTGCTCATGAGTACAGACTTCCAAATGGAGCAATGCGTGTAGTGATGTAAATGATGTGACAGTCAGATCTGGCCCTGCCTTCCTTCATAAATAAGGAGAGAGGATTGACAGACTGACTCAGCATACGAGTAGACACAGATATGTGTAGTACAACAGAACAAAGGTGCATCCGAAACAGAAGCCATCTGCCTGATGCCTGAGCCATGCTGTCTCATGAGTCAGTGTCTTACAAGACAGTGCCTCAGGGGCAGTGAAAATACATAAAAATAAACATTAAAGAATATGCTGAAAATGATGGGATAGAACATTTAACATTTAGCATAGAAAGGAAACTATTTTACATTAGCTGTTTCTCAGAGAAAATGAAATCTTGCTAAGAAAAAATACATATAAAATATACAATACCATTTAAAACTTTGGGGTCACCAAAATGTCACATTTTCTATGAAAAAACAAACATCCATCCAGTGAGTTGCAAAAATAAATAATAAAAAAAAAAATTGAATATATAGTCAAGACATCAACAAGTTACAAATAATATTTTTTACTTGAATAATTCTGTCATTCAAACATTGCTTTCATTAAAAATGCACCTTTTGCAGCTATTACATCCATGCAGACCATTGTTATTCTATGGCTTTACTCTTTACTGTAACTCGTTTAAGGCACTCGTTTAAGGCACGTGAGACGCAGCCTTAGATCTATGGGAGAATCAGCAGAGGCTGGAAATCACATAGCTGCACACTTTTTCAATTTAAGCATATTGGAGAATTGGGCCCAAAGTAGATAACCTAGGGAAAAGTAAAGCTTGGGTCTCAGTGCTGAACTGAACTGAAGAGTTCTCACACAATATAGCTGTTCTGCAAACTTGTTTCACCGCAGTGTATTTGTGAATGTTTTGTTTGTAATTCACAGCAACTTCAAACTAATTTTAAATAACCAAACTTGCTGATTATACTTGGCATGCTCAGGTCAGCCACCCTTGTACTGTTGTTCTTAAAACAGCAGTTGTTACTGATAGTTCTTAAAAGCCATAAAGATGGTACAATCTGTGTACTATATATGTAAGGGATTTTTGTGTTTTAAAAGCTATTACATTCCTGTATTTAATGTCGTTAAGAAAATAGGAAGTAAAGTAAAAGCAAAACAGTACTTATTTTTTCTTACACATCATTACAGTATATAATAATGGTTTATTACACTGTCAGTCTCACTGTAAGAAAAGTCCTATCTGCAGGATGCTTATTTATCCTCTCACTCAGCCTGCAGTACACCAGTACCGAAAGCCTGTGTTACATGAAGGGCCCCAAATAGCCATCCAGTGCTCCACTGAGCCAGATGGCAGGGAGCACTTTACCCAGTAGAGTAAAACTAGAATACGCACGTTATCCCTATAGAAAACTCATCTCAGTGTCAGTCACTTCACTGGGGTTTAAAGCACCAGGGACTCCAGGATTCTCTATGAGATCAGAAAGACCAAATTAAAAAAAAGAAAAAAAAACTCAATATGTGTGCCTCTGTAGGAAAGAGTCTCCTTCAAAAGTTTGAGTTAAAGGTGTTTATTGGGAGACACAACCACAAAGTTGTAAGACAAGGGTGTGGTCATGACACATTTCTTGCTTTATATTTCACTTATCATAGCAATTAGGCAAACATGATGTAATGTGAATGTTCTTTTAGCTGCACACAATTAATATTATAATTTTTTATTTTTTGCTTTATGCGATCCTGCTGGTTGAAAACAGATGTCGCATGCTTTTGCTTTGATTGTTGAAGTAACAAAGCTCAGAGGAGGCTAATTATTAACCAACTGTGTAATATTTATAAGTAACCATTTTATACTGCTCTTCAGCAGCATATTATATTTTAATATAGGCTCTTTATAGATAAAGAGAAATATATATATATTTTTTAAATACCATTTTAAATTATTGCTACAAACAGTGTTAAAAGAGACACCAAGAGCAGCAGTATGGAGCAGATCCAGCCATGATATATACACAAAACACACACACACACACACACACACACACACACACACACACACACACACACACACACACACACACACACACACATCATGCTACTCTTGTGTGATCCTTCTACTCATATCATACAGTCATTGAAAAAATTCTTGTCACTCATGTGGACATTCATTTATAAAAGCCCATATCTCACCAACCTATTAACCGATTTTAATCAACTATGCCTTACATTAATCCTACGAGTATACAGATTTTATATACAGTTTTTTGAGACCAACAGAAAATTGTACATTTATTTATACTTTTTACAGGTAATAAAACAACATATCCATTCTAGGCTGGACAAAAGACTTGTCACAATCATGTAACATCAAATTTTGGATCAAAGTAATTAGTAAAATTAGTAAAATATAATGAAAAGTGCTTGATTAACTAAATATACATAAAATACAGGTATTAAAGCAGCTTCCAGGCACTTTATAAAATCTTTTTGAAAAAACTGTAGAAACCTTCAAGATCTCCTAAAAGCAAAATAAAAATAATTAGCAAGCAGTAGTAAGAAATTTTAGACACCCTCGGTACACATAGGTAAGCTCGGTCATGCAAAGAAAACTATCCCCAAAACTAGCTGCACAAAAGTTGTAGTTAGCCTCCTGATGACTCCCTTGAAAGCTCCATTAGGACTCATAGCTAGCAATGTCTACTTCAACATGAACTGTACATCATATTCATTGCAATGTTCACCATACACCATACATCATACAGGTCCTGTACAAGACACAGCTAGAGCACCATGATGTGCTTACCAAGGCCCTAACATGCGGAAAACTGTAATTAGCAGAAACATGGAGAAAACAATTATATTTGAGATGAATTATTAATTCAATATCATGTTGCTCTGTCACCAATGTTGTTACTGACCATCTAGAAAATTGGTGGACCCAGAGTTCAGCGAAGAGCCAGTCATGTATGAAACTGAAACATCATGGTTTAAGGTCACCTCCAGTACATAGGTATCACAAAGCTATGTTAGATTGGAGGTAACATTATCAGACGCAAATATCAACAGATTATTGCTTCCCATTATGTTTCAAACCTACAGGTGGCTCGGATTTCTCACCATATGGTTGATAACACACTGTTTTCTGACCATTTGATGAATGAGCTGCCCTCTAAAATAGCTTACTTGTGTATTAAAAATAGATTACAAGTGTCTTGGGCCTCAAGAATTTTTAGTAGCACTATATTTTTATTATTTGTAATTTGAACATCTTGAAGATATCTGATTCTTTTAATTTGATAATTATTCATCATGACAAGCACCTGGGAGTCTGGTACGATCATGGCCATGTTTGCAGAGGAATTTTTCAATATGATGTTATATTTGCTACAATATTATATATTTCGTTATAAACAAGGCCATTTGATTATTTTTCTGTAATAAATATAGTCTTGGAAGTGAAATTAAGTCTTTGCAACAAGACCTTTGTCCAGGCAAAAACAGGAATGTTTATATTTAAGAAGGTGTAAAGATTAGAAGAAATTTCTTTCCAATACTGCTGCTAGCACATATTACTCAGTACCACCAGAGGGTTATTTTGAGTCATAGTTGATTAAAATCGATTAATAGGTTGGTGAGATATGGGCTTTTATACATGAATGTCCACATGTGCGACAAGACTTTTGTCAATGACTTTATTTATGCCTCAATCTATCCCATTTCATCAGAGGAATCAGCCAGAAGTCCCCAGATTAAGTCAAATTTTCATAAGAATAGTTCACTTGATGAGACAAGCACCAAATTTGTCATGGAAGTACCTTAGGTACCCCTGCTTCAGAAAAGCCTAGTAGCCACCTGAAAAATTCAAGATGGCTGCCATTTTTCAAGATGGCCAACATACAAAGTGCACAAAACCTATATTTTTATATTTTTGTTGTTTCTTAGTCTTGGTCTTTCATATATCATGCATTAAATGCAATTATTTAATGATGACACCTTCCATGGGTGACAGACAGTTATTTAATATGTGTAAATATGGTTACATTTATATTGTATAAAGCCATATTTCTGTATTTTGTACTAAAATTTCAAGACACTGTTTATTTGACCACTCTCGGCAATACTCATTATCATGATCCAGGTCCTGTCATCCAGTTGTTATATTTGTGGAATAGAATGATGTCAAAGCACAATCAGGGCACAATGGTGACATCATTGCTGTGAAACTCAGCATGGGGTTCAGTGTCGGCTGAATAGTGTTACTAACAAGTATAGTCTACTAACCTGTGTTAGCGATGTTAATGACTAGTAGAGTGTGCAGCATAATTAAGTGTCCCAAATGCTATCTAATTAGCCCTGTACATATTTCAGCGATTAGTATTAGTATTAACCCTACTAATTTAATTGTAGACCAGTAGTTAGATAGGCGCACCTGAATTGACAGGATGTGCTAGCGCGGGAGAGCCGAGCCATGGGTAACGGGGCTTTAGTTACCTGCAGGGTGTACAGATCACACGGGACTGAATTGACACTGGATGAACGATTGGGCTAGGTGTAGATAATACTTTTCTTGAGCCTAATTGTATCCCATACACTAATGTGTTCAGATCTATTTTGCACGGTTGGATGGTAAAAGGATAACCCCTCGACCTTAACCGTCACATAAGCAAGTATGTCTAATAACACTAATCCTTTGAGTTGTGCTACAAAAACTGGCTGGCAAAAATGCTGCCTTTGTCAGACTGACAAAACTGACGACCTAAAATCACCCCCATCTCACTTTTCTTGTAGTCCAGAAAATTATAGTTATTCCATGATTGCTACAAATCTACCTTTTTTCATGCTATCAATCAGATGCCAATCAGGTTGGATGGTTCTCGCTTAGATGGCGGATGTGGCATGGAAGATACATTGCGTAAGAACAATGTAAAATATCATCGAAACTGCTGTCTCATGTTCAGCAACAGTAAGCTTGAACGAGCAAAAAAAAAACTTCTGATCATAAGAATGATCCCAAGAACTTCCTTGGTACCAGGGCAGTGTTTCCTGTGTGAAAAGTTAGAAGCTATCTCAGAATTAAGACAGGCAATGACCATGCAGATAAATGAGAGACTCAATAAATGTGCCCGCAAACTTAATGATGGCAAACTTCTTGCGGTATTGAGTGCAGGAGATGTAGTGGCCCAGGAATTATAGTATCACAGTTCCTGCCTTAAATCACTGTATAAAAGAGAAGGAGCATTAGAGAAACAGGACACAGATAATGTGTCTTCTGGAAAAGAAGCATATCCGCTTGTGTTCTCCAGGCCTCTAACAAATGTATCGGAGGTACGGAACACAAGTAATGAGCCTGTCGTCTTTCGATTAGCTGATTTGGTTTCTCTATACAAGGAAGGGTTACAGCAGTTTGGCATAGATATCCCTGAGGTAAATGCCACCAGGATAAAGGATAGACTGCTAGCCGAAGTTTCTGGTTTAGAGGCATAAAAAAAGGAAGGGATGTTATTCTAGCATTTAGAGAAGACATTGGTCCAGTTTTGACTGAGGCTTCGAGTTATTGAGATGCTTTGGTTATTGCTAAAGCTGCAAAAATATTACGCCAACAAATGATAAACCACAAATGTAGCTTTGGTGATGTTTTCAGTCATGACTCCATAACTGAATCTGTACCTCCTGCATTGCTTCAGTTTGTGTGTATGGTTGAGCATGGTGCTGACATAAAATCCCAGCTGTTGAATGGAGCAACCACAACAGACCTTGCAATGGCCCAACTGCTCCAATTCAATTGTTTTTCCAAGTTAAAAGTAGGCACAACCACACAAAGGCACTCACGAGACAGGGAATCACCATTTCCTGTGTATCTTGGGTTGTCGGTGTATGCCAAAACTAGAAAAAAAACAGCTGGTTGACACACTTCATGAACATGGTCTGAGTATTTCATATGATCGGGTACTTAAGCATTCAGCACAGCTGGGTGATGCTGTTGTTGCCAGATTTGCTGAAGATCTGTCCTCCTACACGAAGGAAAGGACTGTTCTGCACAGCAGCCATGGATAACATTGACCACAATCCATCTTCAACCAGTGCAAGTACATCTTTCCATGGAACCAGTATATCTATTTTTCAACACACAACTGAACAAAATCAGGGAGAAGTTTTTGAACTACTTTAGATTAGGAACACTAAATCTAAAAAAGTCCCAGAACTTCCTGATTCATATATAACTGTCAGACCATCCATTTTCACAACAAAAAATCCTGCTCCCTCCAAAGCCACCATCACATATGAGCAACTTCCTAAAGTTCTTCTTGCTAATGGACTTGAATGTATAGAACATGTGAAACTTACACAAACCATTGATGATGCTGCAAACAACTCTTGGTCAGCATACCACGCAGAAAAAAAGGAGGGCTGAAATTTGAAACAATTTTTCCATCCCTGTTTCCACTGTTACTAGATGAGGCTCATTCAGTGACAACTGTATAGCACACAATGAGCAAAATCAAAGATGCTCTCTCATATCTAAACCCATAGCAGAATCCAGTCATAAGTGTAGATCAACCCATCTATGCAATTGCAAAACAGGTGCAATGGCACTGGCCAGATGTGTTTGGAGAAGGTAAATATGTAATCAGGGCAGCACGGTGGTGTAGTGGTTAGCACGCAGGCCTCACACCAAGAAGGCCTGGGTTCGATTCCCAGCTCGGGCGTTCCTGTGTGGAGATTGCATGTTCTCCCCGTGCTTGCATGGGGTTCCTCCGGGTAATCCGATTTTCTCCCACAGTCCAACAATATGCACAGTAGGCTAATTGGCTGTTCCAAATCGCCCCTAGGTGTGATGTGAGTATGAATGGTTGTGTGAGTGTCGAGCTGTCCAGGGTGTACCTCGCCCTCACCCAGAGTTGGCTGAGATGGGCGCCAGCCTCCCTGCGACCCTAATTATGATTAAGTGGCTTAGAAAATGAATGGATGAGTTAAATATGTAATCATGTTTGGTGGATTGCATATTGAGATGGCTGCTTTGCGGTCGCAAGGAACTCTTCAGCAGGACAGAGGCTGGACTGTGGGGAGGCTGGAATTACATCCTCAGGAACTGCAGAGCTGTTTATGTCAGCTTCCAGTGTAACCAGAACGCGCCAAACTCACCAGGTTACTGCATGCTGTCTTCATATGCTACAAAAAGAGGCATATGAGCATTACATGAGAGAGGAAACTGAGGGTCAAGCTGCCTTAAGTTTTGAAGACTGGTGCGTGAAGCGACACGGGGAGAGTCCACAGTGTCAATATTGGGAGCTTGTGTTGACCACGGAACTGGTGATGTCCACATTAATACGCTCTTTCAGAGAAGGAGATATTGACTTGTATTGCCAAGCCCTATCTGGACTCATGCCATTTTTGTTTGCAAACAACAATGTAAACTATGCCAGATGGCTATCCATCCATCTCAGAGATATCGTGACATTGTCAGAATGGCACCCTGACTTGGCCCATGAATTTAGTCGAGGGAAGTTTGTAGTTCACAAGACTCCCTGAGAGTTTTCAGGGATAGAAATTGACCAAGCTCACGAGCAAGCTAATGCCGTTGTTAAAGGGAATGGTGGTGGCATTGGAATAACAGAAGATCCCTCTGCACTTAGGAATTGGATGGTAGCAGGACCGGAAATTAGCCGTTTGGTTGCTCAATATGAGTCAGCCGAAAGCTGAAAGCAAACAAAGATATTAGTCACAATGAACAAACTTCTCAGTCACCGAAGTCCTTCCTGGAAAAGATTCAGAAACTAGTTGCTACATTGAAAGATATGGGCAACCCATTCCAAGAAGAGTCATCTGACCTTCTTACTTCGGACACCAAAAACACCACACACTCTAGTGCTGCAGAGCTCATTAAACCACATCATGATAAGGGAGTTGCTGTCTTTAAGGATTTTTTTCAATGGCCTTGATGCCATGAAAGCAATGAGAAGAAAGCAATGATGCTTCCTTCTAACCCATTAAGAAAAACAATACTGATTTTTGTGGTAAGGGACAGACTGCATCAGTGGCTACAAAAGTGCATGCACTAAAAGGTGACTGTTGGCTCTTCGCACAGCTCTTTATCTCATGTCAATCACACGAGTATGATCTGATTGACTTCTTCAAGCATGAGAACCAGAACTTTCCTGCATCACTAAGTGATAACGGAAAGCTTCACACTTCTCAAAAGTCACAGCTTGTAAATATTCTGGAAGATATTGTTTCACCTATAGACACAGAACCGGAGAGTGGTGTCATAGACAAAGATGGTCCTTCCCTTGTATATTCTCTTACACCACGGGGATCAACGACTTTTGCTGAGTATGCTGATGAAGACGTCATTCCTAAAATTCAGTTCTACTCTTCACATTACCAGAGAACAAACATTGTTTTTAATATCCATAGAAATGACAGTCTTAAAGCAGAAACATGATCAAAACGAGGTAAAGGGGGTAAACGTAGAGTACCGCCAAATTGGAAAAGCTTTCTACGTGATAATGACAACAAGATGGATCTCTTTGGCTTCTTAGCTGAGAAAATTGTCACACAATGTTCTGAAAATATTGTCATTGTGACCAAGGGTGAAAATGTTGTCAGTAATAAACCTGACCATGTACAAGGATTAAGTCCTTGCAACCATGAAGAGGCAGACACAAGGATATTACTTTATGTCTCACATGCAACAGAGCAACAGAAAAAATCTGTTCTTATAAAGGCATGTGACACAGATATTCTTGTCATTGCTATCAGGGTGTTTGGTTCTCTGCATTAAGCTGGCTTGGAGGAACTCTGGTTTGAGTTCGGTCAGGGACAGTCAATACGATGGCTGCCAGTTCACACAATAGCAACCGATCTTGGCCCCAATAAATGTAACGGAATATTTTATTTTCACGCATTTACAGGGTGTGATACGGTATCTGCATTTCGTGGAAAGGGTAAGAAAACCACATGGCAAACATGGGTTGTATGCCCCAAATATCTCAAGTTTTTCAGAGGCTCAGTAGCTATGCTCCAGTCACACATGATGATGATATCAGGGTTCTTGAGAAATTTGTTGTCACCATGTATGACTACACACACAAGAAAAAAAATAAATAAATAAAAAGAAACCCTGCACACAACACCTATCCACAGAGTTTTTGACTGATGGTATACTTAGTCTGTGTCCTGACAAACCACTATAAGAATATATTCACTGATAGTGACTTTAAAGCACTTCTGTAAGTCGCTCTGGATAAAAGCGTCTGCTAAATGCTGTAAATGTAAATGTATGATAAGAATAGTATGTTTGATTGTATAGATGAGGTTCGACTTGACTTGTTTGCATGCATACAAAGGCCTTATGATGCTATCCCACCGACCCAAGTTGCTTTGGAACAGTATATGAAGCATGCTACATATTAAGCTTGGTGTGGACGTTACTTGCACCAATCAGCCAGTGTTGTCAACAACTCACAAAAAGTGGGTGCAAGGGAAAATGTCGTGGTCGATGTAAATGTTTTCGGCTTGGGTTGAGATGCACACAACTGTGTTGTTGCGAGTGCAATCAGTAGAATTAATAAGCTGATTAAAGCTATCACTTTATAAGACACAAAAACATCAATGTCATGTAAATATTGTTAATACACACGCTCAATGTGTTTAATGTTAGAAGTTTCGTGTTTCGTTTGCTGTTAATCTGTGTTGCATTTAAGTATATCTGTATATAGGAGTGTTTGCTTTAAATGTAATTTGACTATGAAATGTTGCGAGGGTTACATGTTTATAGCCTCCATCATTTATATGTTAAATAGTTTACATTTCTGTGTTCAGAGATAGATTCCCTGAACTCAAAAAACATATATTTTGACATATTATGCTTGAAAATCGTGTGACACTTTGACAGTTCATTTAATGCCCGACGTTTTAGTGTTCCCCGGGTGGCCATCTTGAAATTTTCAGGTGGCTACCAGGCTTTTCTGAAACACATTGGTCTAAGCTACATTCATGCCAAATGAACGAGCCAAACATGCCAAAATGGTGCTTGTCTCATTAAGTGAAAGATTTTGTCACTAATGTGCTCCGTTATAAGGTGTAAAAATACACGCACACACACACACACACACACACACACACACACACACACACACACACACACACACACACACACACACA
>JBCNYH010066455.1:0-11084 GCA_039654325.1 Tandanus tandanus | reverse complement strand
TCGTGATGGACAAACCGTGACGAGCACAGAAGTCCAACAACAAAACACCATTCGGGTTCAGATCGGAGAGGCCGTACGTACCAATCACACCCTTCCAGGTCACACTGCCATTGCCCACATGGGTGTTGAAGTCTCCCAGGATGACGATGGAGTCCCCAGGGGGAGCAATCTCTAACACAGCCCCTAGTAACTCCAAAAAGGGTGGGTACTCTGAACTGTCATTAGGTGCATAAGCACAAACAACAGTCAGGACCCGTCCCACCACCCGGAGGCGTAGGGAAGCTACCCTTTCGTCAACCGGGGAGAATCCCAATATGTGCGCCGAGACGGGGGGCAACAAGGATGCCCACACTGGCTCACCGCCTCTCCCCATGAGCATCTCCAGAATGGAATAAGGTCCAGCCCCTCTCGAGATGGGTGGTTCCAGAGCCCAAGCTATGTGTCGAGGTGAGTCCGACTATATCTAGTCAGTATCTCTCAACCCCGTGCACCAGCTCAGGCTCCTTCCCCACCAGAGAGGTGACATTCCATGTTCCAAGAGCCAGCGTCAGTAGCTGAGGATCGGTCCAACAGAACCCATGTCTTCGGCTGCCACCCAACGCACAACTCACCCAACCCCTATAGCCCCTCCCTCAGGTGTTGGGTCAATGGGAGGAACTTTTCAAAGACATCGGGATTTTTTGGCCTGTGGAACTCCAAAGGCAGCAGACAGGGTTGGGCAGGCCAAACATGCTGCAGCTTGAGCTGTCGCCAATATAAAATGTCAGGTGTGGGAGGAGTTCCGTGAGGGCCTGGAAAGTGAATATCGATTAGCCACGAAAAGGTTCTGGACCACCATCTGACGCCTCAGAAGGTGGAAACAGTTCTCCACGAATACTATTTACAGTGGAAGTGGGGAGCTGCTCACCTCGACTGGGGATGTTGTCGAGAGGTGGAAAGAATACTTTGAGGACCTCCTCAATCCCACCAACCACCTCTGTGTAGGAGGAAGACCATGGGGGTTCGGATGAGATCCGCCCTGAATATCTCAGGGCTCTGGATGTTGTAGGATGTTGTTGGTTGACACGTCTCCGCAAAATCGCGTGGTCATCGGGAGCCGTACCTCTGGATTGGCAAACCAGGGTGGTAGTTCCCCTTTTTAAAAAGGGGGCCCGGAGGGTCCACTATTGTGGAATCACAATAGTGCACCTCCGCGTTGAGAGGAGCCAGGTGAGGTGGCTCGGGCACCTGATTAGAATGCATCTTCAATGCCTCCCTTGTGTGGTCCAACCGGGAAGAGACCTCGGTGTCGACCCAGAATACACTGGGGAGACTATGTCTCTCGGCTGGTCTGGGAACGACGCGGTGTCCCCCCGGAAGAGCTGGAGGAAGTAGCTGGGAAGAGGCACGTCTGGACCTCACTGCTTATGCTGCAGCCCCCGTGCCCCCGACCCCGGATTAAGCGGAAGATGATGATGATGTATTAATTCCACAAGGAAAACTTTGACTTTTGCATTTAACCCATCTAAAGTGAGCACACACACTCAGAGCAGTGGGCTGCCACACACTGCGGCGCCCTGAGAGCAGTTGGGGGGGTTAGGTGCCTAGCTCAAGGGAACATCAGCCATAAAGGTGGAGGAAGGGAAGGTGCAGCTCATTCACCCCGCTGCCACACATTTTTCCTTTCAGTCCCAAAGCTGCTTCTCTTGCCATTAGGCCACGGCTGCCCCAGCATATGTTCGTAAACACTGTGCATCACACAATCACCTAACTAGCATAAACAGAAATTGACCCATATATCAAATTGGATTTTTCTGTGTTGAAATTTTAAATACAGTAACCTAAACATCAACATTGGCAGTCATATCGGATTCACAATGGCCACCACAAGAGAAATTTAAGTCCAATCCAATACACCTTAATTTATAAAGCACTTTGAAAAACAAAAGCGGTTGAAAACACACTGCTCTAAAGAGGAATAAAACATAAAAACTATTAAAAACATATAAAAGCAATATATAAATAAATACAGAAATAAGAAACCATAAAACCAAAATAGATAAACCTCTCAGGAGGTCCCAAAGACCATGGAGAAGAAATGTGTTTTAAGAGAAGATTTAAAAATAGATAACGAGGGGTCTGTCTCACGCAAAGGGGCAAGTCATTCCATAATCAAACAAAAAACTCGACTTAACAACTGTCTTGACCAGGATGTCCAGCTTAAGGTCTGCCTCCAACTTCACTCCTAGGTTTGTGACAGTTGGCTTGTTATATTGGGCAAAAGCACCCAGATCAACAGGGGGGTCCCAGTGATACCGCCAAAAAAAACATTATTTCTGTCTGTTTTCAATAAAAAATTATAAAAAGTTAAAAGTCATCAGGCCTTTATGTCATCACTTAAAGCAGAAGTCTGACAGAATATACATTAATCTTTCTAAGAGGGAAATAAATCTGGGTGTGATCCACAAAACAGCAGAATGCAATATCATGCTTCCTAAGTATGGAGCCCAGTAGGAGTAGGTAGAGAGAGAGAAGAGGGCCTAAAACTTAGCCCTGCAAAACCCCACACAAAAGAAGAGCAGAGGAGGATACAGAGTCACCAAAGCCAACACAGGATGTTTGGTCTGACTGAATGTTTGGTATGCCCCGAACCATTCCAGTGCTGTCCCCCTAATACCCACTCACTGTTCCAAGCGAGAAATTAACATATCATGATCCACTGTGTCAATAGCTGCAGTTAAATCTAAGAGCACTAGAATGGCACAGTCACCAGAATCAGTTGGTAAAAAGATATCATTAAAAACCATCAAAAGGGCTGGTTCTATGCTGTATAAAGTTTTAAAACCAAATTGGAAAAAATATTGTTCTCTTACAGAAAGGCCAACAATGGATTGTAAATTATCTTTTCAAAAATTTTAGACAGAAAAGGTAGGCTGTAAATAGGCCTGTAATTTGCTAAAACTCCAGGATTTAGAGCAGGTTTTTTAATACAGGGTTGGACTACTGCATGTTTAAAATGTCCAGGAACTACACTTGAGGACAGGCTACTTTTAATAATTGTAAGGACGGATGGTCCAACACAGTTTGGCAAATGGACTGAAACCATGAGCTGAGCTCATCTGTGCTGTTACACACAGGCTCAGGAATGACACTGTTCTGATTAAAAACAGCCAAGAACTGTATAACAGGCAAGGGCAGCCTCAAATAACATAGGCTTATGGTCTGACAACATTGCATCTCAAATCTCTAAAAATTAAGAATGGGTATGGCTTTTAATGGATTTAATGTTTAAAATGTCTTTTACAATTGGCTTCTCAGGACAGCACACACAAATAGTAAAATTCCCAACAATAAGGACACGGTCATATTACAGAATGATTTCAGACCAAAAAATAAATAAATAAAATAAAATAAAAAAGGAAAAATCATATCCTCCTTATTTTGGAGGTTGCATAGACCGCTGAACAAAACTGTGTGAAAGCAACCTAGCTCAAACTGTCTCAGGTCAAAAGTTGGAGAAGGAGGATGATAATGACAGCTGCTTACACTTAGTGATTTTTAAGAACAGTTGCTACTCCTCCTCAGTCCGTCGTCCGAGGCAAGTTAAAATAACAGCAATCTTCAGGTAACAATTCACTGAGGGCGCTGGACTCACCAACAAAAAGCCACGTTTCAGTTATACAGAGGAAATCCAGTCAGGTTAAGTGGTGATACTTAATTCAAAGGTAAACTGTGCCTTGTACTATATCAAAATAAAGCTTATAAATACAGCAGTTTTAAGGCTGACTCACATGTAAGCGATATAGCCATGAAATAGCGCGACGTGTTTTCGGTTGTTTTCGGCAGAAAATACCGCCATTATGTTCGAAATTAGTCTCTTCAAAACCCTTCGAATATCTTTGAATATCTAATAATATCTTTTCATTTTAATTTCGCACCAAATTTTTGTGCAGGTCCAAAATTTTAGGAAAAGTCTAAAAAGAAGTTTTGCTTTGGTGGGTCCAGATCCTCCATCTTCAGAGTGTTTGCCCATTATGATTAGCTCCAATGTTAGCAGGGTCGGTTCTCTCACCTCAAACAATAAAGTAGTGACCCAAGGTACTATTTTTACAGTAAAAGCTCTTGTTATGGGGCAGTGGTCTCAGACATTAAGTGGCAGAATATTGTTCAAAAGCTGTATGCTGTAAGATGTATGCTGTCCTGTGGCAGAAGTGAAGTGGATTGGTCCTGACCCTTTAATCATTCCAGCTGGTCAGGAACACATAGCTATCTGTAAGGTCAAAGAGATGCAGCTAGCTGAAAATAGCATCCTCATCACTGAACGCACTCCCTCACATTTTCTTCCCCAAAGCATGTTAGTATAGCCAACAGTGTTGTTCTTAAAAATGTTGGACAAAGACAAGTTTCTGGTTCCCTTGCGGAATGAGTGCTTAAAAGAAACTGCCATTACATGTGGCACGGTGACTACATTTATGTGGCAGATGAAGTGACTGAGCCCCCAGGCCAAAGGGCAGAAACAACCTCTAAGCTTGACCCATCACTGTTTGATTTTGACTCCCACATTTCAAACGAATGAAAAGAATGTATAAAAAAAAACTCTTATAGAGGTCCACCATCTTTTCTGTTGGGGAATAGGATGTAGGATTAGTGAGTGGAGTGACAGACTATATACAGATGATTTTTCTCCTTTCAGAGAACATTCCTACCACATGGATCTGACTGACTTGGATGATCTCAGGCACCACCTTCAAGGACTTCTAGCTGCAGGAATAATTAAAGAATTGCAAAGTTTCTATGCTTCACCCATTGTTTTGGCACAAAAGAGAAATGGATGACTTTGCATGCGTGTAGACTTTTAAATCACAGGACCATCACTGATCACTATACAGTGCCACACATTAAATGATTCATTTGACTGTTTATCAGAAAGTAGTTTTTCGGTGTTAGACTTGCATAGTGGTTACTACAAGATCCTGATGGCAGATGATGACAAGCCATCATTGTCAGGCCCCTCACAGACCTTTGAAAAGGCTATCCCCAACTCAGAAGAAGAGAAGAAATGTCCAAGCACCACATAATTCATACTACAAAAGAAATGAACCTTTTGGAAACAGGTGAGATCAATCTGGCACTAGCACGTTTAAAAAGATCATTTATTGCCTCACCAATGCACCAGTTTTACCTTTTGCTGACCCTTCCAAGCCAAGGGTGCTACCCATAGGTGCCAGTTTTTATGGTGCAGTGCTAAACCAAAAGGATCCTGCTGGACTAAGACAAGTTGCTTTTGCTAGTAGAAAGCTCAATTCATCTGAGAAGAATAATCCTGTGCACCAGCTTGAATTTCTTATACTAAAATGGGCTGTGGTAGACAAGTTTCATGATTATCTATATGGTGCGTTGTTTACCATGAGGACTGATAACAACCCATTGACGTATATTCTCACTACAGCCAAATTTAGCACAACCAGTCACCGGTGGCTTGCTGCCCTATCTATGTACAACTTCACACTTCAGTAGCAGCCAGGCATTGTAACAGTGATTTGACTGATGATTCACTGACATGCAACCACCCTCCATCTGTTCAGGTTAAGTGGTAAATCTCTTTATAAACAAATTTCTTGAGGACAATCACCTAAAAACGTGCCCACCTAAGCAGAGTCCCTAGGGGTCCCTCCTGAGGCTATCCCAGAATGTTATGTTCTACCTACCTGACTAGATCTTAGTGGTTCAACTCAGTGAGGCCAAAAAGAGTTCATAAAATCTCAAGACAGAGATCCAATAATCTCGCCAGTAAAGCAATTAATTCTTAGAGGGCAACCATTGGCCTCAGATATGAGTACTAAATCGGTAGTGCTGAGAGAGAGTTGGTGGACAAATGATTCCAACCACATATGTTAATTGGGAGAGAAAAAAGAAAGTAGAGAAGCAACCATAGCAGAGAAACAGAAAAAAGAAAATCACACTTTTGTATAAAGTGTTGTGGATTAATATGCAGAAACAGCTTTCCATTATGACAGCATGTTTTCCATGTCAGGTTTCTCATGATTCAGTGAAGGTTTGTGCATGTTGATGCAGGCTGAATTAAGGACAAACTCAAAAGACTCAACATTAATTCAGCTTACATCAACATTCGCTAACCTTCACTCACAGGCACACACCAAAACAAGTTTGTTTTGATCTCGATTCATAAGCTTAGCAAGGTGAAATATCAGATTCTAGTCCCTGCTTTTATTTTAATTTTCAAATACTGAGAGTGTTTGTATTTAATCAAAATGCCATCTTGTTGTGCTGTTCTAACACATGTACTAACAGGCAGGAAAAGGGCAACAAGCAAAAATTCAGAAATCAGATTCCTGAAGAAAAAAGTGCATTTAAACAGTATTGTCACCATTTGTGAACACAAACCATTCAAAGAGAAAACTTAAGATGGTCACAGGAATTGATTGACAAAGCTGATACTTGCAGTGCACACTTTATATCAGGTATTTATATCAGTTTTACCAAATTTTTATGTACTAAAATTGGTGGATTTTCCCTAAATTTCCATAAAGTGTGAATTTCTATGAATGCATGTATCTATCTATTTATCGAGTTTCCAGGTCAGGTTATAAGAATACATACAAGCACGCTGGGTGATATTTGGGGTATTTTGCATAAGCCAACACATCATTACATTCGGTTTACATTTTTACATGTCAGAACTCATAAATATGAGGAGGAAAATATTATACTATGCCTTGCAAGTGTGAGCAAAAACCCGTTAGTCTTGTGTGCGATTATCCAGGTTTGCTAGAGCTTGGTCTTGTGCCATTGCCTTTGACTCGATAGAACGGCGGCTTTAAAGAGTACCTGTGCTGAACCTATGACATCACGGTTCCTTTCCAGGAATATCAGTCCTTGCCAGATTTTGAAGTGGAAAACATCCTGCATCATCCCAGTCCCAAAGAGACTACGTCCTGGAGACCTGAATAATTCCAGGCCAGTCGCCATGACGTCACACGTGATAAAGACCATGGAGCGGCTGCTGCTTCACCACCTATGGCCACAATTCCGCGACCCCCTGCAGTTTGCATACCAGGAGAAGGTGGGAGTGGAAGATGCCATCATCTATCTGCTATACCGATCTCTCACCTGGACAGGGGAGAGGCGGTGTGAGAATTACATTTCAGGACTTCCCCAGCATCTTCAAAGCCATCAAGCCACTGCTCCTCAGGAACAATCTGACAGATAGGAGTAGGCTTACACCTGGTGGACTGGATCACTGACTACATCATGGACAGACCTCAGTATGTGAGACTGGGGGCCTGTAGGTCTGCTGGACAAAAGTTTAAAGACGGCACTGCTATTGTGGGATGTATCAGGAGTGGACAGAAAGAGGAGTACAGAAAACTAATCCAGGACTTTATTTCATGGTGTGACTACAACCACCTGCACCTCAAAACCAGCAAGAAAAAGGAGATGGTGGTGGACCCTGAGCCAGTGACAATCAGAGGTGAATGTGTGGAGATTGTACAGACGTACAAATACCTGCGCGTGCAGCTACATGACAAACTTACCTAGACTGCCAACACTGATACTCTGTGCAGGAGAGGACAGAGCCGTCCGTACTTCCTCAGAAGGCTGGCATCCTTTAATATTTGTAAAAAACTGCAGCAGATGTTTTACCAGACTGTTGTGGCGAGCTCCCTCTTCTATGCGGTGGTTTGCTGGGAAAGAAGAATGCCTCACGACTGGACAAACTGGTGAGAAAGGCAGGATCTGTAGTCGGCACGGAGATGGACAGAGCTGGATCTGTGGCAGAGCAACAGGTGCTGAGTAGGCTCATGTCAATCATGGACAATCCACTGCATCCAGTGCACAACATCATCTCTAGACAGAAGAGCAGCATCAGCAACAGGTTGCTGTCATTTCCCTGCTCCACTGAGATACTGAAGAGATTGTTCCTACCCCATGACATAAGTGTTAACTCCAGCAAACACTAACACCACATCCAAATCCATGTTCTCCACTGCACCACTCTCAGCACACTACATACCTTAACTTATATGTACATGCATGTTGGACTTTAAAAATTATTTGCACTGGACTATCCACAATTCTTACACATACAAGTTTTACTAAGTTAGCCTTAACCACTTAGTTTACTGTGAATACTGCTGGAAACTGATTTTCCCCTCTGGGATTATTAAAGTGTCTATCAATCTATTTATCTATCAATCAATCTATCACAAACAAAAAACGCAGAAATCGCGGGAAAAAATTTTTATTAAGTGTAGCTGCCACTTAATTGGTGAAAGTTTAGTAATGTTTCCTCCCCATTCATCCCCTGGTATTTTGAAAGGGTCTGTTAGCTGCGTACCTGCACTTAAGGTTCATTCGTTCATTCATTCTCCAAGCCGCTAAATCCTAATTGGGCCCATCTCAGCCAACTCCGGGCGAGGAAGGGTACACCATGGACAGCTCGCCAGGCCATCGCAGGGCAACAAACACACAACCATTCACACTCACATCTAGGGGTTATTTGAAACATTTGAACCACACAGAAATGCCTGAGCCTGGGAACCGAACCCAGGCCTTCGTACTTAAGGTTAGTGTCCTTAAAGAGTCTTCACTATCTGTTGGCTGAAGGGACTTTAAGTACAATGAATAAGTGCACCTGTTGTTTTCATCCAATGTTGAATGTAAACACCAGTATATTTTGGGGCCAAAGTGTGCATGCATACAATGGACAAGACTATATACAAGCATTGAAACCTCTCTATTATAACACAACCCAGTGTGGCAAACTCATGTAAATTGCTACTAGTCCATACAAATTGCAACTGGTCTGCAAATGTACATACGTTTTCAGGGGCAAAGAAATGCATTAAAAAAAATAGCGCAAATTGTCTAGCAATGTATTTTGTTTCAAGACATGTAGAATTTGGCACCACTGTTAGCCTCAAGAAATAAAAGTATAAAATTTGGAAAAAACTTGAAAGTTCCTTAAAAAAATTAGCACATGCGGTATGCTACAGGCAACCTCAATCATTCAGACTGAGTGTTACAACAGACAGACTGTTCATTTTAAAGCAACCTTAGAAAATTTTAAAGCAATTTTTGAAGTTTATCATACATCTTCAGTCAACATGTCATCATCAAAATCATCTTCAAAACCTTCATCCTCATCACCTCAATCTCATCCCTCCAGTCAAAGTCACCATTCTTTGACCCCTTTATTATAAATCCACATTGATTGAAATTAACAAATGACCTCATACAAGAGAATGTCCATGCAGGCGAGAAAAAAAAACACAAAAAAACGGAAAATACACATACTGATAGTATCCGATCTGAGTGGAAAGTTGGAAATCGGAACAACACCTTCATTTTAGATTATGAACTCCAACCTGCTTGGAAACGAAATTACATGAATCTCCACACAGACCCAGTGTAACCGAAAAGTTTGACCTGCATCAGAAAAAGTGTGTGTGTGTTGGGTTTTCTTTCAGCAGTTCAGTTCAGTACTCGTTCTCGCAGCATCAAGACCTATTGGGATCTGTTTTTTTTCTGTGCATTGCTCTTTCATGGTGCACACATGTGTGTGTATCTTTTTTTTTAGGTTAACCTTGGTCATCATGCCTTCAGCAAAAGACAGTGAAAAGGACAGTGGCAAGGAACTGGAGGTACCGGAGGAAAACATCCCTATGAGTGAAATTAAAGACATGCTTAGTAAGTGGGAACCAGTGTCAAGTTTCATAGAAAAAAAACCATCCTAACAATCCATTATTGAGGCAGCAGCCCGGATCTGTGGCGGGAAGGTCATCGGTGCCTGTCGTGGGGTCAACCACGGAATCAGGTGGTGGACACCTGTGGTGAGGGAGGCTGTCGAGCTGAAGAATGAGGCCTATCAGGTCCTTTTGGCCTGTGGGACTCCTGAGGCAGCGAACAGATACCGATATGCCAAACGTGTTGCAGCCCAAGCTGTCGCCAAAACAAAATCTCGGGTGTGGGAGGAGTTCAGTGAGAGCCTGGAAAGTGAATATCGGTTAGCCACGAAAAGGTTCTGTACCACTATCCGAAACTTCAGAAGGGGGAAGCAGTACTCCACAAACACTGTTTACAGTGGAAGTGGGGAGCTGCTCACCTTGACTCTGGATGTTGTAAGACTGTCTTGGTTGACACGTCTCCGCAACATCATGTGGTTATCAAGGGCCGTACCTCTGGATTGGCAAACCGGGGTGGTAGTTGCCCTTTTTAAAACAGGGGACTGGAGGGTGTGTTCCAACTATCATGGAATCACACTCTTCAGCCTACGTGGGAAAAGTCTATTCAGGAGTACTGGAGAGGAGGATCCGACCAAGGGTTGAACCTCAGATTCAGGAAGAACAATGTGGTTTTCATCCTGGCCGCAGCACTCTCGAGTAGCTCTAGACACTCTACAGCAGGGGTCTCAAACTCAATTTACCTGGGGGCTGCTGGAGTCAGAGTCTGGGTGAGGCTGGGCCACATCAGGTTTTCCACAAGAAAAGCTTTGTTTTTAAATTTTCAATCTTCTCAATCCTCTTTATTTTTATTTTTTAACACAAAATAAGATGAAAAAAATAAATAAACAAATTAAGAATTAATAAGAAAATAAATCAATCAATCAGTAATAAATAAATAAAATAATAATAATGAAAACAATAATAATCTTAATAATAATAATTAGATTTCTCTGGTCAGCGCCTATGAGGTTTCTTCAGTCTTCTATATCTGCTGTATTCAGATTCTGTATTAACAGTTCTTTAACCTTTAACCTTCTTCTGAACATGAATGGAACATTGAGGAACATGAACTGTTCTTCTCTTGCCTACTCCTTGCTGCTAGAGACCTGGCAGCGCTTTTTAGCATACGCACGGGGAACGTCATTTCCGCTTCTTTTTCTTGTAACCGCAGCATGGCGGTCGGCGGATAAAAGGCCGGTAGCAGTCTCCTCTGTTTTTACGCTCGATGTTCATGTCTTTCATCATGACATGAACACCATGGCATTTGTAGATGGTAGATATATAACAGGGCAAATAAAAAACAATGACCCACAGATATCGGTGCGACCCTATAATTGGTCCGGGTTACCGGGGACTGTT
>JBCNYH010066306.1:0-11087 GCA_039654325.1 Tandanus tandanus | reverse complement strand
ACCTCAGTTTTTTCACCCCCTACTCTACCTCCGTTGTCCTGCATTTGGGTCCTACTCAGCTTGTTCCACACGTGACAGCCTGAGGTGATGGTGTCAAAAAACCTCCCTCAGTCAACACAAGGGAGAAACCTTTAGAGGAACCAGACTCAATAGTGAAACCCATCTTCATTTGGATGAAACCAAATAAATATACAAACAATGTAGCAGAAACTTCACTATAGTTATCATGAAGATCCTCCTGGTTGTCTTATAACTGTAATGGCAATTTGTAGTTCTAAATCATTTAAATTAAATAGTTTACTTCACCAGCAGTGAAAAGTCATTTTCACAGTTTTTAGTTGTTAGGTACAGTATTCTCATTACAGTGAAATTGTTTAAAAAAAGAGAGTTTATTTGTGCTGACTGCAGAGCAGGGTCTCCTGACTATGACAGCATAAGTAAAAAGAGAGAACCAGAAGGAAGACAGACATGAGGGCACCCTGTAACATAAGGTAATCAGCCACTCCACTACTAAGACATGGCTGTCCACCTAAACTAACAGACCAGGCAAAGAGAGCATTGATCAGAGAAGCAGTCAATAGGTCCATGGGAGCTCTAGAGGAGCTGCAGAGATCCACATCTCATTTACTCCACAAATCTGACATTTATGGAAGATTGGCAAGAAGAAACCCATTGTTGAAAGAAAGCCATAAGAAGTCTCATTTGCAGTTTGCCACAAGGCTTGTGGGGGACACAACAAACATGTGGAAGAAGGTACTCTGGCCAAAATTGAACTTTATGGCCTAAATGCAAAATGCTATGTGTGGCAGAAAAATAACACTGCACATAACCCTGAACACACCACCCGACCATGAAACATGGTGGTGGGTGCATCCTGCTGTGGGGATGCTTTTCTTCTGCAGGGAGAGGGAAGCTAGAGCCAAATACAGGGCAGTCTTGGAAGAAATCCTGTCAGAGTCTGCAAAAGACTTGAGACGGAGGTTCACCTTCCAGCAGGACAGTGACCTTAAAAATACAGCTTCCATCCATACAGCAACCATTCCATTGTAAAGTTACAATGGAATGGTTAAGATCAAAAAATATTCATGTGTTAGAATGGCCCAGTCCGCTGTTGAACATTGAGCTTGTAAGACGCGTCTGTAGGAGCTCTGAAGGAATGTGACTGTTTTAACTTGTTTTTGCATCTTTTATTACTTTATTTTCTGATACCGAGAATTAGTAACAACATCCGAACAACAACCTTGCCCGACTCATTGCGGTGACATCTCGAAACCATGGCAAACCGAGGAAAACCTGACGCTGCTAAAGCAGGTCGAAGCAAGCCTCGCTTCTCACCTGAGCCCGGGCCCGGGCCTGTTCCAGAGCCTGATGCTAACGAGCGGCTGCTAACGCGCATGGAGGCGATGATGGAGGGCATGCGCTCAGACATTGTGAGTAGGTTTGAGCGGATCATATCTGAGACAGTTAAGAGGGAGATTACAGCTGCTCTTGGCCCACTTGAAGCTAAAGTAACACCACACGATAAGATTATTGCGGACCTTGAGCGCTCTGCTAATGGCTATGATGACAAGCTAATTAACCTGGAGGCAACTGTTGCTACGCTAACTACCCTGGCTGACTCGTTATCCAAGAAATGTGAGGACTTAGAGGGACGGTCTAGATTAAACGATGTGCGTCTGGTCGGGATCCCGGAAGGGACCGAGGGACCCTGTCCAACTGACTTTGTGGCTATTCATTTTTTGGTATTTATTTATTAATTTGGATAAAACTCTCTCATTTTTTTGCTGTTATAGTCATCCCTGTAATACTACATTATGTGGTCCCTGTATGAATAAAGTGGTTTACTATTCATGGCTGTTGTTGTTGGGTATGTTGGGCAACAGTCAAACTCTTTGTTATGCAGTTTTATTTATACATATGAGGTGTCTTTTTATTTATTTTTTATTTTATTATTATTTATTTACCTATTTATTTTCCTTTTCTGGTAAAGGTAATGTTAAAGTGCAGAAAGATTTATGTTTATCGCATTTCTTATGGAGGAGTAAGGTCTTCTTTCCTTGTTGGTTGATTTTGCTTCTCCAAGAGCCTTTCTAGGCCAGGCTATGGACTTTATGGGGTGGGGTGGGGTGGGCTTTGTGCATCGGGGTGTTCTATGTTGGAGTTTTTTGTCCTTGTTTACCTCCAGCCATTCCTTCTCTTTGCTTATTTAACATTATCACTCTTCCTGTTTCATTTTGTCACCTATGTGCCCAGACTACTGATTAGAATTTTAATTACTAGTTTTAACTTGTCATGTCTCCATCTTTGATAGGACAGGATCTCCAGTTTACCAATTTTAACTGCAAGGGGCTTAACAACCCTGTCAAACACAGTAAAGTTCTGCATCATCTCCATCAGCTGGGAGCCTGGGTCATCTTTTTACAGGAGACTCATCTCAAGAACTTAGAACATCAAAAACTGAAAAAGGGCTGGGTAGGCCAAACATACCATTCATCTTTGTCTGGTGGGGCTAGAGGGGTGGCCATTCTTTTGCACAAATCTGTTCCTTTTGTTTGCAACCAGATTATTCCGGACCCCAATGGCAGATATATTATTGTTACTGGTGTAATTAAAAGTGTCGGTATTATATTAGCTAACGTTTATGCACCCAACTGTGATGATGAAGCCTTCTTTAGGCGTTTCTTTTCTCTCCTCCCAGATGTCATCGCATTATTTGATACTAGGTGGTGATTTTAATTGCTGGTTGAACTCTGAACTAGACCGCTCTTCGTCAAAACCAGCTCCAGTTTTCAGTGTCTGACGCGTGGCGTTTTCTTAATCCTTTAAAAAGCGAGTACTCCTTCTTTTCAGCTGTGCATCGTACATTTACACATTTATTGATCTCTTTCTAACTGACAATAGATTACTGTCATCCTTAGCTTTGTGTAGATATGAGGCCATTGTTCTCTCTGACCATGCTCCGCCATCTGAACATCCACTTTGGCGACTAAACACACGTCCCCACTCAAGTGACTGCTTCATTGACTTTATATCAAAACAGATTGACTTCTTTCTATCTTAATAGAACACTGGAGATATCTACTTCTCTTCTTTGGGAGTCACTGAAGGCTTTTATTAGGGGGGAGATTATTTCTTATCTTCATTATGAAAATTAATTAAGGCAAGAGAAACTGCTTAATCTGAAGCAACAAATTTCACAACTCAATAGAATGTTCACAGTCACTGCCTCCCCAAATCTATATAAAGAACGCCTTTCATTGCAAGCCGAATTTGATGTACTTATGACCCATCGTATGACTGAACTCATGTTGCAATCTGGGGCACAATTTTTCGAGCAAGGTGATAAGGCTAGCAAACTCCTTGCACACCAAATTCGGTAGCTGTTTCGCGTCAAATTTCCCAGATTCAGACAAACACAGGTGTAATGACAGATCCATCTCAAATAAATCTTGCCTTTGAGAGTTTTTATAGGTCATTATATTCATGCGAATCTGTGTCAATTTTTTTTTGCCAATCTTAATGTGACTATTGTTAGTCCAGAAACTGCTAGGGAAATCTAGGGAAATCTATCACAGTACCAGAGCTCAGTGCAGCTGTGCAGTCTCTTCAGGTGGGGGAAATGTCCAGGACCTGATGGCTACCCCTCTGAGTTTTACAAGAAATTCTGGGAACAACTCGCGCCATTATTATTAGATATGTATAATGAAGCTTTTGCTCTTGGAGCTCTTCCCCAAACCCTGAATCAGGCTATAATCTCTCTTCTGCTGAAGAAGGATAAAGATCCTCTTTCTTGCTCCTCATATCGCCCTATAAGTCTTTTGAATGTCGTTTTCAAACTATTATCCAAAGTTCTGGCCTAGCGTCTTGAAATTGTTATGCCCACGCTGGTGGACCTGGATCAGTTATTTCAGTTTATTCAGAACAGACACTCCTTTTCTAATGTCAGGCGGCTTTTTAACATCATCTATAATAACTCATCTAATAGTAGCCAGGAAGCAGTCATTTCATTGGATGCGGAAAAGGCTTTTGACCATGTGGAATGGTCATATCTGTTCTACAGTGTCAAAAAATTTGGCCTTGGGGACGTTTTCTTATCCTGGATCAAGTTGCTTTATTCTAATCCACAAGCTTCAGTTAGGACCAACAATACACGGTCGAGTTACTTCTCTCTTTATCGCTCAACAAGACAAGGGTGCCCGCTAAGCCCCCTCTTATTTGCATTGGCTATTGAGCTTCTTACGATCGCTCTTTGTTCTAATCCATCAATTGTGGGAATAGGGCCTGGTTGCAAAAGTTTCACTTTATGCTGACGACTTGCTTCTATGTGTTTCGAATCTTCATGATTCTGTTCCCGCTGCTTTATAAGTTACATTTGGGTAAAAGTGAGTTGTTCCCTATTAATCTGGCTGCTAGGACCTTCCCTTTGCATACTTTTCCTTTTAAAATAGCTGAAACCAGCTTTACATACTTGGGAATTCAGGTTACACATAAATTAAAAGGCTTGTTTAAAGCTAACTTTTCTCCACTTTTTTCAAAATTTAAGGAAGATTGTGAGCAATGGTCTTTACTTAAACTTGTCTTTGGTGGCCCACCTTGATATAAATGAATATTCTCCCCCGTTTTCTTTATCTTTTGCAGTGTGTCCCAATTTTCCTAACTAGGTCCTTCTTCGGCCGGGTAGATTCTCTCATTTCAGATTTTCTTTGGGATGGGAGGACTCCCCAGCTGTCCAGGCAATATTTACAAGGGGGGGAGGATTGCTTTACCTAACCTCAGATACTACTATTGGGCCTCCAATATTAGAGTTTTTCTTTACTGGTTTCACCACGGTGCTTCCTCCCTACTTGACTGGCTGGTCATGGAGGCAAATTCTGCACAGCCTGTGTCTCTTAGGGCTCTTTTATACTCACTGACTGAATCCACAACTACTGTCTACACAAAAAATATAATAGTGAAGACCTGTCTTAAGGTCTGGACCCAACTCAGGCGCTACTTTGGTTTGCAGCTTTTCTCTCCTCGTGCTCCTCTAGCAGCAAACCATGTCTTTCTTCCTTCTCTCATAGACAAGGCCTTCACAGTCTGGTCAAACCTCGGTATTCGGACTTTAAAAGACTTGTTTATTGACAATATCTTTGGCACTTATCAACAACTCACAGTCAAATTTGTTCTTCCTTCCCAACATTTTTTCAGATATTTACAAGTCCACAGCTTTGTTCGAAGTAACTTCCCTACTTTTCCTAGTTTACCTGAGGACTCTGATCTAGATGTTTTGCTTCTGCACATTTCTAAACTGAAAGGTTCCATCTCAGTTCTTTATAATCGAATAACCTCAATGCATATGAAGTCTTTAAGTTTAATAAGGACCCTCTGGGTGGAAGATTTAGGGGAGCCTATATCTGATGATCTCTGGTCACAAATCTTAACACGGATGCATAAGTCCTCCATATGCGCAAGGCATTCTCTTATGCAGTGTAAACTTGTTCACTGTCTACTACACCAAGGTCCGTCTGTCTAAAATGTACAGCTCTGTTTCTCCACCTTGTGATAGGTGCCATCAGCCACCTGCAGACCTTATGAAAAAAATTATGGAAATATCACAGTCCACTGTTGGAAGGAGACTTAGAGAGCAACAATATAGAAGCCATATTGCAAGATGAAAAACATTCATCAGCAATAAAAATCAAAAAGCCATTTCGGAATTAAAAAAAAAAAAAAAGTATAGCGATGAGCCACAACATTTCTGAAACAAAGTTTTTATGGACTGATGAGACAAAGATGAACCCCTACCAAAGTGATGGAAAGGGCCAAGGTTTGAAAAAAAAGGGAATTGTTCATGATTCTTAACATACAAGCTCATCTATAAAGCATAGTGGAGGTTGTGCCATGGCTTGGGCTTGCATGGATTCATCTGAAAATGCCTCAATCATATTTACTGAAGCACAATAAACATACAAGTTCTACAGAAAGACTTTGTCCGCCAATTTACAGAGAAACGCATCCAAACTGATCATGAGGAATTTTATTGTGCAGCAAGACAATGATCCAAAACTCACTGCTACCTTAACAAAGGACTTCATCAGGGGGGAAATCAGAAGTCAGAAGACTTGCCAATCCTAAAGAAAAGACTGAAGGAAGAAACCCTGCAACACAAACAACAACTTAAAGATGCTCTGGGATATGTCAGAAAAGTCATAACCAATGAAAAAACAAGAAATCTGGTAGAGTCTCTAGTTTGTAGGTGTCATGGATTTATTGCAAGCAAGGGATAGGCAACCAAATATTTAGTATTATTTCTATGTTAATTTAGTTGAAATTATTCTGTTTCAATACCTAGGCTCACTTGAAAAGCTTGTGGTTTAATACAAAATGTGTTATCTTCTGGTGTTTAATATATCTTAAATGCTAGTTAATAAATGTGGAAACTCTCTCTTTTCCTATTCTTGTTTTAAACTCACACACAAATGTCTTCAGGGCACAGCAAAAACAATTGAACTGGCCTTTATTGCAATACTTTTGCGGACTGTACTTAATATATTACAGTTTATTTGTGTGTGGTAGTTTTTGTATGCACTGTGGTGCACCACCCCCCCCCCCCTTTTTTTTTTCTTTTTTTTTTTTTTGTAACTGTTCCCAAAGGTTGTATATGGAGGAAACCTTTGTGCACTCAATTTGTGAATCAATTACATTCTTTGGGTATGAATGTTAACTAAATGTTGTAAACATGTATAAAAATAAATAAGCAAATTAAACTTGCCAATATAATCCATATGTTAAAATACAGCAAAACAGAAAAAATATTTGAAGATTCCTTTGAGACTTACATTAAGTAGTCTTTTTATCTTCCACAAGAAGTTACACACTCAGGGGCAGGAGTAAGATATGAACATTTATTGACTTTACAGGATTTGCATAAATACCACATTTACAAAAAAAAAAAATAATAATCATTTACAACTTGATTAATGAGGCACACTGATGAAAACTCACTTCTGTGACTATATGGACATACAGTATGTGCTATGGGTACAGGCCTCAGTATGTGGATGTGTACTATTAATCCATCCAGTCAGGTCTGGAATAGTCACATAAAACCAGCTGTGACTATGGAGCTGCAAAAAAGTAATTGATGTGTTCACTCTGTCCAAAACTGGCTGATGTGAATGAGCTCATTTATGTGCAGAAGCCCTGTGTCTGGGACCAGCTGAGTCAGATGGAAAAAGGAAGACAGAGAGCTATTAAGAGGTTTAGGGAATTATATTTTTACATTACATGCTAACCTTTTATAAACAGTTCACCATTACAGACCACCATGACATGCTTTATTTTACCATTAGAAGTTGCAAAGGCATGAAGTTATCTTAACATAGATTACACACTGACCAAGCATTAAGGAAATCATTGTGTATTAACCAGGGAGTCCGACTCATCCATGATGTTCCTACAGTGCTGCCAAAGTCATTAATACAGTTTAAAGAAGGGGAAACTAACTCAAGACAAACATAAGAATGTTTGTCATGATGACAAGGAAAATATTAAACTCCATCATGGCTGCTTTATGCTATATCAGTATAATGACAAATATTGTGAAAAAGATTTCCTTGGTTATGACTTTTTCGTAATACTTCAAAATATGCTTCTTTAAAGTCATAAATAGCAAAGTTGCAAGGTTGGACTATCGTGAGACATTGACTGAGCCTCTTATTATGATGATGATGATGATGATGATGATGATGATTATTATTAATACTATTTCTATTATTATGAATAATAATAATCATTATCATCATCATCATCTTTTTTGGCCCATAAATTATGGAATATGTTTAAAGTATGCTGTACCATGTTAACCTGAATAACAGGCATCATAGCTGAAACTTACTATTAAAATGTGGAATTATAATAATATATAATTGCAATCTCACCATTTTATTGGGCCCTATTTCGTGAACAAAAAAAGAACACAAAATTGAAACAAGTGCATTAGTGGGTTTGGCAGACATTCTTTATCATGAAATGGTACTCAATCACAACGTTTGCCTTAAGGCTATTTAAAAACAAGCATACATTGTCACATGGTCATAAATTCCTTATTAATGAGAGTATTGAATAAGGTATCAAATTTAAGTTTATTTCATGCTCTATTTGACAGTCAAGGGCTGGAATTGTATTATCTAAAAGTTTTGGAACACTGCTTCCAAATAAGGCAGGTTTTTATCCCATGTGCTATCAAATATTCACTAACAAAAGACTGATAGAACTCAGTTTAACAAAAAATTTATATGAAAGAAATTAATTCAAGAGACAGAAAGAGGGGCATCACTGGAAGGTCCACAGTCTATTGGTTTAAGTCAAACACTTCCACCTGATTCTGCAACCTGATAAAGAAGTGAACATAACTTGTGAACTTGAATTTCTAAAATTGCTAATAAGAAAAAAATTCAGCTTGCAACTTTTAATATTCACACAGGATAAAATCAGAAAAAACATAGGAATAAATGAGAAAAAGGGCAAAGGAATCAGGAATGATGCCTTGTTCATATTAAATCAAAGCAGATCTGGATCTTTGGGAGGAGAGGCTGGACATGAGTTGAGTTAAAGCATGCCTGCTGAGGAATAAAGAAACGATTAAAGTTTATTTCAATTGACATGGCCGACAAATGAGGGCGAATTGAAAACCTGCAATCTTGACACGATTTTTCCACTTTTGCAGCAAATTTCTGCAAATTAGGAGAGCGGCGGCTGCAGTACGCAATGAGCATGCTCCAAGGTCGTAGTTGACACACAGATAACACGATGGAACGATTTGAACTGGGATCAGTTCCAAGACCCTATCCTATGGCATCAGGGTTGCTCACAATACGGCCTGCAGGTTCATCATTGAAGTCTGCCAGGCCATCATAGATGAATTCCAGGTATTCATGTGATTTTACACTACTTTTCACAACTACTGCAATCACATCTCTTGCATACCAGCCATTGTGTAATTCATGACAGTTTGACTTATAAGTCCACTATTATATATTGCAGGATGAAGTAATTGTTACCCCCACTACTCCTCAAGGATGGAAGGAAGTTGCAGAGGCCTTTGAAACCCGTTTTTTAACTTTTTTATCTTCCCCCTTTTTATTGGAGCCACAGATGGGAAACATGTGGCCCTGAGAAAACCACCCAAAAGTGGCTCATATTACTACAACTACAAGGGTTTCTTCTCAATTGTATTGCTTACTGTCGTCGATGCATGTCGATATTGGGGCAAATGGTGCAGGATCAGATGCTGGAGTATATAATCACATAGAACTGAAGAGGCGATTCGATAATAATGAGATAGGATTCCCTCCTCCAGAGCCTCTCCCTGGAGAGCACACCAATCAGACACTTCCTTGTAGGAGATGATGCTTTTGCCCTCAAGACCTTGCTCATGAAACCCCATGACCAAGCAAAAAAGATTTACAATTACAGAATATCTCGTGCCCGTAGAATTGTTGAAAATGTTTTTTAGAATTTTGGCTAACAGAGATTCAGGTGTCTCCTGACAACTTTGCAATTTACCCCAGGGAGAGTTACAACAATTACCATGGCTTGCTTTATCTTTCACAACATCCTCAGGTCCAGAAATCGACAGCATTCGTTGAGACAAATAGAGGAGGAAACAGGAATTCAACACAGAAAGGAAAAAAACAGAGAAACTATCTGATTGACCATGTAAATTCTGAAGTAGGCAGTGTGCCCTGGCAAGATCAGATGATCTAACTTTTGGACTGTTAAATTTCATGGATTTTAGTATTACAAATATTACTAGACATTTCACATTTCTGTAAAATTATAGTAATAATAATGACTGCGGGCGGCACGGTGGCATAATGGTTAGCACATCCGCCTCACAGCAAGAAGGCCTGGGTTCGATTCCCAGCTTGGGCGTTTCTGTGTGGAGTTTGCATGTTCTCCCCGTGCTTGTGTGGGTTTCCTCCGGGTACTCCGGTTTCCTCCCACAGTCCAAAAACATGCACAGTAGGTTAATTGGCTGTTCCAAATTGCCCCTAGGTGTGAGTGTGAGTGTGAATGGTTGTGCGAGTGTTGGTCCTGCGTTGGCGTGGCCAGCTGTCCAGGGTGTACCCCGCCTTGCCTAGAGTCAGCTGAGACGACCCTAATTAGGATTAAGCGGCTTAGAAAATGAATAAATGAATAATGACTGCATCTTTTTCCATAGCTCCAGGAGAAATTACATTTTTAACCTTTCAATCCATTGCTTCTTTAATGTAATTGTCTTATTAAAAGTTGTACATATGTAATATAAGTTTGAATCACACTTGAAATGTCTCATCACTTTTCATTCAGAGTTTGACATGTGTCTGTGGATGGCAGCAAAATATAAAGAAACTTCTTGCAAGTTTTGTGAATGTCATTTGCAAAGAAATTTGAAAGCAACTTCCTTCCTTTCATGAATATTCCAACCAGTCTTGAAGTTGTATGATACAAACAATAAATTATTATTATCAAGAAAATGCTTTCATTTGATTACGTTTACAGTCTGCTTGAAATAAGACTTTTCAGTTTTGGCAAGCAAATATTTCTGCAAGTATTGCCAGATTTAAGACAGCTGCAGACGCTTTCAATTTTATTATTAAAGACAAGTGCATTTAATATTTGATTCCACACATTTCCATTTTATTGAAATTCCATCTTACCAGCAACAAAAGACGTAGGCAAATCAGGCAGGCAAGCATAAAATCTTGCATACGAATTTTTATTATTACTAACCTGCTGGATTTATTGAATGTTTTGCAATCTGAACTTGTGAGGCAGCCAGTAATAATCAAGTTATGAGTAATAATCATGTAACTTTGCTCTACTGCAAAGTTAAAAAAAACTCAGTAATATAGAAATTACCTGAAAGAAAAAAGTAACCTTTTGAATAATGTAACCTCTAAGTAATATGTAGCACCCTTTGCTCTGCTGCCAAGTTGGCACTAATAATAAGTATATACATATTAATTAAAATGAGAGTAATTTACCCCTCCTTGAATCGCCACCTTATTGTGGTGGAGGGGTTTGCGTGTCCTAATGATCCTGGGAGCTATGTTGTCGGG
>JBCNYH010066039.1:0-11094 GCA_039654325.1 Tandanus tandanus | reverse complement strand
GGTGTGTGGAGATAATTGGAAGCAGGGGAGGAGGCAAGGCCACGCCCGTAGCCTGGAGAAGCACATGGAAAAAACAGAAAAACAAAAACACACAATAGCTCCCCTAGTGGTGAGATATGCGGGATCATGACACTTTGTGATGCAGCTCCACAAGGTCCAGCTGAGTGAGTTGGCCCGCAGCAAACAAGAAAATATGAAAAGGAAGACAAAAAACATAGCAAAACAGGTATCAGTACTGGTGGCACAAACGATGGCGCCCCCAATGGCTCAGCCTGCACCTCCAGTACCACAGCCAGTGGCCATAACAGTGCTTCCATCACAACAGGTACAACCCGCCTACTATTCTCCTCCACCCCAGGTGATGTATCCTCAGTATCAACAGTACCCACCCCAAAATAGAGGATGGGGTCAGGGACAAGGATGCGGTCGAGGAGGAGGATCATGGCAGCAATCCCCCAGAGGAAAGGCTTCAATGAACCAAGGAGGAAGAGGAGGAGGATGCTGGATATGCCAAGACCCGAATCATCTGAAACGAGACTGCCCCAATGCCTACCAACAGGGAGGACCAATGGCACCACCGAGAATTAACCCCCAGCAAAATCAAGGATGGCAAGGTCAAGAGAACTGGGTGGGACCCTGGATTGGACCCAACCAACTGCCTCAGGGACCACCCCTGTGAAAAGGCCCAGAGATGCCAAAACGGGAGCTGGTGCAGTATGCCATCTCACTGCACCCCGCTCAAAAACCCACTATCTCTGTGATAGTGGGAAGAGATATTCACTCATCATTTTTAGTTGACACAGGTGCTATGTACACAAGCTCAAAGTTCCCCCTCCCTAGTAAAGCATTAAAAACAGTAGGCTTCTCTGGGAAAACACAGACTTTATGATTTACTGAGCTTCAAGAGCTGAATATACAAGGAGTGTCAGTGCAAGCACCACTATTGTTTCCCCCAGATACCCCAGCAAATTTACTTGGAAGAGATGTGCTTTGTAAGATGGAAGCTAAAATACACTGTGGAGAAACAGGAGTATGGGTAGAGCTCCCAGAACATTTGGTTCAGCAATGCCTTGTGATGAAAGAAGGCTGGAAAGGTGTATGTGATGGACAAAGTGTATTGGATGGAACTGAATACAAAGCAGAATAAGGGACGTTTATAAACAATGGAGGCCCTGACTCATCAAAATGTGACCTGATTGTCAACCTAGCAGAGAACCCTGGCACTGCACGATGATGTATGATGAAGAAGGACAAAATAAAGAGATAAAGATAAAGAGATCTTTATTGTCAACTGTTGCACGAACTATGAAAATCAGTTTAGCCACAAAATGAAGATTATGAAGTCATGTGGAACAAACAGGTAGCAAAGTCACAGTACACTCTGAAAACCCTGAATTTCATAATAGTACTCCAGGGAGTTGCTGCAACAATCCAACTACCACCACAACTTGAACAGTGGAACCAAGTCTCTAATGCTGCTTCCCATGTCTCCCTGCTGATCGGGCAGACTTTCAAATCAAAAGAGTTAGGGCCAATAGTGAAAGAAGCAAGTCAGGTGACAAAGTGGACACAGCTAGGACAGGGAGTCAGTGTTTCACCAGGTAGAAAGTTTCTCAAGATAGAGCGGGTAGTGGTAGATGAGGTAAGCCCGCAGACTGTGCTGATGATAAGTAGAACCAAGAATGTGAGGGTAGAGAAGGGTAAAGTAAAACAACTGCCCCAGTGGGCAGAAGAGCAGGAGCTCACGGATGAGAAAAGGGGGGAAGCATTAGCACAGGTACCAGAACAGTTATGGACCAAACCCCGAACAGATCTAGGATTAGTGAAGTCAGCAGGTTTAATCAAGGTACAGCTTAAACCAGGAGCACACTTGCCATATCAAAAACAATATTCCCTGTCAAAAGAAGCAATAGAGGGGATAAAGACAACAATTGAGGGACTAGCTGAAACAGGAGTCTTAGTCCCAACCAGAAGTCAGAGCAACACTCCATCGTTTTGGTCAGAAAAGCAAATTCAGGCAAATGGAAACTATTTCATGATTTGCGACCAGTAAACTGGGTGGTAATAGCAGAAAGTCCACTTTTCCCTGATCTACACACCCTTTTGTCTAAAATTCCAGAAAAATCTAAATGGTATACAGTAATTGATCTGTGCTCAGCATTCTTTAGTGTCCTGCTGCATACAGATTCACAATTTTTGTTTGCATTTACCGATGGCAACAGGTTATTGTGTCAGTCCATCAGTTTTCAACCAAATGTTGGCACGAGAATTGGCCGGATTGTGTGTGTCCTTTACTATGCTTCAGTACGTGGATGACCTATTCATTTGCAGTCAAACTAAAGAACAATGTGTGCAGGACTCTGTAAAAGTCTCTGAGACTCTGGCGGTAATTGGGCACAAAGTAGCTAAGGAAAAGTTGCAGTTCTGCAAACAAATGGTGGAATGCTTGGGTAGAGTGCTCGAAGGCAATACACAAAAAAAATTTCTCCAGAGCATGTTGAAACAATCAGGAAAGCTCCCAGGCCTCAGACTGTAGAGCACATGCTGTCCTTTTTTGGGTTTAGCTGGATTTAGCTGACAATGGATTTGTGATTTTGCATTAAAAACAGAGCCGCTCTGAGACATAGTAAAAGCAGCAGGCCAAACAATGTCCAGCGCCAAGTTGGAATGGACCAAGGAGGCCAAAGCAGCATTTGACCTGCTGAAGGCTGCCTTGTCATCTGCACTGGCACTGGCATGCCCTGATTATGGCATGACATTCTATTTGTATGTAGCCAAGAAAAAAGGGTTTGCTTCAGCAGTGCTAGCACAGAAACAAGAGGGCATGGGGAAAAGATCTAGTCGAAGCAGCAGGCCATAACCTTTCATCTTTCCAAGGCCATGCTTGTCTCAATAGATATGATCACAGCCAACTCCCCAGCAGAATCAGCTTGTCAGTGGCTGGGACTGAGTGCAGTACAGAACTGAGGTTGGTGTAAATTTGCTTGATGGTCTCCTCTGTGCTCATCAGTGTGGGAGGATAGGCACCGAAGATGGTTGCATGATGCCTGTGACTCAGAGGTAGGCTGACTTTTTTAGTAGCCTTTTATCGATCCCGACAGGCAAGTCACGAAGCTGTTTCATCAGCTTAGCCTTGATTGCAAGGCCCACTCCGTAGATCGTGTCCTCATCTTATCCTCACCCTTTCCAGAAGTAGGTGTAGCCATTGGCCAGCTCAGTGAGAGATTCCTCCTCAGCAAGCCTAGTTACACTCAAGGCTGCAATGTAGATAATGTAGCATGCCAGTTCCTTGGCAACAAGAGTTGTTCTCCTCTGGGGTCTTGACACATTTTCCCTGTCTATAAGAGTACGGACATTCCATGTGCCTATCTGGAGTTTTTTGTTCTCTTGTTGTTTTGACAGGTGGATGATCTGCCAGCCGGGTAAGCTGAGCAGATGTTCGTAGGGCAGGCGATGTTTAGGCCACCTTTTCTAGGCCCCTCCCAGTCAAAGGGTGAGCAGTGCTATCCTGAACATGGCTGCTCAGCCATCCTGGATGGTGCGAGACACCTCTGCTGCCTGGTGTTCAGAAATGAACGACCACACTGTAGACCTCTCTAGCTGCATTGGATGGCCGTGTTGTCCTAAGTGCTCCAGCATGCCCTCTGCACTCCAGGATGCATTGCTGCAGTGCATTTTCAGCCATTGATCCCCAAGGATTTCTTCTACCTGGATCACCAATGCAGTCCTCACATGCTAGAAATGAGCAAGTCCCTATGTCACTGAGGGTTCAGATCCATTGGCTACCCTCAAACTGGCTCAGCCAGCCTGTCAAAGCTGTTGCCCGAAATGTGGCCATTGCCACATGCTAGCAACTACAAGGAACCACAGGTGAGAGATGGTGCTGGTGGGGACTAATAAAGTATGACCCACTTCAAAGGACAAGCTCCCCTTCTAGAGGTACTACCCCTCCCGGACAGCCCCATACAACCCAAACCCGCATATAAATAGTACAATAAATACAAGCCCACATGTAAATACAACCATAACTACAAACCCACATCTAAATACTATCCAGGCTGAGAGAAGATGCCATACTTGCTTTTAGAATGTTATTGAAGAGATACAGGGAACGTGAAAAGGAGTTGCACTGCATATTTTGTGGACTTAAAGAAATTGTATGGCAGGGTTCCAAGAGAGGAGCTTGGTAGTATATACAAGAGTGGCAGAGATGCATTTGAGGGTGGTACTATATATATGCTGTCAGGAGTCAATTCTTATCAAGTCCTGCAGCTTATCACATTGAATCACATTGTGTTGAATCACACTGCATCATATTAGAGGTAAATTAGATCCCATTAGTAATCGCTTCAGATGAAACTTTCACATATCAAATTATTGGGAATGCATGGAGATGTGAATCAAATCAGCCTCAGAGATGGGGGGGGTGCACATACTTTTTACTTGTCTGTGGTAGACATGTGAACAACTTTCTCTTTCTGTCGGAGTATTTATAGAGCTGGCAGTAGCGATAATCTTGTGCATGTGTTTTTAAACAGAGATCAAAACCCGAAGTTGCAGCAGGATCACAGACAGCAGGTGAGTATTTAACAGCAGGTGAGCTATTTAACAAGTTTGTTTTAATGTTATTTTTCTCATGTTTATCTTTTACGTTGCTGATATTGCGTGAGAAACACACTGGCTCAATTGAAAAAATATTACTACATGTAATTATTTTGTCTGCAGTTATTATTCATTTCTTTTTAGCAGCACACAGCAGTCCCAGAGGCTTTTGTTCCTGAGGAGTCTGTTGACACCGGTGCATACAGGTTTTGACATGAACTTATCTTATTCTATAGTTCACAAAAATGAGGGTAATTGTAGACATTATTCTGACCTGTTTTTGTAACTTTTTTTTTTTTTTTTTTTTTGCTCTGCAGGTTTCGATGCCCTCATCCTGGTCTGTTTCAGTGTAAATTGACCAATATTGGCTTTGAGATGGAAGGGAATGGGATACTCCAGTATAAAGTAGTGTCCTGGGATAAAAGTTGCTTGAAGGACATGGACCAATTCCAGCCTGCCGGACCCCTCTACAACATCACCTGCTCTGAAGGCTTGCTTCACTATCTGTTCTTCCCACATTGTGAGATACTCACTGGTAAGATCATTTTGAGTTAACATGTTATTATATTCAATCACCCAACATAATGAGAGTGCCAAAACTAATGGAAGTCATTCATTTTCTATGTAAACCAGCAGTGCCAAAAACGCTAGCAGCATGTTTTGTGTGGTGAACGTGTCAGAAGAAAACTAAAATCAGGTTACCTTTATGGTAATAGTAAAGACATCCTGTAAACTGTATGTTAATAGTTACACAAAAATTATACCAAAGGAATTGTTTTTAATTATTTTATTTTATGACCATGCAATATGTAGTTTTTTTTAAACTTTTATTTATACAGGAACATTGAGACACAATGTCTTATTTGCAAGGGAGACCTGATTTAAATGGAATTTAATGCTCGCCCACTCGACCTTGGCTATTAAAAAATGTTTAGGATAAGTAAAATGATCAACGAATTCTATAATTAGTCATCCTCCCGGCGAATCGGCAAAAAATATGCGACGAGTGTTCATATGTACCAGTTTGTCCAAGCGAAAATGTTGTAAGCGAAATTAGTATTCAATATATAGATACGCATACCCGCAACTTGTCAAGTTGAATAACGATAGCACTTATTCGTTGTCAGTGAGTCAATCTGACATTTGACCAATCATGTTGCTTGTTACTTTGTTTCGCGAAGGCCTGGCTTCCTTCCATATTGCCGCAGATAAACTCAATAAATAATTCGGAATTACATTTAAGGTGCCAAACACCCAGCTCCAAAATGTGTGACAGAAGAGGAGTGAAGAGACAGACAGCGTACCTACGATGCAAACAAACGTGATTTCCTTTGGCTTGTGTATGAAATCAAAAACTTCTCGGATTGTCCCACTTCATCTGGAGCCCACTTGGAAGATAGTACTACTTCTAGTACCGCCGCGGTCAAACTCTCAGATCACGATGCATCACCTGCAGGTTTGTACGGTTCATAAGACTAAACTACATGATATATGTACATTCCATGGTCACTGTCGTAAGTTTTTATATATCTAATAATTTCATAGAGTAATAATTTATCTAAGTTCTTATTTCTTATGAACCCAAATGACCCCCCCCACACACACACACACACACATACACACACACATGCACACACACACCCCACCTTCCTTCCCATTTGCTCACTTACAGTTTACTACTATACAGTTACTCAAAATACCTGACAATGGGGGGTTTAGTATAACTTTAAAAGTATAAATCATATAGGGCATCTGGACAGACTCCGACACGAGCACACAGTGATTGTGACAGAAGTGATATGGACTCGGATGTATGGTCAGACTGTGAGGTGATTGAAAGGTCTGTTGCAATGGAGACTGAGTATAGTTTTTGTCAAAGATACGTATTCCGTTGAAAAGTCAGCTGCATCTTGTATAATAAAAACTTTATCACAAGCCATATTTTCTGTTTTGAATTTTTTCAACAATATTATTGGCCAGTAGAATATGAAAATCACTAGTCCTGCTGGAGAGTTAATATGGTGAAGTTCTAGTATTTCTAGAGAAATTTCACACTGGACTTCAAGCATCTTGGATTGTGTGCCTCTCCATTCTTCCTCCAGACTCTGGGACCTTGGATTCCAAATGAGATGCAAAATTTGCTCTCATCAGAAAAGAGGACTTTGGACCACTGAGCTACAGACCAGGTAGCCTGGCAATGTTTGATGTTCAGGAGCAGCTTGACAAGTGGAATACGACATTTGAAGCCCATGTCCAGGATCTGTTTGTGTGTGGTGGCTCTTGATGCACTAACTCCAGCCTCACTCCACTCAGTCCCTGCTGCTTGTGCACCTTTTTCTTCCACACTTTTCCCTCCCACTTAACTTTCTATTAATGTGCTTTGATACAGCACTTTGATAACATCCACATTATTTTGCAATTGCCATTTGAGGTTTTCCCTCCATGTGGAGGGTGTCAGTGATGGTTTTCTGCACAACTGTCAGGTCAGCAGTCTTCCCCATGATTGTGAATTCTACTGAACCAGGCTGAGAGACCATTTAAAGGCTCAGGAACCCTTTGCAGGTGTTTTAGATTCATTAGCTGATTAGAGTATGACACTTTGAGCCTACAATATTGAACATTTTCACAATATTCTAATTTTCTGAGATTTTGGATTTGGGGTTTTCATAAGCTGTAAGCCATAATCATCAAGATTATAACAAATAAAGGCTTGAAATATTTCACTTTACAGGTAATGAGTCTATATGATATATTAGTTTCACCTTTTAAGTTGAATTACTGAAATAAACGAACTTTTGCATGATATTAAAATTTTTCGAGTTTCATCTGTAAATTTTACAGGAATAAACTTGTCACTTATTTCATCTCCATCACAGAGCATCCACAAATCTAATCTGCATTTTTTTCTAAATTTGGAGCATAGAGGCCTGGGTGAACTCTTCCCAGCAATCGGATGCTGGTTCTGGATTACCCCCCACTCCTGCACATTTTAGTCATTTCACTGCTCTAATACACATAAAATATGATCTAAGACTTCAGCTACTCACCAGTCCATGATCTCATTTCCTCTTCGTAATACACTATACATTTTCAGTGGGAGTGAGATCTGGACTGGCAACAGGCAAGTCAACCACACTACAAATACTCATACTGTTCATACTGTTGTAGCAGGATGAGGCCTGGCATTGTCCTGCTAGAATAAAAATTATTTCATCAGATGAAGATGGCAATATTCCAATATACACTGATGCTTCCTCATACCATAACAGATTCAGATTTTGTAACTCTAAATGATCATTTGGATGGCCATTTTTGGCCCAGAGCACCTAGTGTCAACTTTTTCCCAAAACAAGCTGAAATGTGGGTGAATCTTTTCACAATATTATTTACTGAAGATGCGGAGAAACCTAAATTCTCTGCAACCTTGCACTGAGAAAGGTTCCTTTGGAAATGGTAGTCTGACTTTCACATGAATGGCCAGACTTAGGTTTCCCAGCAGAACATTGCTCAAAAGCATCACACTGCCTCTGCTAGCTTGTCTTCTTCACTTTGTGCACTCTAGTGCAATCACTTCCCCATGTCCCCTTGCTGTCTCCATAATATAAAAGAAAACAGGACATAGTACATGATCTGGTTTTGGTGTTTGTATAGCTTTTGTAGGTGCTTTTGAAAGAAGACATGGTTTAGCATGGGCTACAATCGTGGCTATAGTATGTCTGTAATGATTCCACCATTATTTTTTCACCTAACCATTTCCCTCACAATAAACGCGTCAACCACAGAACTGACTGTTCAATGTGACCCAGACCTAGACATTCGCTGGTGTTGCAAGATAACCAACACTGAGTATTTAATGATGCAGTATACCATAACTGGAAAAATAACTTCCATAAAAAAGGATGTGAATATGTCGGCTGGATTTTGGCTATTTCTTCTCAGATTCTTTCACCACTTCATATGTTCCAGATAAAAATCAGACTGAACTAGCTGTGGTACACATCACTGAGGGTAATGTGGAGATCATTCAGCCACAGGAAATAACAAACACACACGTGATCATCAGAGTCGAAGGTCTCTCCTGGTTTGGCCTTGGAGGGAAAAAAACCCTAAAATTACAGAAAAAAATCCATGCCCATGTCCTTCTGTTTTACAAAGAAATTATTGGAAAACAAATTAGGAAAAAACTGGACATTCACTTGTTGCCAAGAAATGTGAAACCTGAAGAGGTAATCTACTATTCACTCTCATCAGTTCATTTTAACTGTAGCATTTGATGTTTATTGTTTTCATTTCCATGTATTGTTTACATGGGCTGTATAATGTTGTCTTTTTAAAATTATACAAGGGACTCCTTTAAGTAGGCACTTGCATACTTTATGACTGTCTCTTGTTTATTGTTGTACAGAGGAAGACTAGTTCCAGCTACACTAGTGAAATCTTTTCTTAGTTCCGATAAATAGTGTTATCAGAGTTAAATATTGCTCAAATTTTAATCAAGTACACAATTCGATTCTCTCCACTGTAATAAAAATAGTAGCTTTTACCTGATAATTTTTTTTACTTGCACTCCGAATTACCAACTAACTTTTACTTGTATTTTCATGCAACCTAGCTGCATGTAAGCACTATTTATAATCTAAGTGGTTTTGTCAGGATCCTTTGTCCATCAAAATTGTCTTCTCCGGAAAGTAGACATTACATGTGACTGTATAGCTTGCTAAAAAATATAATTGGAATTGGATGTGAAATACTTTCTGTACAGTGTTCCACATCAGCTTGATAAGCATGTCTGTCAAAACCACAATGAGTGTCACTGATGCTGTTGTTACTGCAGTTAATAATATGTACAACTAATGTTGCATGACATCTGCTCTGATAATGAGTTTAGTGAGCTTTTATTCTTAATGCTGTGAATTCTTTAAAATTCTGACACACTACAAGCAGATGTAGATGTATTCTAGAGACGCTTTATCTGTTATACTTTCACCCAGTGTGATTTAGACACCATTAAATATGTAGCTCTTGGTAACAAGAAACTACAAAAACTAGGAGTTTTATTTTTGAACTACTGTGAACCCAAAAAGTCTACCCTGATTGTGAAACAGCCCACATATAAAATGCTGAAAATACTGATCTTTTTTTATTTATTTTTTTAATTTTTTGTGGTTAACACAATTTCCACTAAACTCTCAAATCTGCTGCTTGTTTGTTTTTTTTCTTTCAATTGAGCATTACGTTTGTTGTTTTTTCTTAACTATTCCTCATTTGACTCTGAAGGTGCAGAAATGTCATCAGGACAGTACTTATATTTCGTGCAGCTCATATGTAAAACTTACCCCTGGGAAAACATACAAACCACTCTGTGAACAATACGAATTTCAGCCAAAGGTAAACTACAGTTTCATTTGTGGAGATATCACATTTCATAACTCTTTGATGTTGTGTATTAAGATATCTTTGGTTTTCTTAGGCTCAGGAATTTGTGTGTGATGATGATGACAGCTATCATCCCACATTTGAGGTGATCAACATTAATGCCGACGTTGAAGATCTCACAGTGGGTATTTTGGATGAAAATGGTGAGGAGGTGTGGACGCGTCGAGTCTTTCTTACAGGTAACCAAAAGTTCATTTTTATATTCTAACAGAAACCAACTGTTTAACAGAAACCACTGGTGTCACTCTCACCTACAGCACCGATTTAATCCTGGGATGATCACATACATGTAGTTCTGGTTTACTTTACTATAATATTATCGAAATAATATCAAAGCACTGAATTTCGTTGTCTGTCCTGTTCCCTCAGCTACTAGACGACCAGGTTCAGATAACACGGAAGAAGGTAAACCATCCTCACTGAAAGATATAATATCCATGTTTACATTTCATGCAATTTGTTTCCAGAAGAGTAAAGTGTGAATTGTAACATGGATAAATTAAAAAATCTAAATTTAAAATCTTTAAAGAAGTGCTGACCCTGTAATCTTCTTATGCATCATGTATGTATAATCACTTTAATATATTTTAATAAACTACTTAGTTTGTGATACAGAAACTTACTGATCTGAAATTATTTTTGATTTGTCACAATACATGCATTTATGATAAACATCAGCTGAAGAATCCTGAAGTGCACAAATAATAATTCAATGTTTATCTTATCTTAGAATTTGTGGATAAACACAGAGATGAGCTCATACAGAGAGTTATGTCGGTAATGGAAATTGCAGACACTCTACTGTCCAAGAGATTCATCACAGATGAAATGTACAGTGAGATCAATCAGGAAACAACATCACAGAAACAGATGCGTAAAGTGTACGACTTTATCAATTCAAGAGCTGGTCAAATTTTATAACCTCCTTCAGAAGAAAGAGTCGTGGTTAATAAATGAACTGCAGTAAACACTGTGAGGATAAAGATGAACATCTATCAAAGTTTTTAAAATTAATGGTGTTAGTCATTTTAATGATGTTTCTTTAATTAATATATT
>JBCNYH010065838.1:0-11099 GCA_039654325.1 Tandanus tandanus | reverse complement strand
ATAAAACATTTTGATGCAAGGTAGGGTTCACTGCAATCACAAGTAGGATGAACTGAAAGAAAAAAATTAATCTTAAAGGAGGGAGGTGGTGAATGTAGCAGCAAAGGTGATGGAAATGTTTTGCACTTTAGGTGTCAGATTTTGGTTTTGAATGTGCTGGTTACAGAGCCTAAACACTCTTTCTTCAGTAAATGCTTCGGGGTGTCAGTTAAATGTGTGTGGGGGGAAAAATCTAAATGAAATGGGGTCTATAAAGTGCATTCTAATCTAACGTGCATTACATTTTATGCAGTAATCTCTACCAATTGCTACCAAATAATTAGGCCTGGTGTCGCTCATGAGAATGCTGTCTGATTTGCTGTCTCAAAGCTTTAGTCTGTGGTTATATTGGTAAAGCTTTTGGATTTCTGTGCTGTTTGTCACGTCTGCGCTGCCTCTGATGTACTTCCGACAGCTACCCTATTTCTAAGCCTTAGTTTTCTGGGTTTCACCACCTCTTCTCCTGCACTCAACTGGCTCACCTGTTATAAGTTTGGTTAAGCACTTATTTACTTACTCTTCACCTTTCCTCAGCTGTTCTGTCTCTTAGTTCCCTATTTAGGCCAGCCTGATCTGGAAATCCCCGTCCGTCCACCATCAGGTTAACCTGTTTTTCTGTTCTCCGTTCTCACTGTGAGTTCATCCATTACCATGCCAGGCTTGTGCAGTTGGACTGAAACTTCTGTGCTATATCAGGTTCTGTATCCTCGTCAGCCCTGCAGAGTTTTATCAGTTTTGGCTTGTCTTGTTTGTTCTAGCATGAGCCTGAGCAGAAGATTCTGAACCCTTTGTCTTCATTTTTCATTGTGTTACTGTTTTAACTCGATTGATACTGACTCCTGCATCTGTGTCGTCTCCGACATCCAGCTCAGTGGCAATGTTGGCTTATATAATACAAAAAAAAATTCATATTCATATTTATTTTGGAGTTAAAATGTAATGACCTGAATGTATATCAGTGAATACTACTGAATAAAATCAACAAGAGGATCTTCCAGGTCCTGCACTTTTTAATTTTTTTAATTAAATTTTTAATTTTTTTTTGTGATGGAAACAAGCAAAAATGTAGCAAGAAATCTATTCTGTCAAAATATAACAGGTTTATTCATTCACTTATTCATTTTCTGAAGCGCTTAATCCTAATTAGGGTCGCGGGGAGGCTGGCGCCTATCTCAGCGCCAGCCTATCTCTGGGCGAGGGCAGAATACACCCTGGACAGCTCGCCAGGCCGTCGTAGGGCAGAAACACGCTGACAGCAATGCAGCCTACTCTTTACGAAAGTCAGCAATGGTTCTTTTACATGCCTCTCACCACAGACAGTGACAGACATGGCTGGCATTTGATAACCCAGTTAGCTGCACTGGGAGGACAGCAGTGAGAACCCGTTGAAAATGGGGCTTGGACCCCCTTGGAATCAGTAATCCAGCACCCTACCACCAGGCCACCACTGCCCATATAATAGGATTATAATCCTTTATATAGTGCACTAAAACAGTAATCACACAGAGTAACTGTAACTAAAAAGACATACAGGCAGCTGAGGGTTGCATGGTAGTGTTGTGGTTAACACTTTTGAAACATAATAAAAAGGTTTTAATCTAGTTTTTCATCTCAAGAGCCCTTCACTGTGGAGTTTGTATGTTCTTCCTGTAAGTGGACCGTAATACAAAGAGTGCATGGTAAATGTGTAAATATAAAAGGATAGTGTAGGTTTGTACAATGTAAACAAGAACTGCTGCTGTAATTATAAAGATATGCCCATAAAACTGCCCTGCTCATACTGAACATCCATTTAATTCTACCATCATTTCTTTTTAATACATGTATTATAATGGTTTACAATTCCAATCTCACCAGGCATCGGTTCACTTTTAAGTTCCTTGTTCCAGTCAGTTTTCTTTATCATCACTCTCAGTTTTTGACTTACCTACTTCTGTAAAAATGGTTTGTGGCCTGGACAGATGAAGCAGGAAGCTAAACCTACATAAAGCAAAACAGCAGCGTCCCCACCCAAGGCAGCGATGATAGACAGCAATATGAGTTCCTATAAAACATCACAATAATGAAACAAAATACAACAGTTAAACCAAACAACCCACACATGGAATTTTACATACCATTTCAGCAGCGTTTAACAGAAACAGGATCAACGGGGCAGCAGCGCAGCTATGACACAAAGCAACCTGAAGCCAAAACAGTTGTTTACTATCAAAACACCGATAAAAAATCTGTGAAAAATCTTCACAAATTGTGACATACCGTGAACATCCAGGGCATGCGCATATAACAGCCAGGCAGCGGTAAGTAAACACATCTCCCGTCGCAACCAACAAACAGGAAGCCGGAAATAGATAACTACGGCAATCGAGATGGGACAAACTGTTGGACGTTTTTATAGTACATGCACTTACGGCATTATCGGCTGCCTGCCAATTAACAATTAGCAGGAGCCGAAACTGATCCTGCTACAATCTGCCCCCGCTTTTTAAATCGTCGCCCCGATGATTAGGACGCATTAACTCCAGGGCCTAAAAAGAGCGGACTGAGCATTAGAAACCGGAACCACTAGATTCCCCATTTCATCACCCGCTGAGTCAACGGCCCGTGGGAGATGGTGGACATTAGAATGCTGTCCCGCAGTGGTGCGCTTACTGCGGAGCAAAACAAACTGATAAGAACAAGACTGCACAGGTACCTGAGGTGTTGAGCCTAATGGGCCAGCCTCCTGAACCACCAATTAGCCTGAACTTGGTCCAGGTTCTACAAGAGTTTCATCTTGACACAGTTGGGACCCCCGAGAATGGTGCTGTCTCAACAGGGGCCACTCCAGGGACCACGAGCCATAAGTCACACTCACTAGATAGATCATCAGATATGCCACACTTAGATGGAAACTGAGCCTGAGGGGGCAAGGTAGGGGACGTGAATGGGATACGAGTTTTCAACATATCCCGATGAACACATTTAACCCTTTTTAAGTCATTCACCGGAACTATGGTATAAACAGAGCCCTCACCCCGGGGTGCCTTAAGTACCTGATGGACAACAGAACTCCATACATCCTCAGTCTTATGACGACCCCAGACACTATAATCCTGAAGATACACCAACTGGCCTACCTGCAGGGGTACATCCCGGACTCGTTGGTCATGTCTTTCTTTTCGGCACCCTGCAACCACAGCTAACCGAGCACGAGCACCTTCAAAAGCCACCTGAAGCCTGGCCTGATGTTCAACCAGCCAGTCCTGTACTACACCTGGCACCGGATTAGGAACTCTACCCAAGAGAAAATCAATGGGAAGCTGAGGCTCCCTTCCAAACATAAAATAAAATGGTGATTCACCAGTCCCCTGGTGGTGTGTGGTATTATAACAAAACAACACTTGCGGAAGACATGAAGCCCAATCCCGTTTATGTGTTGAAGGCAGAGTCTTATGTTATGAGGTTATGAAGGGTCCTATTGAAATGTTCACACTGCCCGTTCCCTGCTGGATGGTACGGGGTAGTGCGGGATTTAGCTACCCCGTACAGGGCACATAGCTGCTGTATTAAGGAACCTTCAAAACTCCTCCCCTGATCAGAATGAATACGACCTGGCACACCGAACCGATAGAACCACTAAAACCTGAGCTACTGTAACAGCCTGCTGGTCACAAGTGGGAACAGCAACTGTATATTTACTGAACACATCTGTAATGACAAGCACATGTTCTAAACCATTCCCACATGGCTCTAGCAAAGTAAAATCTATAGCCACAATCTCATTGGGCCTGGAGGCTAGCAAATGACTCATAAAACCTTGGCCACCTGACTGCGCTCACACTCCTGGCACCGCTGTTTGATGTCATCACACATCCCTGGCCAGTAACAATGACGTCTTACCAGCTCAGTGGTACGCTCCACACCCTGGTGACCATGTTCCTGGTGCAGCTGTGTCAAGACCTGTTGCTTCAAGGACACAGGCAGGAGAAGTTGAAAATATGGCTCATCACCATCTGATCGAAACACCCTCCTGTACAACACCCCACCATCCTCTACTAAACGACCCCATTGACGCAGTAATGCCATGGCTGGTCAAGAAACTTGATGCCCTTCCTCCACTGTAGGTGGATCCTTCAGGATGGGATCAACCTCCTGTAGGGAACAAAGTTAAGAGAGAGTATGTGCAGGAAAGGCTGTCACCACAGACTGAACTGCCGTCACCGTGGGCCCTGGGTGGGGAGACGATTGGAGGGCTACTGGAACAGAGGTGCCTAGGAGGAAATGTTCCACTAGACTGGAGGTGGAATGATACTGCTGGGACAGGGCATCTGCATTTTTATTGCTACGGCCAGACTTGTACTTAATTTCAACGTCAAAGGCAGCAAGTTGCGCAGCCCACCGATGTTCAGTAGCACCCAGTTTAGCAGAATGGAGGTAGCTAAGTGGATTATTATCAGTGAAAACTGTACACTTAGGCCCCAGTAGGTACTCCCTACATTTTTCGGTAATGGCCCACTTGAGTGCAAGAAATTCCAGTTTCATCAAACTATAATTAATCATATTGCGCTCAGTGGGCCTCAGACCCCTGCTGGCATAAGCTACAGGCCTGACACTACCACCCTGCTCCTGGGACAGGACTGCTCCAAGCCCATCATGGCTTGCATCCACCTCCAGAATAAAAGGAAGAGAGAAGTCGGCATAAGCCAACACGGGTGCAGACACCAACTTCCTCTTAAGAGCCTCGAAACTTTCCTCACACTGCGATGTCCAAGCCTCACCCATGTGCACTGTGCATTGCACAACCCAAATGGCATCCTGTTCCAAAGGTGTACAAAAAGCAGTTTTGGGCTTGTCCACCTCGGACACAGGGACCTGGTTATACCCGCTGGCCAGATCTAAAGTGGAAAACCATGTAAGCTCTCCTCAATGCGAGGCAAGGGGAAGGTGTCCTTCCTGGTCTTACTATTAAGAAGGTGGTAATTGACACACATACGCATCGTACCATCCTTCTTCTTAACTAAAACAATGGGAGAACCATAAGGACTACTACCCTCTCGAATTACCTGCGACTCAAGGAGCTGGTTAATATGGGCCTTTATGACCTCATATTTTGATGGGGGAATTCGACAGTACCTCTGCCAAACAGGGATATCATCCAACAGGGGGATATCGTGACAGATGAGGTTGGTACACCCTAAATCAGCATCATGAGCTGAAAAGACAGACTGATATTTCTGCAGTAAGCCTCTTAGCTCTTCCTGCTCATGTTCTGACAACACCGACAAGTCCACGGAAGCCTGCCTGTCCTCTACTGAGCCTGCTACTCCCTGAGCAGAAACTGCAACTGCAGTGGACCTCATCTCAGTAACACCTGGAGGCAGGCTGATAATCTGGACCTTACCTAATGAGCCAAGGCCCGTCCAAGGATAAAACAGTACTTCTGTGGTCCCCACATTAACCACTGGGATATATGCTGTACCTCGAACAACTTGAACAAGGCAAGATGAAGCCAAAAGGCCAGCTAGTAGGCCAGACTCTGGTGGTTCAATTGTTAATTGGCTGCCTGCCAATTAACAATTGGCAGGAGCCGAAACTCAGCCTGCTACATAAAGATTGCTTTTACAGCTGTGGTAATAGTGAACTAATTCTAGTACATGCCAGTCAGTAATCACCATCCATCCATCCATCCATCCATTCATTTGCCGAACCATTTAATCAAACTAGGGTTGTGGGGAGGCTGGTGCCTATCTCAGCGTGCGTCTCTGTGTGAAGGCCGATTACACCCTAAACAGCTTGCCAGTCCATCGCAGGGCCAACACACAATCAATCACACTTCACACTCACACCTAGGGGCAATTTGGATTTGTCAATTAACCTATTGTGCATGTTTTTGGACTGTGGGAGGAAACTGGAGTACCCAGAGGAACTCCACACAGAAATGCCCAAGCCTTGAACTCGAACCCAGGATCTTCTTGCTGTGAGGTAGATGTGCTAACCACTACACCACCGTGCCACCCTTATATAAGGAATTTACAATTTGAAAATGAATATAAAAGCTGAATAAAAATCTTTTTACAAAATCAGACTGGAAATGATGTGAAATTATCTGGGCTCTGCTGGATTCCTTTTTTTTTATTTTGATTTGATTTTGATATACTGTGTTAATCCAGCAAGGGAAATTCTTGAACTTTTACTCCATAAATTCCCAGAATCTCAACAAAGGCTGCCTTGTTTCATTGTCCATCTGGCAGAAGGGTGGTGCTTGTGTACATTTTCTATACAGCTGGACTCTGTTCTCCTAAAGCACTGGCATCATGACAGATATGTAATATAAAGCTGTAAAACTCAACCTACAAAAAAAAAAAAAAGATCAAACTTTTGTGTGTTTTAAACTTAATATTCTTTTCTTTTTTTGATATTTTAGGGTGAATATCTCAGTATATTGTGGCACCGACTAAAACACTGTTTTGAGATAAGGACAGGACATAATTCTGTTCCCAAGCTCTGATAATCATATTGATCTTTAGTGTTTGACTTAATATGTGACATATATTATATATTATACATGGTGTCTGCATGTATAATTATCATTGTTTATGTATGCCCTTCAGTTACCAGGTGAAAGCCCAATCCCATCTGATCTTGGAAGCTAAGCAGGGTCAGGCCTGGTTAATAGAGTATGGATGGGAGACTGTCTAGGAATACCAGGTGCTGTGAAGGGTTAGGGAAAGACCTGGCAACCTACCCTGTAAATAATCTAATAATGCTAAGGGAACTCTATGACAATAGGGTTACCGACCCTCAATCATGAGGATGGTCAGATCAGAGCAAATGTATTTGTATATAATTTGGGCCTGAGGTATAGGCTTTTTGTCCATTTTTCCATTCTACCTATGGCTGTGGCTCACTGGCATTACAATTACAACTAGAGGGTACTGCTTTTAATAACCTATGTATTTATCTTATGATATGTTCTATAGTTAGTGGTCCTGACCAAATTAGTGGAAAAACTAGAAGAATTTACAAGACTGCTGGGGTTTGACCTTTCAGGGTCACAAAGGTCAAAGGTTGTTGTCTTATTTGAAAGTCCATGTATGGTTTCCAATTAGTGTTCCATAGAAATGGCATGTCTCTCAGTACTCATTTCAAAACTATAAGTGCTCCATCTCCAAAGATTTGTGACCTTGCTCTGACCTTGACCTTCAACCTAGACATTCCAAAATCAAATCATTTCTGGGACTCAGGTAGGGAAGTGTCCCCACCAAGTTTGGTGTAAATACCTGCACGGGTATGGTCAGGATTTTGTACACAAACAAACTGGATCACTAACTTCCCAAAACTTCCTTTAGGTCGGAGGTAAAAATAAATCTATGGCATTTTGCTTGTTACAAACAGCCATACCAACCAGTGTCTGAATATCTTTTTTAAACGTCATGCTTGAAGAATCCCCTCCCTTGGCTCATCCATTACAGTTTATGAGCTGCATTCAGACTGTTTACTTATCCATCCTTTCACTAGGTGTCAGGATATGAGGCCAGAGATGGATGCAGATGTAGTTCAAGCATTTTATTATCAGAGGAATGTAGCAAACAAATCCATATTGAGAGGTACAGTTCAACCAATCAGCAAACAGGATATCAAGGATAGACAAGAAGCAATATCAGGAGACAGAAGCAAGGTCACAATCCCAAAGACTTGGTCAGTGACTGAGGCTAATGCAACACAGAGCAAATACTTTATGAAGAGCGAGTGTGTGAGACGTTCTTAATCACACTGAGTGAGTGAATCCAGACGTGTCTTGTGTTAGTAGTCCACTGAATATGAATGTCAGTGTTGGTAACTGGAATTCTCGGCAGCCATGTATGGGTGTGCAATGTCGAACACTGATTGTAATCTGCAGTAATAAATACTTTGAAAAAATGATAAAAAATACAGTCAAGTCTGACTCCTGGTCCAACCTCCCTTCCACAGAAGAGTCACATCAGTCTGTCGAATGTGCCAACAGATTTTATACTTCTTCACCTATAACCCTAAAGAACATATGGGGAGTGGTGATGGGAAAACCTCGAGTCAGTGAAAAACAAAATCTTTTATTTCCTGTTTGAGTTTTATAGTTACTGCTGCATTTGATATTGCCATCCAACAGATTCTCTCTCTCTCTCTCTCTCTCTCTCTCTCTCTCTCTCTCTCTCTCTCTCTCTCTCTCACACTTGCTTTTTGTCTCTCTCCCTCTCTTTCGCTCTCTTACTCACTCAATCTCTCTCCCTCTATTTTTCTCTCCCTCTCTTTTTTCTCTTCCTCTCTCTCACACACACACACAGCTTTCTCTTTCTTACTCTCTTTCTCACTCATACTCTCACTTTCTCTCTCTCTCATTCATTCACTCTTGCTTTTTCTCTTTCTCCCTCTCTTTCACTCTCTTTCTCACTCACTCACTCACTCTCCCTCTATTTTTCTCTCTCTCTTTCTCTCTCTCTCTCTCACATACACACACAACTTTCTCTTTCTCACTCTCACTATCTCTCTCTCTCTCTCTCTCACACTCACACAATAGCTTTCTCTTTCCCACTCATACTCTCTCTCTTTCTCTCTCTCTCACTCACTCACTCTTGCTTTTCTCTCTCTCCCTCTCTTTCACTCTCTTTCTCACTCTCCCTCTATTTTTCTCTCCCTCTCTTTCTTCCCTCTTTCTTCTCTTTCTCTCTCTCTCTCTCTCTCTGTCTCTCTCTCTCACACACATACACAAAACTTTCTGTTTCTCACTCTCTCTCTCTCACTCACTCACTCTTGCTTTTCTCTCTCTCCTTCTCTTACACTCTCTTTCTCACTTACTCACTCACTCTCCCTCCATTTTATCTCTCCCTCTCTTTCTTCCCTCTTTCTTCTCTCTCTCTCTCTCTCTCTCTCTCTCTCTCTCTTACACACACCCACAACTTTCTCTTTCACACTCATACTCTCTCTCTCTCTCTCACTCACTCATGCTTTTTCTCTTTCTCCCTCTCTTACACTCTCTTTCTCACTCACTCACACTCCTGTTGTCACATACTTTCTTTCCCACTCTTTCTGTCTCACTCTCTTGCTTTTTCTCTCTTTCACTCTCTTTCTCACTCTCTCTCTCTCCCTCTCTCACATACTTTCTTCCCCCTCTCTTTCTCTCATACACATACTCTCTCTCTCTCTCTCTCTCTCCCCCCAACTGCATCCCCCCCCCCCTTAGTCTCTCTTACTCTGTGTGCATATGTTCTGCAGCTTACCACAACCTTTACATGACACCAAACAGACACACACACATACACACACACACACACAGAGCAAGAGAAAGTTCATTTGACCACAAGGCAAAAACAGTACGGGTCACACGGGAAAAAAGTATTATGTATATGCGAAGATGCGCGACACAGAACTCACCCACCTGAACAAAAAGGCTCTGACCTCATGTCATGTTAACACTGTTTCTGAGATGGGTCTCAGTAAAACACTATACAACTTGATTTTCGTTATGTTTTTTTTTTTTTAGCTGAAAAAAACCCCCCAGATTCTCAGAAGAGGCCTGGCATACCACACCCCCACCTGCTCACTCCAAACACTGGAGCTCCACAAAAACAGACCATCCCCCTATGAGCACATGCCATATGTAGACACGGGACCACAATGGACAGCGAGTAGCCTCGAATTCCTTGAAGTTCATATCACGGAAGATCTCACTTGTCAGAAAGCTAAATATCATCATTATGTAAAAAAAGTAAAAACTGTCTCCAAGATCAAATTTTTCAGATTTACCAAAAGGAACAAGATCACTAGGCTCTAGATGTTCAGATTTCTTAGTTCGTCCCCCGAACCTTTCTGCCTCCAGTCCAAGACATGTCCGGCAAAGTTGCCTTTACATGAGAATTTAAAATTCTGTCTTTTAAATATCTCTCCTACAACTTGAACTGATAGTGTAAAGTCAGTTGGGGCAGGCGTGGCCTAATGTTAGGGAAGCGGGTTTAGGAACAAAAGGTTCCTGTTTTATTTCCTAAAGTGGCAGGAAAATGTGTGACCGCCGGGAGAGGAGCTCCCCCTTCCCCTTAATTCAACTTTATGGCTGAAGTGCCCTTGAGCGAGGCACCTAACCCCCAACTGCTTTCCGGGCTCTCTGTGGCTTGCTCACTGCTCCGTGTGTGTGTGTGTGTGTGTGTGTGTGTGTGTGTGCTCACTTTGGATGGGTTTAATGCAGAGCCAAATTTCCCTTGGGGGATTAATTTAGTATGCCAAAATAATAATAATAATAATAATTCCCATGCTTGACTTGAACTCCATGTCCTAAGTTTTATTACTGTCTTCTTTGTTTACATTTCTCGCAGCCATTTTAATCTTTAAATAGAGCATGCAAACCTCCACCAAACCATAAACAATCAAGTACACAGCACCCCCTGCTGGGACTGCTGTACCACCCCACTTCCAAATATGGGATTTCCTAAATTAAATTTAAATTGGCCCCAAATACGCAGTCTGGATCAGATCTGGAGGAAACTCGGTGTGAGATCAAAGCTTCTGAACCTGAATATACAGCACCGGTCAAAAGATTGGGAGTTCTGGTAAAGTGACTGTCCTTGTTCTTGTTAACATACATTACCAGTCAAATAATTGGACACACAAGTGATTGTGTCCAAAATTTTGCCTGGTACGGTACATGGTTTAAATCAGATGTGTTTTGACAGAGATGTGATTTTTATTTATTTATTTATTTATTTTTATTTCACCCATTATTAAAGATAGATTTTGTTTTTTAAATTGTGTTCATTTTTTATGATGTCATTAGTGCGTGAATTCTTACCAAAAATTTCATGGGAACATCCCTGGGTGATCACCTACCCATCATAAGAATTTCAGATTGATTGGTCAAAAACTGTGGACAGGAAGTTAATAAAAAAATTTAAAAATAATTATTAAACCCACTACAAATGAAAATGTAGCCTCCTTGGAGAGGTTTAATAATACACAGTATCTACGTTATTCATCCATTCATCCATTTTCTGAACCGCTTATTCCTAATTAGGGTCGCGGGGAGGCTGGCGCCCATCTCAGCCGACTCTGGG
>JBCNYH010065799.1:0-25063 GCA_039654325.1 Tandanus tandanus | reverse complement strand
CCAGGGTGTACTCTGCCCTCGCCCAGAGTCGGCTGAGATGGGCGCCAGCCTCCCCACGGCCCTAATTAGGATTAAGCAGTTCAGAAAATGGATGAATGAATGAATATATTAGTTTCACCTTTTAAGTAGAATTACTAAAATAAATGAACGTTTGCACAATATTCAAAATTAATGACGTGCAGTGAGGTTTGTGGTTGGGGAGGCACTGACTTTAAAAATCAGATTTACAAATATGTAATTCTAATAAAATAAATTTATGATTTTAAATTTATAGCGGCTCAGAGGACAAAATGAAACCCCCCTGATCCCCACAGTTCATACACATTTAACACAAACAAAAGTATAGAGTGTAAGGGTGTTTACTTGTAAATGAAGTCCATTCGCCTTTCCTTCTTGACAAAACTTCTGTGACTTTGATGTCCTCCTTATCTTCTTTGAGTTTTAAATGCCTCAACTGAGATAACTGCCAGGGAAGAAAGTCTTCCTTGGTCAGTCCTATTCCGACTGTATGTTTTGAGCCTCTTCAATGCAGAAAATGACCTTTCCACAGATGCCGTCGTAGCTGGTATAGTGAGCACCAGCTGGAGTAACTTTGTTGCCTCAGGAACAGTCTAAATCAGATCCTTCTGAGCTAAAAAGTTGAGAAGCTGTCCAGGAGATTTGCATTCATTCCTCACCGTTTGTGAACAATAAAGTCCCATAACAGCTTTTAGCCTGACAATGTCAAAGAACCTGGCATACTTTGACAAGCTCTGCAGTTTGGTATCATCAAAGTGCTGTGATATTACATTAAATTTTGCACAATCGACCAATCCAATGAAAGCTAGCTCACCAAAATGATCAAACCTCCCAGTTTTTATTAATTCTTGCTTTGCTTGAAAGTCCAGTTTTGAAAAAATTGTTAGCTTCGAAACCAAATCCTCCATTTTCAGCTAGCAAAAAAAAAAAAAAAAAAAGTATCATTTGGTTGGTGTTGTTTTAACTTTAGCAAGAGTAAAACCGCATATTAAACTCTTGAACTTCAGGCTCACTATTGCCTCCGTCTGTGAGGCAGAGGTACTCGCTGCCTTATGGCAAGCTTTTTTCCTTGTGGATTTTTGTCCAATCAACAAGACTTAAAAATTACACACGTATATAAAATACATTACTGAACACTATGGCAATTAAGACGTACAATTAAAGTGTCTTCAAGCAGGATATTGGAATCATACAGAGAAATTGTAACAAGCATGCGCCAAGAGCATGCACTCAATACACTTTGTGAGGGGTTGCGCCATCTGGGGAGAGGCACGGTTCTGTATTTGAACAGGAAATGCAGGATTTCAGCGATTTTGACTATAAAAATGATCAAAACTTGTTGGAACCACACCGAAATTGCATTAAAACATAGGCCAGTGGAAAAATATTAATACTTGTTTTATTTTAATTTATTATTTCTATTTTTTCTGCTCTGCCTCACCTGCCTCCCCTGACTGCACATCCTTGACATGATCTTGGAATATATACATCTCCAACCACCACCAAGTAGGAGATACATTGTAGACCAAGAAGCTCTCCAAACAGGTAAGGGACAAAGTTGTGAAGTACAAATCAGGGTTTGTTTATAAAAAAAAAAATATCAGAAACCTAGAAACTGAGATTGGCTCCAGCCTCCCCATGACCCTAGAAGGAGTAAGCAGTTCAGCAAATGAGTGAGTAAGTAAAAATGGCCTTGATGTGCAAAGACCCTGGTTTCATGGACACATTTAGAGCATCTAGCAGCCATGTTCCAGCCTGGGTTACTGCCCCTCTGCCTCCGAGGAAGGCTAGGAGAGGGGCAGTCTGAATTGGCATTGTTTTCACCACAGCTGTCTCAGCCTGTCCCCTGGCCTAAAGAGTGGAGTTAGTTTGTGTGTACTGACCTTCACTTTAAACCTACTCAGTGCAAGCTGGAAGAAAGCCCTACAGTAGTGTGCAGCTAAGATTATACACCACCACTTTTGTCTAAAAGGGCTCCTAATAAAAAGATGATTTTTTTGGTGAAATGTACTGAACAGTGCTATTGTAGGCAATGAGAACCAAAAAATCTTTCCGACAAGTATACTGAGGTAAAAATATGGCTAATAAACAAAAACACTGAAAATACCAAATTTTCAGAAAAAGGTGAAAGGTGTCGCAAATTTAAATTTTTGATTTTGAATAGCATGAATGAACTTCAAACCATATGGAACGGTTTAGAGTGAAGAAATAAAAAAATACAGTACACTTATACAACTTAACAAAATGAAGATAAGAAACCATGTACTATTCAAATATTTATTTCATGTAATATTGGATCATATTGATGAGAACAAGTAAACAAACAACAATATATAGTAATAACAAAAATACCAGTTTCTTTTTTGTGGAAAAAAAGTCAATATTTAGTGTGGTCACCCTTTACTTTGACCTTTCACATATTTTTTTAATTTCTTCATTTGCTAAACCATTCCATAGCTGCTCAGCCGCTCTGTCTGGCCGTTGGACTCTGGGTGGTAGCTGGATGATGAGGCTGACGGTGGCACCAAGGTGCTGGCAAAACTCTTTCCAAAAACCCGATATGAACTGTGGACCTCTCTCGGAAACGATGTCTTTGGGGAGACCATGAATTTGGAAGACCTGCGAAATCAGGACTTGAGCGGTTTCTTTGGCCGAAGGCAGTTTGGGCAGCGGAATGAAGTGGGTCATCTTGGAAAAACGGTCAACACTGTCAGCACTACCGTGTTGCCCTTCGTTGGAGGCAGACCCGTGACGAAGTCTAGGGAAATGTGTGACCAAGGTCTGTCAGGCACTGGTAGCGGCTGGAGAAGACCCATCCGGGTCTGCCTCGACGCCTTGCTTCTGGCGCAGACAGAGCAAGCTGCAACATACTCCGCCACGTCCTTGGCGAGGGAGGGCCACCAAAACCGCTGTTTGACCACAAACACAGTTCTTTTGACACCAGGATGACAGGTTAGCAAAGACGTGTGGGCCCAATGTATCACCTGAGAGTGCAATGCTTCCTGTACAAACAATCGGTTGCGAAGACAGCCCTCTGGAGTGGGTACCCCCTGACTCGCCCGCTGCACCTCGCTTTCTATCTGCCAGGAAACCGCACGGTCGGAAGGTAGGATAGGCTCCGGTTCCTTGGCAGCCGGTTCTGGTTCATAGGGGTGGGACAGAGCGTCTGGTTTGGCGTTCTTAGAGCCCGGCCTATAGGGGAGGGTAAACCGAAACCGACTAAAGAAGAGAGCCCACCTGGCTTGCAGCAAGTTCAACCTTTTGGCCGACTTGAGGTACTCCAAGTTCTTGTGATCCATCCACACCAGGAAAGGTTGATCTGCCCCTTCCAGCCAATGTCTCCATTCCTCCAAGGCCACTTTGATGGCTAGCAGCTCCTGATTCCCAACGTCATAGTTCCTTTCTGCTGGTGATAACTTGCGGGATAGGAAGACGCATGGATGAATCCTGTCGTCTTTGGGGGATCGCTGGGACAGAACAGCCCCCACTCCCACATTGGAGGCATCCACCTCCACGATAAACTGAAGCTTGGGGTCGGGTATCTTTAGGACCGGTGCAGTGGTGAACAGTCATTTTAATTTTTGGAACACCCCCTCAGCCTCTGGACTCCACTGAAAGGTAACTTTGGGAGAGGTTAGTGCATGTAGCAGCGCCGCCACGGAACTGAAATTGCGAATGAACTTCCGGTAATAGTTGGCAAGCCCCACAAATTGCTGCACTTTCTTCCGTGATGTAAGAGGCGGCCAATTAGAGACAGCACTAACCTTCTCGGGGTCCATCTGGACGTGGTTAGGGGACACGATGAACCCCAGGAACGTATGTCATCCAGGTACACAAAGAAAAAGTCATTTAAGTACTCACGTAAGACTTCGTTTATGAATCCCTGGAAGACGGCTGGGGCATTGGTCAGCCCGAAGGGGATGACGAGGTACTCGTAGTGACCTGTGGGAGTGTTGAACCCGGTTTTCCACTCGTCTCCCTTGCGGATCCTGACCAGATGGTATGCGTTCCGCAGGTCTAACTTGGTGAAGACTCGGGCCTGCTGGAGCAGCTCGAAGGCGGAGGAAATGAGTGGGAGCGGGTACCGGTTCTTTACAGTGATGTCGTTCAAAGCGAAGCGAGCCATCCTTTTTTTCCCCACAACGAAGAGGCCCGCTCCTGCCGGCGAAGAGGATGGGCGAATGATACCGGCCCGCAGCGAGGTCTCAATGTAGTCATCCATGGGCGCGCCCGGCAAGAGGTATATCGCACAGTCCCAAGGCCGATGAGGGGGAAGGGACAAGGCTTTGGTTTTACTGAAGACTTCCCTCAGGTCGTGCTAGCATGGCGGGACTCTCGACAGATCGAGATAGTTGCTAAGAGCCGGTGCAGTATCCGGGTTAGCCTTCTTTCTGGGGAATCTGTGAGCAGAAGGGGATGGGACCAGACAGGACAAACTACAGGCAGGGTCCCAGCTCCTAATCTTCCCCGTTTCCCAGATTATGTAAGGGTTGTGGGCTTTCAACCACGGAAACCCTAATATTAATGGATGATGTGTACAGCTAAAAAGGTAAACGGAAATGGGTTCAGTATGGGTTTTGGCGATAATCATGGTGAGAGTTTCTGTCCTGTGGGTGACCCTGCTTAAAAGCTTATTATCCAGCAATCGGGCAGAGATGGGTTGAGAGAGGGGTTCTGTCTGGATTTTAATTTTTTTTTTAAAGAACAATCCATTAAACTTTCATCAGCCCCTGAGTCTATAAATGCCTGCATGGGAATAGCTTTACTTTTAATTAATAGCGTGACCATCGTCAGTGTGCGGGGGGAGAATGTGTGGATTTATCATGGCTTACCCGCGCACTCCTCGAGGTCGGAGAGCCGGATCTTTTGGTTGGGCATGAATCCATGCGATAATTCTCGCAAACGGCGTAGGCGCTCTTCCGGGTTCAGCTTGGCGCGTCCCAACTGCATCCCTTAGCTCAATCGTGTCTCAGATCATCGGAATATGCAAGTCTTTTTGTTGTCCAATTTTGAACTATAATACATCAAAAACTTTCACAGAGGCTATTCCATCCTTCCCATTTTTTCTGATAAAGGAAGGCATTGACGTGTCCGTCCTTTTCAGAAACATCTAAATGAAACAATGTTGTGTAGTCCGGAGGAGAAAGTGCTGCTGCTGATGACATAAATTGTTTTGTCTGGACAGCTTCACTTCGAGTACCCAGATAAAGGAGGCTGACAGATTTATGGCCCCTGCTTTATTTATGAGAGCGTGCAATGGGGCAGTGTCTGTAGAATAGTCTGGAATGTTTCGGCTATACCCTGTAAGACCAAGAAAAACATCATTTCCCTGTCTGTTTGTGGTTTGGGATGATTAAGGACCGATGCTCTGTGTGAAGCTGTGTCGTATTAACGACCCAAAAACTACCTGTGGCTAAGCCATTTACAATTTCTTCCTACTGACTTTATGGCAATATATGCTCAGAGCTGCAAGCAAAGCCTGGTGAATGAATGAAACCCTGTGGCAACCGAGCATATGTATACTGTTGACCCTGGTAGGTAAAGCAAATATGGCCTGCAACTCAATTTGGTTTATTCATCTCAGATCATTTACCATATGATAATCAGATTTACCTGGTTTAGGCACAGGTAAGATAGATGTATTTCATTCGGAATAAGTTGAGATCAACACTCCTGCAGCAATGACACCCTGAATTGTAATTTTATGCTTTGGCAATGGGTACTGTGGCTGCCAAATAGGCAGAACATCTGGTTCAACAAATATATAAATCACTGGACAGAACACAAACCGATATGTCTATACCATGAAACCTATCTAACTGTACATGTTCAAGGCAAAAAGGTGTGCTAGAACTATGCTAAGTAGTTTAGTGCATTGTGTGGGTGTCCAATCAGTGTTAAGTAAAGCTTCCATGGGCCCTAAAGCCTTAGCTTCCTCACCGTGTGCTATAGCTAGGGTGACATGTGGTGCAGAAGTCTGTGAGAGTTTATACCAATCTGCTTGTGCGTGATTGAATGTTATGGCTGCTGCCACACCTGTTTTTGTAATAAAAATGTCAGAAAATGTTCAGTTCTCCTATGTGCCCTTCCATACCCTTTTGCCATACTTCATAGATTTCATCCAGCTCCTTTGTATAGTTCAGTATACAATGCTAGGGGTCAGTTGGGTCAGTGTACGTTCCTTGGGTAATAATCCATTTCTGCCAAAGTCTGTAGGACTGAACCACATCAGGAGTACCAGGACCTGTAGTTATAAGTCTCATCCAATATTCATCAGCAGAAAAAGTCAATGCAGAATCAGCTTCACAACATTGCATCATCATCAGAGAAGAGCTAAAAGAAGAGCAGCTGTATTTACTCCCATCTGGAAATGTTATTTGTAATCCCATGGAAGAGCAGAGCACTGAAACAAGTCTTTGTGGGAAAACAGGTGCATATAAACTAGTGTAGGTGTGGCTACAGCCGTAGCAGCCATAACTTGTGTCTGAATCATTTGTTTGTTTGCTTTCTTTTGTGCATTTCTCTCCTCTCTCTGTTCGTGAACCTGCTCTTTTAATGCTGAAATCTGCGATTTAGTAAGTTCTGAGATCAGAGTTGCTTCCTGATCTATATATAGGCCCATGTCCTGTACTATGTGTGCTTTAAATGTCAGCCGCACTACCTGTTCCAGCTTGGCCTCCACAGAGACAGAAAGTGATCTCTCCACATAATGTTTAAACAAAGCAAGAGCTGCATCATCCTTTCTAGGATGTTTCCTAGTGGCATCAATCCACAACTCAGTGCATCTTGCCAAAAGGAGTGTGGATCTTCTCCTGGATTTGGTTTATTCATTCATCCATTCATTTTCTGAACCGCTTAATCCTAATTAGGGTTGTAGGGAGGCTGGCGCCCATCTCAGCCGACTCTGGTCGAGGGCAGAGTACACCCTGGACAGCTCGCCAGGCCATCGCAGGGTAGAAACATGATGACAGCTATGCAGCCTACTCTTGACAAAAATCAGCAAAGGTTCTTTTACATGCCTCTCACCACAGACAGTGAGAGACATGCCTTTTGATAACCCAGTTAGTTGCACTGGGGGGGCAGCAGTGACATCCCGTTGATAGTGGGGCTTGATCCATGGGATCAGTAATCCAGCACCCTACCACCGGGCCACCACTGCCCCGGATTTTGTTTAATGTTATTTAATTTGATTAACTGCCCACATACTAGATACCTGTTACTTACAGAAGTCCGGTAGTTTGTTCCGGTCTGTTGCTAAAAAGAAGTATCATCAAGGTCTGCTCTTGTGCCTGCAGTGGATTCAATATCCTTCAAGGCCTGATGACCAACCGCCTGGAAAAGTATGCTTCTCACATCTCCTAAGCATTATTTATCAGCAACCATGTGTTTTTTAAACACTCTGCTCTTCATATAAAGGAAGGAGTGTGTCAGAGAGAGTTTTTAAATATGTCTGTGAATATGGTTGATATACAGGGTAATTAAACCCATAAGTTTGAATCAATGGCATTTGGTATTGTTCTTTTCTCCTTTTTGGTCTTTTCTTCGTCTAAACTTGTAACACCGATTCAGACCAGTTCTGACAATCATCATATGAGCCTGGCTCAGTTCTACTAAAGTTCACTAGTTCACTAAAGTCTGAGTGCAAACTGCCTTCCCTTTGCAACCAGACAAAGTCAGCCCCGTCTGTCTTCCGACTCCCAGTTTTATTGTTTTGCATCTCCATCCTGTTGTCTTCAGGCCATACCTACGCACATGTCTTGTGCCACTAGGGGACCCCATGGTTGACCTTACTTGCTGTCACAGGAAATATGTTTTCCATAATATTCAAGGAGTAACAATATTTGTGGAACAATGCACATCCTGCCTCATAAATCAGGAACTTAACCTTCAACCATTTGGGACCTATGCCTTATGACCCCATTATAGGTTAACATAATTTTTCATTAAATAAACATTGGAGACTGCTATCTCCAGAAATGGGGGAGACTAGATTTATGTTAACTGGGAGTTTTCCTGTGGTCAGCTATAGAATGTCTGAGATACAGACACAGTGATACTTCCAGATTGTGAATAAAAGAATACACCTCTTCTTATTTCTATTATGACTCATTGCCACTTTGTGACAAGCTGCTGCAAATGTAACTTTCTACACAGAGTTGAGAAATCTCAGGGAAGTCAGTAATGCAGACATGATGGTCATCAACGCCAGGGTGGACACACGGATGCCTAAAACTGTGTTCTATGGAGAACTATGCCATGGCAAGTGTGAAAGAGGAGCCCTGAGAAAGTGCTTCAAAGACCAACTGAAGTGCTAGCAAAAAAGGTTTATCCATGATTATTTGCTTAGAGTGTCCCCAGAGTGCACACATTACCTATGTGCATTCATTAAAGATCAAGACAGAGCCTCCATTAAAGCAAAATTAGGGCCTGAGGACAAAGTTAAATCAGTTTTCAGGGCATGCAGAGCATGATTGTAGCATTTTATGCTAAAGAGTAAAATTCTGCATCAATGAGATTCATTATTTGTTCCATGTTCATGATTTTTTTTTCTACTGTTTTCAAACAGAAGTGAACTTATAGCAATTTTTAATCAGTTTACCCTGAAAAGTTAAAAAAGAGAGAAAATTACATTTAAAGATTCCACCCTGACAACACTGACAGACACCTTCACATTGATTAGCATTTTCTTGCTTTTTACCCAGAAATGAACACACACACACACACACACACACACACACACACACACACACACACACACACACACACAAATCTAGCCAAGTAAAAAAATAGCAACAGTTCACTCTCAATCACTCACTCATTTCCCGAACTGCTTACTCATATTAGGGTTTATATTTGGGAAGCTGGAGCCTATCTCAGCCAACACTGGGTGAAGGCAAGGTACACTCTAAACAGTTCACCAGCCCATCACAGGGCCAACACACACAACAATTCATACCATGTATACTCCCCACAGAAATGCACAAGCCTGGGACTTGAAGCCAGGACCTTCTTGCTGTGAGGCAAACATGTTTGCAGGGGTTTAGGAAAAAAAATAAAAGAAACAGAAGGGATGTAGGGATACTGCTCTACTAACTATACATATCTACACTGTGCAAATGTTCTGACTATTCTTTACAGAACTGTTCAAGAACCTTATTGCTTTGAGGTGGATGTGCTAAGTTGTACACCACCATGCTGCCCACTAAAGAAATATTTAAAAAATAAAGTGACCTAAAATCAATGGCTAAGAAAAATATCACCAAACACTGGTGTGGGATGCTGGAAATGCAACTGCTGTCCTATTGGCACATTCTTTGGTTTGTACCTCAGCTTCCAACCAGCTGTATACAAACACGTTCAGTGCCCTTTCATAATGTCAATGGTTTGTTCAATGGTGGAGCGTGTAGGTGTGTGCCTTTGGTTATACAACACCTCCTGTTCAGGTGGTTTGTGAATGGTGTCATTAACCAGAGGGCCAGTGTGTATACTCTCCTAATGCAGCACATTGTTGTAAGAAAAAAGCCAGTATTGTTGGAAGATTAATTTACAAAAAGATGCTCCCTAATGATGAATGAAGCCCAGTGGGTTCAGAATGATCTCACAGCAAAAACCATCCACCAACCTTGCTGAAACTTCAGCCAATCAAATAATGAGAAGAAATGCTGGGTGGGATTGGCTGCAATGTCATTCGGGTTCGGCATTAGAAAGATACGTTGTTGGCTGTACGTGCAGTTTGTGTTCTTTCTACAGCTTCAGGTAGTGTGATACAGTATTTGCTTTGATATTTCTAATGCTGCAGTGTGCCACTGTTGGCTATTTAAACAGTCACCATCCTGACTGGAGCAGGTCAGGGCCCAGTAAGGTGCAGTGTGCAGGTTCACCAGTGTGTGGACATGCCCTGGCACACACCAACTCAACCACACTACCTTGTGCGCAACTCTAGGAGGAGTTTGGCTAACGGACTAAACCCTGAAAGAAACTCTACATCTTGTATGACTTGCTGGACATCTTGCCTCCCCGTTTGATTCTGCGGGACTAAAGAAGAATGCTTGAATTATGGCAAGCGTGCTGTTTTTAACCTTTTGCCCAGGCTTATGGGCTGAAGGAATGGTTAAGATGGTCATTGATAAATTTCAAACCTGGCGTCTAGGATTGCTTTGGCAGCTAACCATACGCGAACACACATAGCCCTATTCAGGTATGGCCTTTATGCCCTAATCCACAAAGGGCGCTAGAAAAGGTGTGGTAATAAAAAATGCAGACACCAGTCCATTTACTTCAGTATCTTCACATACACGAAAGACCCGATTATCCCTCACCACCTGAAACGTTAGGACTATGACACCACATCTGGATTCTAATCCCTTAGATCCAGACCTATAAGTCATTCTGTGTCAATTCAAAACATTTTCAGGAAACTTCTCAGGTGACCCCTCAGATTTTGCTGAAAAAATTCTTAAATGTAGTCTTATCTGTCGACACCCAACATGCAAAATATTAGCATTCAATTCCTTATAGTTTAGAAAATATAGGCCTTTGAAATGTGGTCATAAAAATCACACATGAGAAAATGCATTGTTTACAAATTCAGGGGCTTATAATTCTATAACGGAGTAACCCAGAAAGCTGATATTACATATATTTACTGAATGATGTTCAGATTTTCCATGTTTCACACCAGAAAGCCTCTGGGAAGCATATTTATTATGCTATGGGAAGCTAAAAATGGCTTTTTGGACAAAACGGGCTAAAATTTAAGTGAAGTTATAGGAGCTCTTTTTAAATATAGACAAACATAGATCTTTCTCCTCCTCATAATACAATAATTATAAGGTTGTTTTCTATTCCCAGGAGTATTTTTTGCCAGGATAACACAATAAGTTGATCATTTATAAATCTTTCAGCACAAGCCCTTCCCTCCAAGTAGTCACAAATGGGCCATATTGATTCCCCGATGTGGTCATGTGTCTAGGGGTTTATATTTTTTCTACATATTGCCTCATATAAGATGTATTTACTGACAAATTAAATTATCTAACACCATGGGCTTCATATAAATTTTTTTATTTACATGCATGTTGTCATACATTGACCTTTTTTTCATATTCAGGAGCTTATAAATCTTATGTGGGACTCTCCAGCCAAGTGATTATGCTCACCTATACACACTGGCACACAAAATTTCAGATCCTGCTTTCAGAATGCCCAAGGATTGCATATATATATTTTTAGCTCATGACCATAGGTGAGGGTTGGAATGTAGATCGACTGGTTAATTGAGAGCTTTGCCTTTTGGCTCAGCTTCCTCTTCACCATGATGGACCAGTACAAGCCCTGCTTTACAGCAGAGGCTGCACCAACCCGCCTGTCAATCTTCCGTTCCATTCTTCCCTCACATGTAACCAAGACCCCGAGATGCTTAAACTCCTCCACTTGGTGCAGGACTTCGATCCAAACCTGGATGGTGCATGCAACCCTTTTCTGGCTGAGAACTATGGCCTCGGACTTGGAGGTGCTGATTCTCATCCCAACTGCTTTACACTAAGCTGCAAATCACTCCAATGAAAGCTGGAGGTCCCGGCTTGATGAAGCCAAAAGGACAACATCTTCTGCAAAAACAGAGATGAGATCCTATGGTCACCAAACCAGAACCTGTCAATGCCTCAGCTGCACCTAGAAATTCTGTCCATAAAAATTATGAACAGAACCATTGACAAAGGACAACCTTGGCAGACCCTCACTAGAAACGAATTCGACCTGTTGTTACCAATGCGAACCAAGCTCTGGCTCTGGTGGTACAGAGACCTAATGGCCCATAGCACCATAACACCGTACTCCCGGAGCACACCACACAAGATAGCCTGAGGGACGCGGTCGAAAGCTTTCTATAAATCCACAAAGCACATGTGGACAGATTGGGCAAACTCCCATGCCCCCTCCAGGATCCTGTAGAGTGTATAGAGCTGTTCGCGAGTGCTGCGACCAGGTCTAAAACCACATTGTTCCTCCTGAATCCGAGGTTCAACTATCGGTTGGATCCTCCTCTCTAGTACTTCTGCATAGACTTTACCGGGTAGGCTGAGGAGTGTGATTCCACGATAGTTGGAACACACCCTCCAGTCCCCCTTTTTAAAAAGGAAACTACCAACCCGGTTTGCCAGTCCAGAGGTATGGCCCCCGATGACCACGCGATGTTGCAGAGATGTGTCAACCAAGACAGTCCTACAACATCCAGAGCCCTGAGATATTCAGGGCGGATCTCATCCGCCCGACCACCGAGGAGCTTTTTAACTACCTCACCGACCTCAGCCCCAGCAATGAGCGGACCCCCACACAAACCCCCAGGGTCTTCCACCTCTACGGAGGACGTGTTGGTGGGATTGAGGAGGTCCTTGAAGTATTCCTTCCACCTCCTGACAACATCCCCAGTTGAGGTGAGCAGCTCCCCACTTCCACTATAAACAGTGTTTGTGGAGAACTGCTTCCCCCTCCTGAGGCGCTGGATGGTGGTCCAGAACCTTTTCGAGGCCAACCGATAGTCTCTTTCCAGGCCCTCACTGAACTCCGTCCACACCCGAGATTTTGCATTGGCGACAGTGCGTTTGGCCTGAAGGTACCTATCTGCTGCCTCGGGAGTCCCACAGGCCAAAAAGACCCAGTAGGCCTCCTTCTTCAGCTGGACGGCCCCCTTACCACAGGTGTCCACCACCAGGTTCAGGGGTTACCGCCACGACAGGCACCGATGACCTTCCGGCCACAGCTATGGACTGCCGCCTCAATAATGGATGCACAAAACATGGCCCATTCGGATTCCATGTCCCCTGCCTCCTTTGGGATGTGGTTGTAGCTCTGCTGGAGGTGGGAGTTAAGCCTGGCCGGGCTCCATGGGCAGAAGCCCGACCACCAGGCGCTCGCCTTCAAGCCCCTCCCCACTGGCCTGGCTCCAGGGGGGACCCCGGTAACCTGCATCCGGGCAAGGGAAACTGTGTCCTTGTGTTTTCTTTATCCATAGGGGTCTTCTGAACCATGCTTAGTCTAGACCTTCACCTAGGACCTGTTTGCCTTGGGTGACCCTACCAGGGGCATAATGCCCCCAACAACATAGCTCTCCTAGGATCATTAGGACAAGCAAACCCCTCCACCATGGTAAGGTAGCGATTCAAGGAGGGGAATCGCCACCCTTCTGTAAAGCGGGGCATGTACCGGTCCATTGTGGTGAAGAGGGAGCTGAGCCAAAAGGAAAAGCTCTCAATTTACCAATCAATCTACGTTCCAACCCTTACCTATGGTCACGAGCTTTGGGTAGTGACCGAAAGGACAAGATCGCAGATACAGCCGGCTGAAATGAGCTTCCTTCGCAGGGTGGCGGGGCTCTCCCTTAGAGATAGGGTCAGAAGCTAAGCCATCAGCTAAGGAGTAGAACCGCTGCTCCTCCGCATTGAGAGGATCCAGTTGAGGTGGCTCGGGCATCTGATTAGAATGCCTCCTGAACGCCTACCTGGTGTGGTGTTTTGGGCATGTCCAACCGGGAAGAGACCACGGGGTCGACCCAGAACACGCTGGAGGGACTATGTCTGTCGGCTGGTCTGGGAACGCCTTGGTGTCCCGTCCCCCCAAGGAAGAGCTGGAGGAAGTGGCTGGGGAGAGGGACATCTGGACCTCCCTGCTTAGGCTGCTGCCCCCGCAACCCGACCCCGGATCAAGCGGAAGAAGATGATGATGATGTGATGATGATGGATATATGGCAACAGGGCAGAGTGAAGCCTGTCATGTAGTGAATACACAGGGAATGTGCACCACTGAAGAAATAAAAAACAAGTTGTTTTCCCTGACTTCAGAAGCCAAGGAAAACATCATTAAACACACGTGTGAGATACTGGCCACTAGAGCTGGGGTAACTGCCTTTGAGTTATCAGAGCTGGGCCAGCACATGTTAGGTGTGCCACTGGTGGAGAACATTGATACTGACTTGTGTCTTGTTTCTACGGAGTCAAGGTCACATCCTGACAGAGAATTAGAAGGTATTGTTTTGTTTATTTCAGGAGTAACAATTTTTTACAGGCTTTTAAGTAAAAGCAGTAGCTGTACAACAGTGGTTCTTGTGCTCTTTTGGTGATCTGCAATAAAATGTTTAGGTTCACATTCGTATCTGCAGCAACAACCAAATGTTATAGGGGTGAATAAGTAAAACATCAGCAACAAAAGATCACAAGGCTGGTTTCAAATTGTTACAATTTATTTACAGATTGCTTGCCTGGGCCAACATCCACTGTAGCAGAACCATGGACCTCACATTTAGAACCCGGCAGCAGGTCCTCAAAGAAATAAAACATTTCAAACTAGAAAAGCACTCGGAGAGCGCAGAACTCCACTAAGGCCGTTCAGTGCCCCCATATGGTATTGTAAGAAATGCAGCATATTAATAAATGCAACATTTGTTTATTATTGGAGCCCTACAATTCAAACGCGCAGCCATTTATATGATTGCATTGTGTATAGGGCCTGCCTTGAGTAAGATGCCTTGTGCTCGGATGAGTATTGATATGAAGTATTAATAATTGGATTATTTTTGTGACAATTGGCCCAAAAGTTGTACAGAGGGGTAAAGGAATGAGATTACACCATCGAACGCAAGCCTGGAAGTTTTGCTTCAGTATGGTCCGGACACAGAAACTCGGATGATTACATCATCCGCACTAAAAAATCTTTAAAACCCCCATCACACTTATTCGGAATCAGCAGGAATCAAGCAGAACCGGCTGGAATGAAGAATTAAATTCGCAGCCACATTCGGGAGGGAATTTCAAATTGACCTAAATTTTTACAGCTTTGTAAGAATGCCGTTGGAATACTTACAATGTGCTTTGAACCCACCTCAAATGATTCTTGCACATTCCGGGTGTATTAGCTCTCAAATGCAGCTCAAATGTAGTTTGGACACATTAGGAATATTGAGAATGCTGTTAGAATGCAGTCAGAATAGTTAGAATGCACTTCGAATGGCGTTCGAGTGTGGTTCGATTGCTGGCCGAATACCGGCTGAAGTTTGGTAGGAAGGTGCCTCGAATGCTGTACGAATTCACCTCAAATGCAGTCAGAACGCTCCTGAAATGGCTGCCAATTATGGTTCGAACGTTCAAGAATTCAAACAGAATACAGCTCGAATACTTAAAATGAACTTCGAATGTACATAGAATGTAACACAAATGTGGACATTTGTGTTACATTCTATGTACATTCAAGTTCATTTTGTGAGTGTATCAAGAATGCCGCCAGTATGGTCCCTGATAGAGTATGAAATGCTGCCGAATCTAGCATTTTCATCATTCTCAGCCCAACCACCATGTTGAATGACCAGGTAATGCCTCAATTCTGACTGACGTTCCAGCGGCAGCTTGTCACGTTTTTATACGGGTTTATTCGGTGGTGTTCTGAATTACGTCAGGACTCATTCGAGGGCCAATCGGGACATTCAGACTGCATTCAATCCGAATTCCGCAATCGAAAGATTCAGACGGCATTTGAAGTGCTTTCCAGCTGAATTCTTTTACTATGGAAATAGATTTTGGCAGCAATCGAGATGTTGTATTCTGGCTCATTTGAGGCACATTCGGGACATTCTGGCAGGATTTGAAGTGTCTTGCCATTTTGGTTCTCCCTTGAATGCGATCAGAATGCTTCGAATGCTGTTGGAATGCCGTAAGAATATTTGGAATGCAGTCATAGTGCAATTAGAATACTCTTCGAATGCCATTCAATATTTCTTCACTTGGAATGCGCCTTGAAAGTTTTGAGCATGATCAAAACATTGGGGCTGGCCACAAGCATGGGCCCGATTATTTGGAATGCACTCAGAATTTTTAGAATGCACTTGGAATATCCAGGAATACACAAAGAATTTTCATTCCGGCATTCTAGCTCATTCGGACTCAAGTGTGACCAGGGTACAAAAATTCCCTGCATCCAGACAATAATCTGGATCTCTGCCAAAATTTTATCAATTTTTCCTTGTATCATTTCTGACTCTTTCTGAAAATTTCATCAAAATCTGTTCATAAATTTTTGAGGAATGTTGCTAACAGACAGACAGACAAACAACAAACAAACAAACCAATGCCAGTGAAAACATAAAGGTAATAAAGGAGGTAATAAAACATTCACTGAAACAGGTGTCTTTCTTAAATGACTCAAAATATTTTTGTAAAGTTATGATACCATAAATTTAATTAAGATTTAAATTTACAAACGTTAAATTAATTGTTGTGTAATCTGAACTTAATGTGCACGTGTGTGCAATCTAATGCTCTGAGAGTGTTGTGTAGATTAGCAACAGGAACAAAATCTTCTCTTGACTGGAAGCAGTTTATGTTCAGGATATTGGAATTATATGTGCTCTTTACCTGAAAGTGTAGTGGTACCGGATTGTAATGCACAGCCCCATGAGAAAAAGTCTTTGTAGCCGAAACTGTGTTATAAGATATTCGTTGGTGCGTGCGCTTTGATGATGCATTCTCTTCTCAGTGCACAAGCTGTAATTTATTCTAGCAAAAATAAATATTCAATTATTTGTGCCAGTTTTGAAAGAATTGGTCTACGAGTTCACTACACTTTGTCACTTGCTAGAAGGAAGGAGCAGTCTAGCAATGCTAGAGGATCTGAGGATCAGAGAGATTGCAGTGCAGTGTGGGGTGTAATGAGTGCTTTGGGGTTGGAGGGTTCATTTTTGGCTTTGTACTGAAATATTAGTGTTGTGAATCAAATGTTAGTAGCTACAGGAAGCCAAAGGAGAGAGCATAGCAGAGGAGTGGTGTGGGAGAATTTGATAAGGTTGAAAACAAGCCGTGTAGCTGCATTCTGGATCAGTTGCAGAAGTGCTCAAAGGCAGACCTGCCAAGAGTGAGTTTCAGTAGTCTAGCCTTGAGACGACAAGGGACCGAACAAGTATATGAGTGGCCTTAGTGAAAAGAAATGGATGAATCCTTTGGATGTTAAAGAGGAAAAATTGACGATCGAGAATCCAACTAGATGTTTTTCATAAGGATTGCCCTTGTGAAATCTGTGGTTATACCTTTAATGACAGGATATGTAAGGCAGACCTATTTTCAAAGTGCAAAATTGGGAGCATAGAGACATTTCTCTATTCCAATCTCAACACTGGACTGATCATTTCATCACAATGAGTGATGACAAAATACCGAAGGTCCTCAAGTATAGCCAGCTTGAGAATGGTCAGGGGAGTATTGGGCGGCCATGGATCAGGTATACAGACAAACAGAAAAGCAACCTTGCAGCTATCAACATACCTCACAACACCTTTGAGCAAATGGCCCTTGACCAAAAAGACTGGAGATCCATGTGCCACAATGGAATTAAAAGGTTTGAGTGCAAGTGCATAAATCGTCTACGGGAAACATGAGGATTGTGCATTGTCATTCAATACACACTCTTGCCATGTCTGTGGCGTTTTATGCAAATCACATGCAGGACAAAGGTCTCATACCAGACACAGACATCCCAATTGAAAATACACTATGAATTCTGTTGTCAGGTCCTCGTATGTCGAAATCGACGGAAGAGTCCATCATATATACATACATACATACATATATATATATATATATATATATATATATATACAGTATACAGTCATTTGAAAAAATGTGGAAACCATATGAAAGCCTGTGTTTTTTAACATATTTGGTATGGATATGGATTTGCATATGGATATTTAATATACATTTAAACAATACTAGGAGGATCAAGTAATATAACTAGGCAATGAAAACTGGAGAAAAACTTAAATTTTCTGTAAAATGTTATTCTAAAGAAATGCAATTTCTGGTGAGGAATAAATTAGGGCCACATTTATTCCCACTTAAAATGGCTAAAATCACATTAGGTGCACATGATTAGGACATGGTTATTCAGGATTTTAAAGTATGCTTGCCCAATTTAAACCTCAGACATTTCAGTTGGTGTGCTCCTGACTGTTGAAGTGAGAGTGAACACCATAGTGAGATGGAATGAGCTGTCTGAGGCTCTGAAGGAAGATTTTAGCAGCTTAAGAGTCTGGTAAGGGATTTAATCAGTGAGTCATATTACTCTGAATTGACAGATATACAAACTTTTGAAAAAATATTGCAAGGATTTGGTTCTGGTAGTTGGTATGTGGGGTACAACCTATACTCATGGAAAAAAAATATCCCTAACTATCTACCCTACTTTTTTGGACCCGTTATGCCTCACAATGCTAGGCAGAAATGGATAAGATATAACATATGGAATTTGTCAGCTTGGTGTGTTCGTATAATGTCATTTTTAGTGTGAAAATGGCAAAGCGATTAAGATCTCCAAGCCAGCCAAGGCATAATGCATAATGTAGACTTAACTGTAAACCACGGACCTAACGAGGGTGACATAAATAATGTTTATAGAGTTTTATTATATTTGTATGGTTTCTTATATAAATTCTTTACACATGGTGTTTTCAGACTAAAGTTGGAGGTGTTCTTACTTGTTATAAAAAAATTAAATTGACGTGTGCTGCAGTAAGAGGAGTGCAATGCATAATAAATGCAGAAATGTATTTTATAGTATGATCAATGCTTCAGCTACTTCACATATTCCTTCACCTACCCTTAGTCTTAATGAAATCCCTATATACACTGCCTGGCCAAAAAATAAAAAATAAAATCACACACTAATATTTTCATGGAGAGCATTTAACCTTGATCACAGCATATAATCTCAATGGCATTGTTGCTCCAGTTGGTCCGGTCGTGGCTCAACAACATTAATGTGGCAGTAAAATGAAGTCAGCTGATGAGCTGAATGTACTAAATGAGCAGGTTATCACATCAGTGGACTTTTTCTTCCCTGATGGCACGGATATAAAATGGGGACTCAAATAATGAAAGAATGGTTCAGGGAGCATGAGGAATCATTTTCACATATGTTTTGGCACCCAGAGTCCCGACCTTAACCCTATTGAAAGTTTTTGGGATGTGCTGGAGAAGACTTTTTGGAGTGGTTCAGTTTTTTCAAGAATTATTCAAGACGTCGGGGAGAAATGAACCCGACACTGGATGGAAATAAATGTTATGATGCTTAAGTTTGTTGAAACATTGGCATGACGATTACATGCTGTAAGCAAGGCTAAAGGCGGAACAACAACTATGAGCTGCCATATAACAACACAAGCTGAGAAAACAAGTATTTACTTAATGATAACTAGGACTATATCAAGATGTCAAGCTATAATTTTGAGCCTTAGAGCTCTAAATAGTAATAAAATTATAGTAGATTAATCTTTATAGGTGAATAATATTTTATAGGTGCCTAGTCCTAGATCTCTTATTAAAACTGTATTTCTCAAGATATTGGGTTAAATAAAACTGGATATTCGACTCTAAAATAAAAAAGATCTTGCAATGCATATCTGGCTTGTTGAAGAATACAAAGTAGCCACACCTAGATAAATTGTGCATGTTTTTGATTTATGTGGTATATGCAAAAATTTACTAATTGCATACAATCTGCTGATTAACCTTGGCAGCTGCTTAAAATATGCATTGGTAAACCTAATGAACAATAATAAAAATGGTGTGAACAATAATAAAAAGGTGGTGTGTGTACTGGGGACTGGCAGCATAAATGCATATCTTTGGGGAGCTGCGCACCATCAAACGTACAATTTAGTGTAACATATACCTCCATACCAGTTACTATACCTCATCTTTGAGGTTCCCTAGGGCAGTGGGGAGTACATCATGTTTACTTGGCAGTGTCTTTATATTGGGGTGAAGAGCTGCCATATAACAACACATGTTGAGAAAACAAGTATTTGCTAATTACGTTGCTAAGCTAGCGCATTGCAGCGGCTGCTTGTAGGCACCAATAGCAAAGGACAACCCACTTGTGCATAACCTGCATACTACTGCATGGCAGGTACACCTGAAGATAGAGGGACTTAACAACTCTTGACACTTGAGATTTGGGATGTAAAGGGAAGGGTGAAATGGAAAGGGAAAAAGTTGATGCCTGAGCCTGCGAGACGGAGAAAAAAGTGACTCTTGTGGAATGACGAGTCACTGAATTAGAGAACTACTCACCTGTATGGTGTGGCTGAAAGTAAGGAACAAGACATCCACACTGAGGTAATCCACATCTGTCAGATGATCCTGCCAGAATATAAAGCAAAATTTCCTGACTTAATTAATACAGTGCATCGAATCAGCCAGCCAAGAAAATATGTCTCCAAGCCTCGAGGGATTATTATACAGTTTGCCACCCGTTTCTACCATGACATAGTTCAGAAAGATGCAAAAAAGTCCACATTTCTACAGAACAAGAATCTGTGCTTTGCTGAGGATCTATCACCGGCCACCAGAGAGAGTCAGAGGCATCTGTGGCCCCGAGTGGCCAAGGCGCGTGAACAAGGAAAGATGGCGTAGTTCATCAGAGGACGAGCCTTTGCTGAGCGGACCGAACTGGTCCCAACCATATGACGGTGATTAACACCTCACCTGCTTACACGGCATACACCATTAACCGAGAGAGACTGAAGCTTGCTGCTCACTGACTCAGTGTTATTCGACCTAATTGTTCTAAATTACATTTTGTTAAGCTGATGGGTTGATAAGATCAAACAATATTACCTGTTATACTTTTTAATTTACCTTTTATACTTAACTACACCTAGTCACCTAATATGCAATGCCCTGGAAGCTTGCTCTTTAGGTGTAGTATATAAGGTCTGAAATTCTAGAATCTAGGATCTAGAAATTAAGGTGCCAAGTGAAAACCTAGGTGCCTCCCCAGTTTTACAGCTTAATGTGTTTTACAATACACTTTATACAGAATTTAAGATAGGTCAGCTCTTGATAAAGAAATTGTACTCGCAAAGCCTGGGTTTACACTGGGGCATGATGCCTGCAATCTCCGCGATTACAAAAAGCGTGGAGCTCCACGATTTATGATTACACATGGAGCACGATTGGAGAATAACAAGGAGACAGCTCGCATCCAGGAGATAAAACTTGAAGGAATAGTGCTGCCAAGTTCATCAAGATCCCCTATGATGGCGCATCAAGGTCTGGTATGCTCTGTTAAGGTCTGTAAAGGTTTGTTAAGCTCTACTGCGCTCTTCCGTGCTTCCCACGTTCTATCACGAGTGGCCTCAAATCGTAATACAATGGGATAATTGTGGCAAAATTTTTGACAGTTAAAATTTTTGCTATGATCAGCACGATCATCATGAATCCACCAAGTTCCCTCATCACGATTCGATCCCACGACCCCCCACACTCCTCACGATTCTCTCAAATCGTGGCGATCGTGCCCCAGTGTAAACCCAGGGTTAATACATTTTATTTTTGTCACATATATTGTTGTGTTTATTGTTCTTAATATGTCATTATCTATTGTTACTCTCAAAGCCAGGGGGTTAAGAAATAGCGTTAAGTGCAAAGCTTTATTTTTGTTTGCCAAGCAACACAAAACCGATTTCTGTTTTATACAAGAGTCACATTCAGTTCCTGATGACGGAAGATTTTGGAGACCCCCAATGGAGTAATGATTTGTGGCAGGCTCATGGATCTGGACATTCTCCAGCGTCACTATTCTAAGGGACTATCTTATCTACTATCTGTGATCTCTCAGGTTATTTAATTCTTCATGTATTAACCATTGCACTTTGATCATTGTCAATACATGTGGTTATAACTCGCACAATGAAAATGATATACTACTGAAAACAATAGAAGAGCATATCCAAAATATATTTAATAAATTTCCAATCTCAGGGATTGTAATGGGGGAGATTTTAACATGATACTAGATCACAATTTGGACTGTTGGCCTCTGTGTAATTCTACTGCAATTAATGAAACTTGAAATTATTTATGCAAAAATTTAACCTAGTTGAAGTGTGGAGATATAAACATCAGAACACTAATGCTTTTACATGGAGTAATAGAAATGCCACCAGGAAACCACGCCTGAACATTTGGCTGGTTTCTGATAATTTGTGCATTGATAAGATATCAGCTAACATTATCACAACACCCTTAACTGATCATAATGCAGTCTCTATTTTTATCCCTTTGCATTCTGCTTCAACAAAGTCAGGTAAGAATGCCTACTGGAAACTAAACAGCGCACTGCTGAAACATGAGATCAGGCATAAAGAGGATAATAACTGAATTCTGAAACAAAGTAAGAGCTGAGAATATTTTTGTTAGCAATTGGGAACTTTTTAAATTCAAAGCTGGTCAATATTTGAGAAATTATGGCAGTACCATAACCATAAATTTTAGATTGGAAGAGGAGAGGGTGGTCTCTAAAATAATTTTATTGTCCCAGAAGAACCCTGCTGATATGTCAGAAAAGAAAAGACTAGATTTGATCTCAGAGCAAATTAAATTAAATTAAATATACTTAAATAAGGCCAAATTTGCCTTTCTAAGGTAAAGGAAGAAATGGATTGAAGAAGCTAAACAGTATTCAGCCTATAGAAAGACATCACGGGAAGCTCAGTTTAATCCAGCAACTCAATATCAATGGCACTGTTACTGATGACCCAGGTAGAATAGCAGATTTCTGCTCCAGTTTTTACAGCAAACTGTACAAACCCAAATATTGTCATCATTCAACAACTGCGTTCTTGAACACTCTGAGCAACATCACTCAAATCACTGAAAATGACAGAGAGATGTGTGATGAAACTGTACAGGATGTCATTTACGAGATCGAACATCTCAAAACTAACAAATCTCCTGGAGTTGATGGCCTTTCTGCAGAATTTTATCAAAGCTTTACAGAAGATCTAGCTCCCTTTCAACTTATGGTAATGTCAGAAATTGTGGAACAGGGAACTCTTCCTCCTACACTACACTAACAATAAGGCCTGATTACTTTTATTGCCAAATCATTTATAATCCAAAAAGGATCCCCTACTAATTGATAATTGGTGACCGATTTCGTCACTGAACACTGACTACAAAGTATTTGCTTCTATAATCGCTAACGACTTAAAAATGTATTAGATCCAATCATTGACGAGACCCAATCTGGTTTTATATGAGACGTATTTCCAATAATATTCAACTTGTTTAAGACTTCATCGATTATTCATTCCTGAGTCCTACGACAGTGTCATTTTCTTCCTGGACTTTTATAAAGCATTTGACACCATAGAACATAACTTTATATTTCAAGCGATTGAACGATTTGGATTTGGCGGTTTTTTTGTAAAGATTTTAAAACTATGTATTCCAATGGTAACAGCTCCATCAGACTAAAAAAATGTGACTTTTCCGAAATTTGAGTTACAGCAGGGCATTGCTGGACTTTGCTTAAACCTGAAGAAATGTGAGCTATTTCCTCTACTGTAAAAGACTGTGACACTACCCATATCTACAACCTAGCAATTATAACAAGCTCATCTATCTCTGGATTACCATTGTGAAAAATCAAATAGATAAATGTTCTGAAATATTTTTTTTGACTATTGATAAGACACAGAAAGAACTTAATCAATGGCTTCAGAGAGACTTATCCCTGAAAGGATGCATATTACTGACAAAGGCAGAAGTACTGTCCCATCATACATATGCAGCTATCCAAGCAGCTCTGTGATGCCACTGATAAAGTATTGTTTACTTTTATTTGGAAAAACAAGACACATTATGTGAAAAAGTCTGTTATTATGAACTTATAATTCTGGGGCATTAAACTTTCTTGATTTTACTACACTTAATAATACCTTTAAGATTAACTGGATTAAACAGTTTTTACAAAATCCCACATCAACCTGGAACATTATACCCAAATACAATTTCTCTGCAATTGGAGGCCTTGAATATGTACTTCTATGTGATTATAAAATAGAGAAACTTCCCCTAATCCTGTCAAATTTCCATAAACAAATGCTATTGGCATGGTCTTTAATGTATAAAATTTTATAATAGATGCTTGATCTGGAATAATCAGCACATTAAATATAAAAATAAATCCTTATTTTTTCAAACATGGTTCAAGAACAACATCATTCTAGTAACCCAGCTACACAATGACAATGGAAATCATCTAAATTATTTTGAGTTCTGGCATTGTACCTTTACTGTCACTTCCTGGATGGAAATGACCCTGTACATTTAAGTCGAGATTGACAGATTTTTCTTTGTGTTGGAAAGATGTATCATTTGGTCTCCATAACAACAAAAGCAAAAAACAGTTCTATTTAATAAATTTGCTGATCATTTTAGGGAAATATCACATTGAAAAAAATCTAATTTAGTCCCTCAAAACCTTCATTTATAGCCTTTGTAAAGGAAATTGAACAGTACATACAAAGTATACCTGACTCTAAAAACAAGAAAGCTGCTAAACCTTTCATTTGTGCTCATTATTTATTATTTTTATTTGAAAACCCCCTGGCTTTTGACTGATTCCTTATACATTTATTGTTGGTGTATTAATAACTGTATTTGTATTTTCTTTTCTGCATTAAAAAAAGGTGAACTGCCGTGAGGAAGCTCGGAAGTTTACAATTCACCGAAGCATTTTTGGAGCCAGGAGTGACGCATATTGACGCGCTCGCGTAGCATGCTGGGAGTATGGGAGGAGTGATGGGTGGATCAACCCGCCCATCTGGTCTATGCCCCGCCCTATGGCCCCACCACCCACCAACTTTGAATGGAGAAAACTTTATCTCACATGGCCCATCAACAAACCTGGAAAACAGTTAGCTTCCATAGACCGAGGTAAGCCTTCTTGCTAATAGAGCTGATCAATATTACATCACCACTTTCTGTGTTGCGTGCTACGTAGTGCACACATTGGGCCAAGTAGGACAAGCATTTGACTATTGCATTGAGACAGTATGCAAGTCAGGCAAGTTGTGGAGAACTTTACACGCTGATATCAGTCAACATTTGACAGTCAACACGAGCATATCATCCCCATCTTATCTACACTGCACTGGCTCCCAATTAAATTTCGAATCGAATATAAATTGCTACTTTTAACCTATAAAGCACTTAAT
>JBCNYH010065448.1:0-11112 GCA_039654325.1 Tandanus tandanus | reverse complement strand
ACTGATGCCACTATCTGTTCATCGGACATTATTTCATGCCCCTCTGCTGCTTCATTTTCGTCCATCCACTCGGACGGGACCAGGCCGGATAGGAGGGAAGTAGGGGTACGGGAAATCGAGGGTGAAGTGTATATATATATATATATATACTGCTGATATAATGCTAAACCCATAGATGAAAAAAGAAATCACAACACAGGTACAGGTGTACTCTACCCTCTCCCAGAGTCGGCTGAGATGGGCACCAGCCTCCCTATGATCCTGATTAGCATTCGGCAGCTCAGAAAATGAACGAATGAATGAATGAATGAATAAAAAAATTTTTTAATGGAAAATAAAAAAACACTAGTATCAACAACTTTCATTCATCCATTCATTTTCTGAACTGCTTAATCCTAATTAGGGTCGCGGGAAGGCTGGCGCCCATCTCAGCAAACTCTAGGCGAGGGCAGATTACACCCTGGACAGCTCGCCAGGCCATCGCAGGGCAGAAACACGTTGGTGGCTATGCAGCTACTCCTGACGAAAATCAGCAATGGTTCTTTTACATGAGTCTCACCACAGACAGTGAGAGACACGGCCGGCATTTGATAACCCAGTTAGGTGCACTGGGGTAGTATCCTAGATACTAGTAGTTATAGAACATGTTATTATAAAACTTCCTGGTTTGGTTAGAAACAAAAATTAGTTCACCCCTGCCACATTTCCACACCAGCTTAAGAAAGCTTTATGCCAATATGGCGCCCAATTCACCCGAGTGTATTTTTGAATAACAGAAGCAGCCAGAAATAGCCGAGGGAATCCCAAGTGCGGTTAAGTGCCCCATATCACGCAGGCTTACCCAGAATTTAGTACCTTAAACCATATAATTTTAAAACTGAACCATATATATATATACTTTTTTATGGAACTAGTTTAAACTAAAGCAAATGAATTAAGGAAAACATATTTTATTTTATTTTTAATTTCAGGATCGGTGGGGGTGACCGTCATGAGCTACCAGAACATGACAGACATCCTGAAACCCAGCTTCTTCTACACTGTTACCAACACAAACAAAACCACTGTGATGTCCAATGTGGTGTCAGCAACAATTCCCAAAACCAACAATACAGTCCTCATAAAACCAATCGAATTTACACTCACACACATCCAAGTTATTATTATTATTATTATTATTATTATTATTATTAGTAGTAGTAGTAGTAGTAGTAGTAGTAGTAGTAGTAGTAGTAGAAGTAGTAGTAGTGGTAGTAGTAGTGGTATATAAGTAGAAATAGTAGTAGCATTAGCTTAAAAATACATACTTTTTAGTGCTCATAATGATTTAATAATCAAATTTCCGGTTGTTGTATCTTTTCTTCTTTTCTGTTGATTAGCCGTTAGACCCTGAGGCCTTTCTCTCCTGTATGGACTGGGAGACAAACAGATGGGACACGTGTTCCCTCACCAAGACCAGAAAGGAACGGACTGTGTGCTCTTGTAATCAGCTGACTACATTTGCTCTCATCAGTCAGGTTGACCCTTGCAGGGTAAGAAAACAGTATATAATTACCAGTTGTAATGATGAAGTAGTTCCTCAAGCTCCAGGGTCCTCTGGTGAAGTCCTGAGCTCAACTTATTGTGTTGTGGAGGTTCCTGTGTCCTAACAGTCGATGTGTGTTTTAGTTAATGAGCATGATTTTGAATGAATGAATGAATAAATGAATGAATGAATAAATGAAGGCTTTATTTCGAACATGTATAAATAACACAAAAAAGCTAATCATTAATTTAAATAATTAAATAATAATAATAACAATAACAACAACAACAACAACAACAACAACAATAATAATAAAAACATGATCCCATGCATGGATCACCTGCAAATTTTAATGACTTGTTTCTTGATCCAAACCCTACTGGAGAATTTTCCATCCAAATCTGTTTAGAACTTTTTGAATTCTTTTGCACACAATCAAAGAGACAAACTAACAAACAAGCTAACAGAGCTGAAAACTTCCTCCTGGCAAAGGCGATAAGCATATATGGGTGTGATGGAAGATTGTATGAATTCAGCTGGGAAAAATATATAAAGTTACTAAAACACAAATGCAACAAACGCACTTAGAGTGCAAACCTCCACCAAGACACATAAATCCCAGAAATGATACAGCACTCCTGCTGTAATACAAAACTTCCAACAAGTCATTCTATCTCACAATGTTAATATATATAGAGAAGCAAAAAATTAATTCCGACAAGTATACTGAGGTAAAAGTAAGGCTAATAAGCAAAAACAATGAAAATGCCAATTTTTCAGAAAAACAATATTATTATTTTTTTAAATTTTGCATAGCATGAATGAACTTAAACAATATGGAATGTTTCAGCGAGTGAAGAAATAAAAAATATGTGAACACTATGCCTAAAAGGTTAAATGCTGTAATCAAAGTAAAGAGTGTTCACACTAAATATTGACTTTTTTTTTTCAAAAAAAGATTTTTTTTTTTTATAGTTATTTTTGTTGTGACTATGTATTGTTGTTTGTTTTCTTATTCTTTTCAATATGATCCAATATTACATGAAATAAATACTTGAATAATACTTGGTCAAAAAATAATAGTAAAGAATAGTACTATGCAAAAGTCAAAAAAATTTAAATATTATGAGGTAAAAAAACTTTTACCTTAAAATACTTGTCGGAATGAGTTTTTTGGTTCTCATTGCCTAAAATAGCATTATTCAATACATTTTTACCAAAAAATTATAGAGTTAATGTTTTACTTCTTTTTTTATTTGGAGCCCTTTTAGACAAACGTGGTGGTGTATAATCTTCACTGCAGACTACTGTATATATATATATATATATAAAATATATTTTAGATTTATTGTGTGTATGTTATTTCCATACCTCTGTCATTCGATGAAATCTCAACAAGATCCAAATCCATAGAAGCGCTGCTTGTACTGACTCGAGGAATGTTACTTGAGGAGACATTTGCTAAAACTTCAACCTCTAGAAATATAAAAAGTCAATGATGAAATAGGGTTTCTTGCTGGAATCATAACAGAAAGCATATATTAAAAATGTTCGTATAAATCTAAACAAGCTTTCTGCATATAATGCAGTTGCGCAGTAGAAATCATTTTTCTGGGGGAAATGTGTTTGGAATGTTCAACAATTTAAAAACAGTTCTGTACCAAAGAAATCTTGAAGAATCAAGTTGATGTTGGGGTCAGGATCACTTTTTCTCACTAGTGTTGACACGAGCGTTATGGTTACGTTCAGTACTTGATCTCCATAGGATGTTAGATACTTTTGATCAGAAACTCTGTCTGTCACACGAGTCGTAAGATTCATTACAATGTTCAAATAATTTTTCACCATCTGTTAAACAGAGACATGAATGAGTACATGTACATGTGGCTGGCGGGGGTGAATTTTTGTGGCCTTCGTTAATTCCCGATTTCATTTTTGCTATGATACCGGAATGCTGACTGAATTAGCAGTAATGAGGACTATACCTGGAATGGGATTTTGAACAAGCACATCAGGTACACATTCAAATTAAAATTCAAATTATTAAAAATTCAAATTATTGCTCTGGGGGGGAAAAAGGTCCTATATTCTTAGTTGGGAAATAGCACAAGCATATCTCACCTCCTGTGGTAATTCTTCAGGTACATAAACAGGAATTTGATACAGGAAGTTCCTTGCACATGTTCCAATCGCACCAACCTAGACAAACATTATACCAAAACTGTTTTGTGGCGAAGGTATAAAAAAGAAAAGAAAAGAAAAATCATTGGTGCACATTCATTCATCATTCATTTTCTGAATCACTTAATCCTAATTAGGGTCGTGGGGAGGCTGGCATCCATCTCAGCCGACTCTGGGCGAGGGCAGAGTACACCCTGGTTAGCTCGCCAGGCCATCGCAGGGCAACATTAATTAGATTAAATTTCATTATTTAAACTTTTTCATATAAGGGGCGGGTTATTTATACACTGACATGTAGCTCTTCCAGGAAGGCTGCTCTCGTGTATCCTACCTCCTCAGTCAATTACTGATCCTCGCTCCTCAATGCACAAAAAAGAGAATTGGGACGACTGGCAAAGATGGTGGACAAAAAGAACTTCCGGTTCAAGCAAGGATCACGGAGCAAGAAAATGACAAGTAAGGCTTCTGAGATGTACCCATTATGTCCCTGCATATATCTCTGCTTTCCCAGCAATGCTAGCATCAACTATGCTAGCACAACTGCCTTCCACACAAAGCTAAAAAATTAATGAAGAGCATTGTACTGTAATTGCTGACTATATGGACAGAATGCTTTCAGTTATAGCCATCAAGGCAGACACTACACTAGCTCTGTTTTTTTAATGGTCCCTACAAAGTTTTTGATTGGTCGATAATCCTAGCCCCTGGTGTAAGTGGTACTTGGTCCGAGACTAGTGAAGCATGGGTACCACTCTGATCAAAAACCAATTCTTTGTTTGTCAAAATTAAAAGAACTGGTGTGAAAATGGACCAGGGGTGTCCAATCTTATTTACAAAGGGCCGGTGTACATGCAGGTTTTCATTCCCACCAAACAGGAGCCACAACACACCTTCCACCTGTTAAAAGAAAAAAATCAAATGATTTAAACAGATGGAAGGTGTTGCTCCTGCAAGGTTGGAATCAAAACCTGCATCCAATGTACACTTTGCGGATAAGATTGGTTACCCCTGATTTAGACCCTGTCCCTTTCAGTTGTCTTACTAACAACCTCCACAAGACTGGGGTGAAGGTATGACATTCCACAATAATTCATGGGCAGAAACATTAAAACCCTATATATAAACCCTAATATCACCAGATGCAAACTACACATCAGCGGCATACTTTGAGAAAGCTGTTTATAAATTCCAGTCCCAGGACTATATGTGCAATAGAAATAGATTTCTTACCATGCATGGATCAGTTTGCATGATCAGCGTGACAGTAACCAGACGATTACATGAGCAGACAGTGTGGCTGCTGTTAGTCTCTGTGATATTACAGCCTTTTTCTTCCCATATGTTTTTGTCCCAGTACATGCAGGTGAGAATGTTTTCAGGTGCTAACTCCTAGCCAGAAGAAAGAGGAAATCTAAAAAGTTATTTATTCATCTTCACAAACATTTGGGGTCATGGTGTAGCACAGGATACTGAGTAGGAATACACCCTTATCTTTGCACAATTATTTACACCTAGGGGCAGTTTATACCTAGCATAGCCAGTCCACCTACAGGCAGGATTTTTCGTTCTAGGACAGAAGTGGAAACAATGTTAAAAGCTCTGTGTATGGTAGCATAGATAGGTGGAGGTCAAGAGACAGAGAGACGTGAAGTCATTACATGGGATATCCTAAAACTAGAGAATCTGACGGACATATGGACATGGGGGAGCAAAAAACACATGGCAAGTAAATAGAATTCAACCCTGGGACCTGAAGCTGTGTGGCATCAGCATTACTACAAGCATCCCAACCCCCCAAAAATTAGATTATTCCTATTCTTCATTAAAGCATTTTCAGAACAGCTTTATCCTACTAGGGCGATGGGGAGGCTCGAGCCTATCTCAGCCAACTTTGGGCAAAGGTGGAGTAACACATTGCCAGTCAATTGAAGGGCCAGCACACACAGTTACAACCATTAAGATCCACACTCACACTTAAGGTCAATTAAGAACAGCCATGTTAGACTAATGTGCATGTCTTTGGACTGTGGGAGGAAACTGGAGTACTCGGAAAAACCCAGGCAGGCAAAGGGAGAACAAGCAAACTCCACACAGAAACATCATTGCCGAGCCTGGGACTTGACCCCAGGACCTTCTTGCTGTGAGGCAGACAAGCTAACCACTACACCACTGTGCTGCCAAAAAGTAATTATTTCAACAATTAGTAATTAGTCAATAATTCATAAAGTAATTAAACAATTTTTTTCATCATCATTTTAAAGAACATGTAACTTACTTTGATGTGTTTTAGAGTGAAGTTGACCGGTTCAGTGAGTTCGGTGTCGGGGGTTTTGGGAAGTGTTACAGTCACCACCGTTGACATCATCATTTTTTTGGTGTCTGTAAATGTGTTGAAGTTGGGTTCTAGGATGTCTGCCATGTTGGTATAGCTGATAAAGGCCACAGCAACTGGTCCTATAGTTTCGATAGTCATTTTATTTTCAGTTCACAAGAGAAAACCCACTAAAAAGAAAAATATAATTACAGATATTACATAAATCTTTCTGAAAATGTAATCTTTAATCTTTAATCCTCATTAAATAGAAATGTTTCTTTAAAGCTGTATAAAAGAGTATTTCTAAGCAAAGATTGCAGATAGTGGAAGTGTAATGAGGTGGTTTTGTGCGAGAAGTAGTTTATTTATTTATTCATTATCTGTAATGCTTATTCTCTATCGTGTATTCACTCTCTACATAGGCCTACAGAACCAAACATAAAGTTTATACTTCAAGCTGTTAACCAGAGATTTATAAAGCTGCCAACCTTTGTCATTTTCAGTAATTAAATATTTCAAGTACTTTTACAGTCTAATCATCTTACATATTCCTATAGTGCAATCTACAGTTTACAAACACTGTTCACCTTCAATCCCAGCACCCAATCACTGATTACCATCATCCCCAAAACCCAAATCAATGATCACCATAATCCCCAACACCCAATCACTGATTACCATCATCCCCAAAACCCAAATCAATGATCACCATAATTCCCAACACCCAATCACTGTTCACCAACAATCTCAAAACCCAATCAATGATCACCATCATCCCTAAAACCCAATAAATGATCACCATTATCCCCAAAACACAATCACTGATCACCATCATCCCTAAAACTCAATTAATGATCACCACCAATCCCCAAAACCCAATCACTGATCACCATCATCCCCAAAACCCAATCAATGATCACCATCATCCCTAATGCCCAATTAATGATCACCATCATCCCCAAAACCCAATCAATGATCACCATCATTCCCAACATCCAATCACTGATCACCATCATCCCCAAAACAAAATCAATGATCACCATCATCCCTAAAGCCCAATTAATGATCACCATCATCCCCAAAACCCAATCACTGATCACCATCATCCCTAAAACTCAATTAATGATCACCATCATCCCCAAAACAAAATCAATGATCACCATCATTCCTAAAGCCCAATCATTGATCACCATCATCCCTAAAATTCAATTAATGATCACCAGCAATCCCCAAAACCCAGTCAATGATCACCATCATCCCCAAAACCCAATCAATGATCACCATCATCCCCAAAACAAAATCAATGATCACCATCATCCCTAAAGTCCAATTAATGATCACCATCATCCCCAAAACCCAATCACTGATCACCATCATCCCCAAAACCCAATCATTGATCACCATCAATCCCAACACCACATCACTGATCAACATATACTCTAATATACTAGCATCCCCATAAGTGCTTCATTGCTTATGTATTTTGTTTCATGATTAAATTCTACTCTCAAGTTTTGATATGCAAATCATCGTGGTGACTCAGTTGATATGCAAATTAGGACATAAGTCATATGTTGGCATTCAGAGTTTGTATTCACCACTTACTCCTTAAAATCGTTTGAAGCACTGTTGGGTAATCGACATATTAGCATTTCCTTTTTTTTTTTTTTTTTTTTACAGAAAATGTAAGGGATTATTAATGAAAGGGAGCGTGTGTGTGTGTGTGTGTGTGTGTGTGTGTGTGTGTGTGTGTGTGTGTGTGTGTGTGTGTGAGATATCCTTGCCATTTCTGCCCTGCTTCCAGGTTTGGTAGACCACACAGGCTCTCGCACCTGAACTCCATACTTCTCATTTCTGATTTCAGTGTGAACTCTGCAAACTGTTACCTGCAAAGCTGTCTGTTTGTTTATGTAGGTTTGATTATGCAAGAGTTTGAGTGGTGACCCGTAAGCCTTTCTTTTGTGTTTTAGTTTTGTTTCTAATAAACCACAGTACTGTTTTATTCTTGCGTGTGTTAGAGCTGCTTCCAGAGAAAGACTGACCAAGAAAGAAAAAAAGTATGAGAGAGAATGAGACTGTGTAACTACAAAAAAACCCAATAAACAATTAATTTATTTTTAATGTAATTAATTTGCAATTATATGGCAGGAGAGATCGAGGACAGACTGTCCATATCTATGCTTAGAGTTAAAAATTGTTCCTTACTCGGCATGCTCACGTGCTAGCTAGGTAAATAAGTGGGATACATTATCTATTTTAATTTGGCCAATACTTTATTTTGTTATAATTGAACATCTAGTTTGAGTGAAAACAGTCTTGGTGACAGATTCAATAACATTATACTCACATTATAATGACATATAAGGGAATTTTGATCGTCAAACCCTCAATAACTTCATAAAGTACAAATTATTCTGTTATACATTAATATATGTTATATAAATGCTATTCTGTTATAGAGGTGTGAATTTGTAATTTATGCCACATTAATTTTAGCAAGGAAAAGGTTTCCTTGTCAGGACTGAGACAACAAATAGAAGACGGAAACTGTGCTAACCGAAGTAACCAAATCCAAGCGTCAACTGATGAACAGGGGACTTCTCAACATTTTTATTAATTTAAAACTCAGTATGCTGATTCCGGTTATTTTGGAAACCCGGTAACCTGCTTATTTCTAATACTGTCGAGGTAGTCCACAGGGCAGTCGGAGACTGAACTGGTCTAGCAACAGAGTTCAACTGGTTGTCTAAGAATAACAGGACCCATCAGCCTCCAGTGTGTATTTACAGAACAAGAAACGACAGTGAAGAAATCACTGCTGCACCTCAAAGAGGGATATTTATTCAGACACAATATTAAAGATAGTCAAAGTCTGATCACATACCTTCCCTGTTCAGTGAAATCCCAGATACATTGATATCCATGGTGGCACTGCTTGTGATGAGTGAAGGAGGGGTTAAGTAGTCATCAGTTTCGGCAGCAATAACTCGAACCTCTGGAGAAAAATCAACCAGAAGGACTCTTTCACAAAACCTCTGTAGTGGATTAAGTCAGGATTTTTGTGATATCCTGGCTGAATTTAGCCCTGATGCTGTTTCACGAAAGCAAAGGTATCTAAGTTACCATGGAGATTTATTCTGCAGCTAGCATAGTGCTGATGAGGCTAACTCACAGGCTTGCTTTATTGTGGTGTTCGTTCTGGTGTCTTTGACTCTGATTGGACACCAATGGAGCCAGTGGTGGCCTGGTGGTAGGGTGCCGGCTTACTGATAAAGTTGTCACTGCTGTCCCCCCAGTGCAGCTACCTGGGTTATCAAAGGCCAGCCATGTCTCTCACTGTCTGTTGTGAGAGGCATGTAAAAGAACCATTGCTGTTGTTCGTAAAGAGTAGGTCACTGGGTTGCCGTCAGCATGTTTCTACCCTGCGATGGCCTGGCAAGCTGTCCAGGGTGTACTCTGCCCTTGCCCAGAGTCGGCTGAGATGGGCGCCAGCCTCCCCGCGACCCTAATTAGGATTAAGTGGTTCAGAAAATGAAAGATGAATGAATGTGCACCAATGATTTTTCTTTTCTTTTCTTTTTTATACCTTCGCCACAAAACAGTTTTGGTAGACATATTGTAATCACCCATATTTGTTTGTCTGTCAGGTTGTGACAAAAATCTTGATCACACCTATGCACAGATTTTTACCAAACTTGGTAGGGACACTACTCTTCCTGAGTCCCAGAGATGATTAGATTTTTGAATGTCTAGAAAGTAGCAAGCCAGGATGCGCTGGCCAGCCATGGTCAAACCTCGCACTGTTTTATGGGGGATTTCTTCATTCTATGCATTTGTGAAAAAAGGTCTCAAGTGTTTAACATCAAAGACAAATAACTACTATGACAAACTTGAATCAAGAATACAATGACTTGTATTAAAGAAATAATGCAATTGCACAAAATGAACTATACAGGGGTAGTGTTAGCAGTTTCTTTACCCAATGTTGGGAGGATGATGTAAGTGGAATTGTAGCTGCTACGTATCTTCACCATTGCTGATACCAGTTTCTCAGTAACATTCATTAAAACATTTCCATAAGCGTTTTGCTTATATTTGTTCATTGCACGAGCTGTTAGATTCATTACTGTGGACAAATAGCTTTCTACTCTCTAGATGACAGATAGATTCCTGTCAGTGCATGAAATTAAATGACCATGTTGTCTATAAAAAGCATTTGTTAATAATGTGGAAAAACAGCACCATGTATACTCACCTTCTGTGGTAAATTTTGAGCTATGTTGTACTGAATTTGGTTGAGGAAGTCCATTGCACACTGTCTTGTCAGATTAATCTAAACAATAGTTATAATTTAGCATTAATTAGTCATTAAACACTTGTTATATATGATTTTAAAAAATGCATATGGATGAACCTGATCATCTCACCAGGACATGTCAATTTATTAAAGGTCAAACATACATACTGACGTTTTAAAGTGATTTAAAAAGTTCTATTCTGATTAGAAAAAAGGTAGAATTTTGGAAATTTGAGAGACTCAAATTTGCACTTATTGGGTTTTGCCCCATCATTTTATCAAGTTAAAATGTAAAATGAACCCATACCTTGGTGTATTTTGATCTTACCAATCTAAACTTACTAGGTTTTTCAGATCATTTGAGAATTAGTAGCTAACCATTCACAAACCACCTGCAAAAGCCTTAATTCTTGATCTTCTCTTGGTCAGAGTGCTAACTGCAACACATGATACTTTATCCTTGTGCTATTTTTACCAAAGCATGTCAGAGATACTGTATTTCATTAAGGCATCAGGAAACTTGTTAGAAAATGGGTATATTAAAGTCTTCTTTAGGTAATTTGTGCACACACATTTTGGATTCCTATGCAAAAATAAAAAAATAAAAAAATAAATTCTCAGTGGTCACCTTTGACGTGGAGGTTATCTTTTCCATTAGGTTTATCTGTTTATTTGTTAGTAGAATTACATTATTAGCAAAAAAAAAGTTATATGTGCACTTTCTTGAAATTTGTACGAGAGGCAGGGCTTTGGGTAAGGTAGATGCTATTAGATTTTAAAGATGATCCCGATATA
>JBCNYH010065358.1:0-11115 GCA_039654325.1 Tandanus tandanus | reverse complement strand
GAGCGTATGCCATCCCTCCCTCCCGTGAGAGCTCGGCCAATTAGCTCCCATGGACTCCCGGTCACGGATGGCTGTGGAATCCATCCGGATTCAAACTTGCGATCCTAGGGTTGACAGTCGCGCACCTTGTCGATGTGCCACACGGGAGCCCAGTATCATATAATCCTATCTAAAAATTCTATTTTTCACCTGAGTGAGACACTTTAGCGCACCGATACTGTGTTTTAGCCAAAACGTTTCGCACTTCTTGTTCACTGTACTGCGGGACTGCTTTCACAGCTACAAACTGTAAGATCACTTAAAATTTTGGCGGGTCATCAAAACTTTCCTTTTCTCTTTTTTTCACGGTTGTCAATGCCTCAACCTTAAGAGCCACATTACAACACTTTTGGCTAAGACAGGATTGCCGACTTGTCTCGGACACCTTTGACGTTCACTGGCTTCAGCTTAGCAAATGATGGAAGGCCTATTTTGTGAGTTGGGTTTCTGGACTACTCTGTAGGCTTCGTTGAAAGTCGTAGTCATGACATGTTTCTGAAGGGTTTCTTTTTCACCTGTACTGTTCCTGACCGTCACAGTTTCACATTTGCATGGTACCTCTCTACTCATCTCTGGACTCAGAAGAAAAAAAAACCCTTCAGTGAATCCTTTATGCATGGACGTAAAGCATCAAACCTTTTTTCCTTTCTTGCTTTTCCCACTGCACAGCCCTGGCCTCTCCTGCTTTAACAGACACTCTCAAGTACTTGTTTAATGTGAACCTTCTATATATTTTCAATACTGAGTCACAGATGACATTGTATGCCTATTTCTTTTCACCATCTTGCCTAGTCTTTACTTCAGTGATACTATCTTGTATAGACTTTACTGTTGTGTCTGAAATATCAAGTTTTCTTCTACAGATTGGTGATATATTTACTTTCTTTTTAGTGCTTTTGAAGTAGATGGAGATTCTATTTACTGATTACAGCAGCTTTTCTCCTCGGTGTGTTGGGTAGTACCCCTTTAACTTTTTCACATGTCTGTACATGGTTGCTTGAGGTACCTTTCTGCTTGTTTGCATCTCATTTTGAGTGGTGATGGAGTTTTGCTGTCTGCCGGGGTACTTTGTTTGGATTCTCAGTCCCCATGCTTGGGTTCGTTTCACTGCATCTTTCTTTTTTCCTGAAATATGAGCAGCTTTGCTAGCTTGGCTGTCTGATCTTTGAGTGTCTGCCTTCTGTTTTTTTCTTCGTCGGTAATGTTTCATTTCTTCACACTTCTTCTTCCTCAAAGCTTCCAAAATTTTGGGATCGGATCTTGCCTGTTGATGTAGTTGTAGTCTTGATTGTTTCTTTCTCTCTCGATCAACCTCTTTCATATGATCATGTTTTGCTTCATTTTCTCTCTGCTTTTTTCTCCATGCTTGTACCTTCAGCCTGGTCTTCTCTCTTCTAGCTTTGGCTTGTGACTCATTTTCACACGAGTAGTTTTGATTTTCTGAAAAATGTATTTTGAATTATTACCCCATCATGTTCAGGGGTGTATATATATATATATATATATATATATATATATATATATATCTGCAAATATTAATAGCACATCAAATGTAGAATAGCCAGGACTGCTAAAATTCCTATAGAAATATTCTGATCTATTTGAACATGAGATTTAGTTATTTAAATCAAAGGCAGTCTGAAAATTACTTATAACTGAATAAAATTATTCTGTTTTATAATAATTCAGAAAAATTGCAGAAAGAAAAAGAGAAAGCATGATTATATATCAAGAAATAAGCCATGTAGTGTCTGTAACCCTTTTTTGCTTAACAGCACAATACTCATTATTTGTGTCAAACACTATAATCTTCAAAGGATTTTAGTTTAGAACTGTTGACGTAATGCTCATTACTGTTAAACAGCATATTATTTTATGTATTTTTGTATAATTTTCAAAGTCTGCGCTTGTTACAAGGAGTCTAAAATATTGAATGGTAAAAGTCTTTAATTATAAAATACGAATATTTATGTTTTTTTAGTGTGCCTTACACATCATTTCAATAAAACGAAACACATTCTAAGTTTTTTTAGATTCACAGAGAAAAAATGTGTTAACAAAGCAGAGTAAGTGACTATGGTTACGGACACTACTCAAGTTACTATGTAAAGCTGCTTTGTGACAATGTCAATTGTAAAAAGCGCTATACAAATAAAACTGAATTGAATTGAATTGAACAGTGCAGCATTAATCAAAGTACAAAACATACCTGGATTATCTCCAGAGCTTTCTTCTATCTTTCCTCCCATGTCTTAGGGTTGCATCTTGGTACAGAGCAAGTTGAAAGAATGGATGCCTGTTGTCGTGCCAGTACTTTATATTAATGTTTCCTTGGGATTTATTCCTAGGGACACATATACCGCATGATGCAATATTTCATCAGATGAAGTGCTGCATCATCCTTTCCACTTTGTTTCTGCAGCCTGATGAATGATGTAACATCGCATCATCCAAGTTTGAACCAACTGTAGAGAATCACACAGTATTATTGAGATGAAGAGAAACACGATGTCTTTAACAATGTCATTTAATGTAGTGTCCGTAACTTTTGCCATTTCAAACGTTTCAAGGGTCTTAAGTGTCTTACAAATGAAACGTGGCTTATTCAGATTTCACATAACGCATCATACAGAAAAACGTATACGATTCTGAGATGCATCATTTCAGATACTGGAACATGAATCTGACATGGTTATGGACACTACAGATTTTTGGCTTTTCAGGTTTCAATAAAAAAAAATCTCTCACGTCAAGAATTAGGCTAGCTCTGAAAAGAAGTCTGTATGTTTATTAGAAATTATTCTTGGACAGACTACAGAGAGCAATTTGAACTGAATAAACCACAATCCTCTACGTTTTATGGAATCATAAAATAATGTGTTTATCCTATTTGGAGCGTTTCAACAGAAACACTGTGATTAGAACTTTTGGGATAAATTCCATAATTTTTAATGGATTTCTTTAACAACATTTATTACAGGTTACATGTCTATAATATTACAGCAGCTTCAGCATCAACACTGTTGATGAAATATGAATAAATTGCACTTAAGTATAACCTTGAAACATATAAAACCAAAAGTGATCAAAATGACTGATATTAGAAACTTGAACTTTTCAGGGAAGTAAGACTGTCATCCTCCACAGAGGAAAAACTTCAGAATATATTTTTATAGCAAACTAATTCTCTGTATTAGGGGCATAACAAAAAATAAATAAAATCAGCACCAATGCTGTGTTTTGACCCTATGTAGCTTTTATATAAGAGGTTGTGTTTACAGTTCCACCAGTTTATTCTGAATGAATCTGGGATTCAGACACTAACTGTACTCAGATCAGTTCAGCTCGTATAACTTACCTCAGAAATCACAGGAGAACATAGAGAACATCCTCAATTACACACAGAAAATCCAGTCTGTGGGAGTGAAACCCAGTCGGGAGGATTTCCACCCTGAAGATGATGAACTTCTTGGAGGAACCTGATTATTCCCTCAGAGGAAACAAAAACAAACAACTGCAGCTTCTTCTTCTGTTGTGTTTTAATGAGAAGTTAAGGTTACAGCGCCACCTGCTGGAGCAAAATGTTAATCACATCACAAAGTAGGCTGGCTTTTACATCACAGGTTTAAACCCTGCTGCTTCTTTTGATCAGTATAATAATAATAATAATAATAATAATAATAATAATAATAATAATAATAATAATAATAATAATAATAAAGAAAAAAAATTAATAGTGGGTTAACAGAACTGGATAATTTGTTTTTGATAATTAGTGTGAGAGCTGTTAATGGACTGCAGCAAGCCCTAATCTGCCATCCTCCGGCAGGGGGCGCTGTGAACTTAAAAAGACTTTATACCCACAACAGAAGAAGATGAGCTAACAGTCAGTGCTGTAATCATGGTTATGTGAACTTATTGCTGACAGGGCTTTACAGATTGGCCCGATTTATAAATACAAATAAATTTACTGTTTTGTTTCGCTAATAACATTTAGTGGCTAAACCGTAAATGGCCTCCTCCTCCATTCAAAGTAAAATCCACAAAGGATGGTGTTTAAACCTACATTACTATATAATCACAAAGGAGACTTCTGGGGTTGGACCAAATCTTATAGCTTTCGTGTTTATTTATTTATTAAATCCATCCATTTACCGAACCACGTAATCCTACCGCTGTCGCTGGGAGGCCGGTGCCTCTCTCAGCCAACTCTGAGCAGTTTGCAGTCATCTCAGAGCCAAAACGCAGAACCATTCACACTCACACCTAGGGGCTATTTGGAACAGGGGCAATTTAATGTGCCGGATGTGCATGTCATTGGACTGTTGGAGGAAACCCATAAGCATTGGCAGAACACACAGAAACACTCGCTGAGCCTGGGACTCGAACCTTCTTGCTGTGAAGTAAATGTGTGATACATGTGCCAGCACTCCACTGTGACTGTGACTGACAGACTTGTTGTTTGGAATAGCCTAGCTGATTCTGAAACGTGTTGTGTTTACGAGCCAAGTCAGCTTTCTCTGGCCGAGCACAGTTTGAGCACAGAGTTGGGGGTCACGTTGAAGGTGGTCTTGTATGTCTTTGCATTCCAACACACGTGTTGACATCAGGCAATCAACATAATCTGAAAATAAAAATCCTGAGTTTGCAAATCATGGCTAACTGAATAGAGTGTTTGCTCTTTAGAATTCTGCCATTTAAAATAACTCACTGCATGCTGGTTTCTTCATGACCTTGGTGATGAGAGCCTCTCTCCTTTTGAACCTGGGGAAGCAGATCGTCTCTGCCTGACCCGTTTGCATTCTCGTTGTAGTGCATTGCAGCCACATGCAACCTTTATATCAACATATTTAATAATTTTATATAAAACATGGCTGGAAACAAAAGGTAGAAAAAATATTTAAAACACAGATTGAAAATTACCTGGCAATCATTCCTGCATGAGAGAAAATGTACATTTTTGGAGCAAAATGGTTGATCAGACTATGGAATGCTTCCAACACTGAAGTCTGATACTTCCCAGCCAGCTTCTCCACATCCTTCTCCTTTGTAGAGTCCAACACAAATTTCTCAAACTTGGTTGCAACCTCAGAGCCTTAGAGAAATATTATGTACATACAAGCTGACAAGTTATGTGGATTCAAAGTCATGTAAAAGAGCACGATTGAAGAACTTACATTGTGGTAACCACTTTTTCTTGGTCATCTCCTTGAAGCAGACCATGAGCACACTCGCTGAAGGCCTCTCCATGTCCCGAATGGATATTTTGAACATGGTTGGCAACTGACTGCCACGGTGCCACAATCAGGTGTCCATTCTCAGGAGATGTGGATGCAGCAGACCAATATAAGTGATTCACAATACTGTGAATCCAAGGCTTCAGCTCATGGCAACCTTTTTGTTGGGCTAGAGCCTGCTGCTGCTTGCCTGGAAAAAGAACCAGTTATCATTAATCATTTTTATTGGATCATTTGTAAAAAAAATATACCAGTATTTCCAAAGGAGATATCAAGTCAGTACAAATTTATCAGAAACTTCAAACTCCATGTCTGATAGACATTCTTCTTCCACATCTGGCTCACTGGCAGCTGCGGATTCTTCCATTTCCTGTATGATCTATAATTAAACGAATAGGCATTCCAATTTTGCGTTATAGGACATCAAAAGTATCAACTCATCATGATACAGTAAAAAGTAGAAGTTATTCTGACAGAAGCAACTCTGTTGTTTTATTAAAATAATTCATGCGTGGTAGATCTAGATTTATTGTGAAGTTGAAGGATCTGGCCATATGCATATAAATAACAAACTATACATTTAAAAATGTACATCGTGGGACTGTATGTGTATGACTTTGCTAATGGAACCACAATGGGACAACTGGTCTAAATATTCTGGTTAAATAAAACAAGATCTAAATCATGCCGTTAGATCGTCAAACCATCCCTCAAAATCATACACAGGTTTTATGGCCTAACTTTGTGTACATTAAAATTGGCAGGCTTTAGTCTGCTCGAACATTTTGGTGAGTTTCATGGTGTCCAACTGCACAAAGGTTTTTTTGAAAGCATTAATTAGCATAATTTTGGGACATATGAATGTGGAACTGATTGAATTTTGTTCAGTCTGTTAGAATTATTCTGTAGCGTGTGCGAATCCTAAATCCCATGTCCAAAGTGATAGATTTAGAGGGTGTTTTTGTACGGACACTGAAACTCACAAAAACTAGTGTTCCATTAGCGAAGCTGTACTCGTATATTCGTCACAGTAATATACATGTATTATATATGGCCACAGCAAAATTCAAATGGTGAACATACATACCCTAGCTCGTTCTCTTTTAGCAAAAGCACCACCAGATTTTCTTCTTTTCACCCCATCAACAGCACTGCAGTCATCCAGCTGTCTTTTGGCGTGTTGATTTGGCCTGTCGAAAAATGCTGGCACAGCCGATTCCTAAAAACACGAGTGGACTTACGTTTTGGAATGACATGGGTTTTATTTAAAAATTCTTACGAAGTGACTGTCAGTGGGTTTTTATTAAATTACAGCTTTATTCAGGGATAAATACATAAATAGCTGATAAAAAATGTAAACTTCACAGACGTGTTGGTGTTAAAATGTATTTATTCAACATTTAAAATATTAACACTGAACTTGATTAAAGGAAAAAGATAATGATAATGATGGTGATTATTAGATATATTTTAAGTGTATAAGTTTAATGTACAATTTATAACAGCATGTTTTCTGTGTTTTCCCCCTTTTTTTGGCTCTTGGTGTTCACTCCTTGTATGCATCAAATTTCATTCTCAGACACACTGGAAGATGTATTATAGAGTATATATTATGGGGTACAAGCTGAAAATTGGAACCCCTGTTGTAATTGTGATTATTATTAGTCTTGTTTGCTTGTTGTTTGCTTTTTAATGGTGACTGTGGAATGTACCAGCGCATTATCGCCACTTTGAATTACAGGACACTTCATGTATTGGTCTTTTGCCAATTTTCCATTTTATGGTTAAGCACTTTCTGTGACATCACTTCTTCCTCTTCATCACCACTCATCTTCATCACCACTCCTCTTCATCATCACTCCTCCTCATCATCACTCCTCTTCATCACCACTCCTCTTCATCATCACCACTCCTCCTCATCACTCCTCTTCATCACCACCACTCCTCCTCATCGTCACTCCTCTTCATCACCACTCCTCTTCATCATCATTCCTCTTCATCATCACTCCTCCTCATCATCACTCCTCTTCATCACCACTCCTCTTCATCACCACTCCTCCTCATCACTCCTCTTCATCACCACTCCTCCTCATCACTCCTCTTCATCACCACTCCTCCTCATCATCACTCCTCTTCAACACTCCTCTTCATCACCACTCCTCTTCATCATTATTCCTCTTCATCACCACTCCTCCTCATCACTCCTCTTCATCACCACTCCTCCTCATCATCACTCCTCTTCATCACCACTCCTCTTCATCATTATTCCTCTTCATCACCACTCCTCTTCATCACCACTCCTCTTCATCATTATTCCTCCTCATCATCATTCCTCTTCATCACCACTCCTCCTCATCATCACTCCTCTTCATCACTACCTGTGCTTCTCTCTTTGCTTGGACCCCGGGAATCACTGGTGGCAGCTATATTCTTATTTTATTTTATTTTATTGCTTGTTGTTTTCTAACGGCGGTGGCAGAATGTTCCAGCACATTACCGCCACTCTTTGGTCTGGAGTTCTCTGCTCTGGCTTATAGACTAATTCCAATGCTCTGTTTGTTCCTGTGAAAGGAAGGGAGTGAATCTTTGAACCTTTCCCTGTGACACCACAGACAGACGTGTGTGATTTAACAGAACGCTCCAGCAGGCGGCGCTGTAAACCGCGAGGTTATGCGAGATGACGCCTCGGGGATGGAGCACGCGCACACAGCAGCCCACTCGGATCACTCCGCTATTTCCGTGATGAGGAAGAAGATCCCGGCCGCCATGTTGGCGTATGTAGACAACGGCTTATGCTGTAGTGTGCTGCGGTTACCGCACTACAGTCATCACAATGCCCCAAACGAACGAGGGCAAAAGTAGATCCCTGTGAAATATGTTTATAATTAATTATATAACCTAATATTGCATCACAAACACATTAGTAAAAGGTAATTGCTATTAAAATACGGTGTATGTACCAGATGTATGTATGTTTTACTTTCATCACACAAACACGTGTATCGTTGTGTCAGCGACGGCATTGACCACAGAACTGTATTATATGCTGGAAGGGCCCTTGGTCGCTTTGTACTTTATATGGAAATCGACACGAAGCCGCCATATTGGAAACAGGAACATGGATGTGTAGGGGGTTGTGTAGGGGGTTATAGAAAAATGTTTTAATTCCTCCTTAAATTACTTTTACTATGTAACGCTGCTTTGTGACAATGTCAATTGTAAAAAGCGCTATACAAATAAAACAGAATGGAATTGAATTGAATTGAATTGAACATGGGGGTTAGAATGTGAGTGAATGATGGGAGACCACGGCTATCATACCGGAAAAAAGCAAAATCCACGAAAGGAAAAGAGTGTTACGCCATAAATTGCAATAATTACCAAAACGTAGAATCCAGAAGAGCTGGAATAACTTTCCACAAGTGAGTTTTAACCCATTAATAGCTAGATATAGACGAGGCCTAGGACAATTTCTATGAATAACTTATAGTCTGTCAGACTGTCTATACTCAATCTATTGTAGATGTCGATCTCTCTAAAGTATAATTCAGATTTAGATCCTAAAAAGACTTATATTTCAGTTAGAAACCTAGAAGTATAATATTTATACAATGTACTCTTAATGGATGTATTTATTATGTACTGGAATACAATTTTCAACCTCAAATGTACAAAAACAGTAACTTAGCATTTGTGTGGTAAAAAAACAACAACTGCATTTTCTCTGAAATATCCATGAAGTCTTTATAAGACATTTCTCAGGTGCCATAATTTACTGTGTATACACTATCGTGTTTGCCCATATTGTACAGGAATTTAATGATTATCAATCAATATTAAGAATTAAAGCAAAATCCATGCACACACTGGAACAAAAATTTATACTACTGTAGAATAAGATATTAGCAACCAGTTCATTTTAGCTGTTTTTAGCATTTATGAAAATTGATAAAATAACATGAGGCTAATATAAATTGTTTATATGATTCAAGGAAGCTTCGGGGGAAAGTTCGTAAATGCTAATTTCCACTTTGATAACATTAGTGACATGCACGTACACATGTATGATACATCTCTTGGGTCAAACTGCTAAAATTTACAGTAGAATAAAGCAACAAATGTAGTAATGTGAGACTTAAAAAAATAATAAAGCCCCAGATTCAGACCATATACTGAATGAATTTATAAAATGTTCAAGTGAAATATGTTAAAGCTTTTAAACGTGCCACCCCACCACCACCGTCACACACACAGACTGAATAACCATCAGACCATCTTCCTGGACAGTGCAATATTACTCTTTAAGTGCAATACTCATGTTTAGAGCAGGTCTCGAACATCAAATAACATTTTAGCATCATGCACCTTATGATTAAAAAGCTCGACCTCTCCCCGTGTATATCATGCACCCTTCTGTGTGTGTGTGTATATGTGTTTGCATATATAAGATATATGTATGTATTATATGTGTATGAAGGTAATGTGTATATTTAGCTTAGTGAACCTTAGTTGTCTTTAATGCACTTTTTTTTTTATAATTGCTGCTAAACTGATTTTCATTGTTCACGAAACAGTCGACAATAAAGATCTCTTAATCTTTATCTTATAGAGGTAGAGGTTTCCTTGGTAAACAATCTTTAATTTTTCTGTATGACTACTTAAGCGTATAATGCACTTTAATTATAATAATATTATGGGGGGTTTTTTTGTTTTTTTTTAATAGATGTTTTAGCAATGTGTCTTACAATATTTGTACATTTTCTGTTGTAAAATTCACAGCACACCCACTCTGGATCACTTTATGTGAAGTAAATAAAGGTATAAATTTGGAAATGTAGGAACACAAAGTGTTTGTTAATGCTGGTACTAAGATTATAAAACACTGGTTAATTTTTTAGAAATGTTAAAGTACAATTTTATTTATTGATTTGCACATGAGATGCTAATGCAGGTATAATGCATTTTATTTTTGATAAATATATAAAAATATGATGAAGAAATCACACACATTTATAAATGTATTTCTCTTAACCAGGTGATAATGTCTGTGAGGTCTTGAGACTTGTATAAAATGAGATATTTACAGAAGTCCAGCCCGGAAATGCAGCTGTGCAGGTTTGTTTACATTAGAAACCTGCTTGGCTGTATGACGTCCTACTGGTTCCAATATGGCGGCGTGGAATCGCGAGATTTTCATCCGAGATCACGTTCCACTAAATACCGTTCGGTGATTTTGACCGTGTAGTCACATGATCAAAAAAGTAGTTCCCAAATATGGCGAACATAATGTCCGAGTCTGTGTTCTACCGGAAATGCGCGAGGAGTTTCGAGTGTCTCACACTCACAGCCCTGATGGTCTGGGTTTGAACTTTGTCCTTTATGACGTCTGAACTCTGGGTTGTGTTCTTTCCAGCCGGGATGCGGGAGACCTGTGCAGTGGCGGAACGCTCGGAGACAGCGCGGGGATTTTCTTCAGTTCACGGGTCAAGAGCAGGTTAAGGTTCAGATAAGAGCAGACGAGTGTAACGTGTTCAGCAACAGATCCGGAACCAGAGGAGTTGTGCAAGTTTCACAAGTGCAGGAGTCATAAAGTGATCTGAGGAGGACAGCGCGAGCAGGTTCAATTCCTGGCTTTAAATCAACACCTGGACTGGATCCACTCCGAGATCTACTCCAACACTTCACTCAAAGATCTACTCGGAGATCTACTCCGACACTTCACTCGGAGATCTACTGCGACACTTCACTCGGAGATCTACTCCGACACTTCACTCGGAGATCTACTGCGACACTTCACTCGGAGATCTACTGCGACACTTCACTCGGAGATCTACTCCGA
>JBCNYH010065208.1:0-11119 GCA_039654325.1 Tandanus tandanus | reverse complement strand
AATAAAAGATCGTTCAGACTCAGATAATAAATAAAACGGAAATAATTAATGATTTCTTGTGCGGCCCGGTACCAATTAATCCACGGACCGGTACCGGTCTGCGGCCCGGGGGTTAAACCATTAACTGCTCAATTTTATAAATGATATAAGAAATGTAAGTCGCTTGGCATTCGCCAGAGCAGGAACGATTATGTCAAATTGACAGGTGCATGTTTAAGCCGCACGCAACACGCAAACAACCATTCACAGTCATACTCACAACTAGGGGCAATTTAGAACAGCCATTTAGCCTCATGTGCATGTCTTTGAACTGTGGGAGAAAACTGGAGTACCTGGAGGAAACCCATGCAAGCACTGGGAGAACATGCAAACTCCACACAGAAACTATGGATCCGGATTGTGTTTTTGAACTATTCACCAGTACTTTATTAATTTAATTTAATTAAAGTGTTACCAGGTGAACACAGGTACACTTCTTACAGTGTTTTGTTCAAGCAGTGAGGATCTAAAACAGAGCTATTGAAGAAACACCAGCCTTTAGAGTATCACTATCTTACAAGTAGCTTTTAATTTTTAATCTTTATCCTTATTGTTAGAATTGCATGAAACTTAAACATTTAAGTAACATATAATAATAATAAATGTAATAATATTAAATAAATAGTATATTGTGAAAAATGTATTAAATATTAATGTAATGGCGTATAAAAGTAATAAAACCCTTCATCTTTGGAAAGCAGTCCATTTCAAGTCTTATATATTCACAAAAATCTACAACAGAAATAAACATTTTGAAGGAAATGTACAAAATCTAAATGTGTGTGTATGTGTGTGTGTGTGTGTGTCTGTGTGTTTGTGTGTCTGTGTGTTTGTGTGAGATAGGTGTGGAGGCAGATGCAAATACAGAATTTCTTAGATTTCTTAGATAAATTAGATGCCAATCTAATCTCGAACGCTATTTTCAGGGTCATTTCACTATATTTACATTGAAAGATCTTATCTTATTATATAAGTGGCATTTTTTTACCCAGACCAGTCTAGGCTATCCACATCTTCTAGCATTTAATATGACCTGATATGGGTTTTGCAACATTACCTGAGAATTAGGAGCATGAGATGGGTGAAGATATTTTCTGCAGAAGTTTAATCAGATTAATAATGTGATTATTTCAATATAAAGAATACTGTACAAATGTGACTAGTATTATATAAAAAAGCACTGCTTCTGCTCTTTATTGTGATATGTGTGAAATATCTGTGCACTAATGAGTTAGCGACTAATTTCAGCAAATCAGTGTTCATCACTCACTCACTCACTGACTCACTCACTTACTCAATCCTACTAGGGTCGCTGGGTGGCTTGAGCGTATCTCCGCCGGCACTGGGCGAAGGCAGGGTACACCCTGATCAGCTTACCAGGCCATCGCAGATGCAACACACACACACACACACACACACACACACACACACACACACACACACACACACACACACACACTCAACCATTTACACTAACACTCACACCTAATGGCAATTCATCACAACCAATAAGCTCAAACCAGAGTATCTGGAGAAAACCCACACAAGCATGGGGAGAACATGCAAACTCCACACAGAAACACCCTAGCTGAGCCCAAGACCCGAACCCAGGATCTTCTTGCTGTGAGTTGGATGTGCTATCGACTACAACAGTTAACACACATAAACAGTGTTGAAAAGGGCAAATATTACTGTTTCATGTGAGTCACATCATAGCTCAATCACTTCCTGGACATTTCAACTGAGAAGCAGAGGTGTGCATTTGGATTCGGTTTGCATCCATCAGAACCATGAACAATAATGCTTTCATGTGCTGTGTTCGAGCTGATGGGTAGAATACAGTAGTTCTGGGTCTTTGGCATTGAAAGCACCTGCACTGCTCTTCACTGTTAAGTTCATGACGTGCAACAAACACATAAACAGGAGTCCTGGACCACCAGAAAATGTAGTGACACCCACTGCAAGGTGAAAGGGGACATTCTCCATACATCAAGAGTGGCAAGTGACGTCCTCTTCGTAGTAAGAGGAGCAGTGATGTACCACATAAAGCAGGTGCAAGGAGTGACATCTTAATGTAACATACAATGGAATCTAATATTACTTGTCAAATGTTTATCAATAAATAATCGTGTCAACATTTGAATAACTCATAATGACAGGGGAACAATTGTTTTCAAAATGTTGCAGTGCTTCTGAACATGAAGAGGGCAGTGATTGTGCTTGTGAACATGAAGAGGGCAGTGATTGTGCTTGTGAACATGAAGAGGGCAGTGAATGTGCTTGTGCATCTGAAGGACTTCATTAATTTTTATTTAGAAACAAAATATGTTCCACTGTGCTAGGGTTCAGAAGATTCCTCCTTTTAGAAACAATTTCTCCTGCTTTGGAGAAACTCTTTCGCAGGGTGCACAAGAACTGCACAGCACGTTTGTACAAGTTGGCATACATGCTCTGTTGCCTCTCCCAATACTGAAGGGTGGCCTCCGTCCTGGGAAAGTTTGGTTCTGCCAAATATCTCTTTTTGACTGTGGCATCAGCAATCACATTGTGGTTTATCTTGGTCTCCTTCACTGTGGCGTCTAAATAATGCCAAAGTGTGTTCCCTGAGAAGCATAAACAGATCATGTAAGTGAGAGTCATAATTAATCCAGATTGACCTTAAACCAAAGCAAAAATAATTACCAGGTCTTTCAATTACAGCATCCTGTGATGATGTTGATGCTGCAGATGGAGATGACTGGGACCTTAATGATGGCACATTCAGATGTTGATGGTACATTCAGATGTTAGATGTTTGACAGCGTCAGTGGCCTTTGTTCGGCTAAAGAAACCAATTTGTTTGAAGTGAGGATCCAGCAAGGTGGCCAGCGACATGGTGCTCGTACTTTGCAGGTTTTGGAGCATTTCCCTTAGGAGCCTGGTGAGGTGCTCGCCCAGTTCCATTGCCAGTGAGATTGTTGCATGTTTTGCCTCCTCCTGGAGCATATGCTCTACCATTTAAAATAATGGTATCATTTTTGAGCCAGATACTCTTTTTTCCTCCGACAACTGCACAGTGGCTTCATTGAAGGGTGAGAGAATGGACAGGCATGCAGTAACATTGTTATATTCATCGGATGTTAGCCCAGGTATGTCGGTTTGTAAAGAGCTACACCAGTCGCTGGAGCATGTGAAATGTACTGTTGCACCTGGTTTCTACCTCCTGAAGCAGTTTTAGTTTGGGTCTCCCCATCTGCTCCTGAACAAGAGCAAGTTTCTCCTTTAAAGACAAAAAAGTGCATCATGTTACTGTGACATGCAGAAATATAAAACAAATAATACATTAACAGATGTGAAAATAACATCAGTAAACTAACTTTTGCAGTTGTGCTGATTTGGAAGTATCCCACCAGCTTTCTTGCCTTGGAACGAATTGAGGTACAGAAATGGGGTCAGATCAAGAGCCTTTTTTACAGTGAGGTTTTGAATGTAGGCAATGCAGATGGCATGGCAGAGCTGCAGGTCCCTACTACAGGCAGTCACATTGGGTGCACCATCAGTTACTAAGCATGTTATTTTTGATGTTATTCCCCATTCCTCCATGAGGGGTGTCATCACACAAGCTAAATTTGCTGATGTATGCCTGTGGAAATTTCCCTGCACACAGTAAAGCTGACTGAAGACAGGTGTTTACATCTATATAATGGAAGGTCACAGCCAGGTAGGCATCCATGTTCATGGATGTCCACATTTTTGCAGTTAAGCTGACTGCTGCTACATTCTGGACTGCAGCTTTGGCTTTCCCTTTCTCTATACTTTATTTTTTCTCAACCATTGCCTTTACAGCCTAAAGGAAAGGAAGAAAATAAAGGTTAAAAGAAGGAAAAAATAATCAATTTGTTAAATTCAATCGTACTCTTATGCTTTATCCATGTCACCAAACACACCTTTTTGTTGGGAGGGCATAGGTTGGATCCAGTTTTGCCACAAACTACCTCCCTAAATCCAGTGTCCTCCACTATGCTGAACAGCTGGGTGTCTTTTACTATCATTGACACCAAGGCCTCATCCAGCTCCTTCTTTTTGGTCACTGGGAGAAAAAAGACTATTTTAAAAAAATATAGTATTAGTTCTGTCAATTTCATTATTATAGTTGATTAGTAAATATGCCAGGAATGGAAAAGTATGTTCCTACAGTGGATATTTTTGAATTACTCACTTGGGCTGGGTCTAGCCATATTCCCCTCATTATTTCCATGCAAAGCACGACAATGCCTCAGCATGGATGAGTTGTTGCTGTTGTACACCAATTCTTTAGTACACAACAAAGATTTCACCTTGGATTAAAAGAAAAAACATGGAAAAAATATAGTACATTGCATAACAAACATAAAACACATGTAATAGTGTTACTGAAAGTGTACTTACCTTATTGGGAGAGATCAGATCAAAATTTTCCCACATGGGGGAAAACTTTCTCTTTCTCACATGCTCCATCAGAATAAGCAGCAGTATAACAAAATGCACCTCTGTCACACACAAACCAACAATTCTCCAACACTAACCCACAAAGTGTGAGCAGATCCATTGCAGTATATACAGTATATATGTTGATAAATCGCGCCAATACACTTCCTGAACCAGTGAGGCTTCGAACGTCATCAGTGACATCACTTGCCCTAAACGACACACGTGTCGTTATATGCTTCACTGAACACTTCCGGGATTTCTCGACACACTCCGAAGCATCGGCACGGTAAGGCCTATCACTAACTTTTGGATTGTTCCCCTGTGCTTCAGTGAATGTCTCTATGCCTTTGAACTTGGACTGTCTCAGGATTTGGATTTCGGATCACAGACTTGTGTCAGTTTGCCAGTGCCCATTTATTTCCCCCCCACAATATCTCTGGAACCCTTTCACTTCTGCTCTCTGGTGTGCCTCCCGGAGTATGAAGTTCCTTGACTTAACCAAAGGTACAAATATCCTTGTAATCATCATCTCCAGTCTCCACCCCACTCTTACATATGCTGCGTACCCTCCGAGCAGTTGCTGGATTGTACCTCCACTGAAGCTCGGCCTCCTTTGTTTACTACATTATATCTAATCTATAGATAATCTATCTTGTGCTCTGGATCCTCATTTGCTCACTGTCCTGTAATCGACACTTTTATCTTCTCTTTGTAGCCCCTCTTAGCTACTCTGACCTCCTGCGTCAGCTTTTTTTTGGCCTGCTTGTACAAGGCCCAGTTAGCACTTCTGTAGGCCTCCTCTTTGGCCTAGCACAGTGTGCCTAAGAGTGAACTCCAGACAAGCTTGAATTAAAAGTTCTTGGTTTCAGCCATGGACATTGTAGACCCTCAGCTCACACACTAGTTCCACACAAGCTTCATCTTCTTCTGCTTAATCTGGGGTTGGGTTGCAGGGCAGCAGCCTAAGCAGTGAGCTCCAGATGTCCATCTCCCCAGCCACTTCCTCCAGCTCTTCCAGGGGGACACCAAGGCATTCCTAAACCAGCTGAACATAGTCCCTCCAGCATGTTCTGGGTCGACCCCGGGGTCTCTTTCCTTTTTTCTTTTTTTTTTTTTGCTGGACATGTCGAAACACCACACAAGGGAGGCGTTCAGGAGGCATTTTAATCAGATGCCCAAGCCACCACAACTGGCTACAAGCTCCGTTTTACAGCAGAGGCTGCACTGATCCCTCTGTCGATCTCCCGCTCCATCCTTCCCTCACTTGTGAACAAGAACCTGAGATACTTGAACTCCTCCACTTGGGGCAGGACCTTATTCCAGACCCAGAGGGTGCATTCCACCCTTTTCTGGCTGAGAAACATGGCCACAGACTTGGAGGTGTTTGTTCTCATCCCGGCCACTTCACAATCGCTGCAGTGTGAGCTAGCGGTCCCAGATTGATTACATTTTACATTTTACTTTTACAACACTTGGCAGATGCTCTTATCCAGAGCGACTTACAATTATCATTTTTATACAACTGAGCAATTGCGTGTTAAGGGCCTTGCTCAAGGGCCCAACAGTTGTAATAGTGGGGATTGAACCGCTGACCTTCAGATCAGTAACCTATCGCCTTAACCACTTAGCCACCACTGCCCTGATAAAGCCAAAAGGACATCGTCATTCGCAAAAAGCAGAGATGAGATCCTATGGCCTCCAAACCAGAACCACTCAATGCCTTGGCTGTGCCTAGAAGCTCGATCCATAAATATTATGAATAGAACTGGTGACAAAGGACAGCCTTGGTGGAGTCTAACCCACACTGGAAACGAATTCAACATCTTGTTACCAATGTGGACCAAGCTCTGGCTCCGGCAATACAGAGACCGAATGTCCCTTATCAATGGGTCTGGTATACCATATTCCCAGAGCACACCCCACAAGACAGCCTGAGGGGAATGGTCAAAAACCTTCTCCAAGTCCACAAAGCGCATGTGGACAGGTTGGGCAAACTCCCATGGCCCCTCCAGAATCCTGTAGAGTGTGTAGAGCTGGTCAACTGAATCTGAGGTTCAACCTCCTCTCCAGTACTCCTGAAAAGACTATCCTGGGTAGGCTGAGGAGTGTGATTCCATGATAGTTGGTACACACCCTCCAGTCCCCTTTTTTGAAAAGGGGAACTACCACCCCGGTTTGCCAATCCAGAGGTACAGCCCCTGGTGACCATGTGATGTTGTAGAGACATGTCAATCAAGACAGTCCTACAACATCCAGAGCCCTGAGGTATTTAGGGCGGATCTCATCCACCTCCTGAGCCCGGCCACAGAGGAGCTTTTTAATTACCTCGGTGACCTCTGCCTGAGTGATGGGCAGACCCCCTTCTGAACCCCCAGGCTATTCCTCTTCCACAGGGGGTGTGTTGGTGGAATTGAGGAGATCCTCAAAGTATTAATTCTACCTCCCATTAACATCCCCAGATGAGGCAAGCAGCTCCCCACTTCCACTGTAAACAGTGTTTGTGGATTACTTCTCCCCCCTCCTGAGGCTTTGGATGGTGGCTCAGAACCTTTTTGAGGCCAACCATTAGACTTTTTCCAGGCCCTCACCGAACTCCTCCCACACCCAAGATTTTGCATCGGTGACAGCCTGGGCTGCGGTATGTTTGGCCTGTCGGTACCCGTCTGCTGCCTCGGGAGTTCCACCCGAGGCAAAAGGACCTGATAAGCCTCCTTCTTCAGCTTGACAGCCCCCCTCACCGTTGGTATCCACCACCTGATTCAGGGGTTGCCCCCACGATAGGCACTGATGACCGCCTGGCCACAGCTCTGGGCTGCGGCCTCAATAATGGAAACATGGAACATGGCCCACTCGGACTCAATGTCCACGGCCTTCATTGGGATGTGGTTGTAGCTCTAGCGGAGGTGGGTGTTGAAGGCCCTTCTGAGTGGAGACTCCGCGACTACATGCTTCAGTCTCCCAGGTCTGGAGGCCAGCCTCCCCTGCCATCGGCGCCAGCTCACCACCAGGTGGTGATCGGTTAACAGCTAAGCTCCTCTCTTCACTCTAGTATCCAGAACATGTGGCCGCAAGTCCGATGACACAACTACTAAGTCGATCATTGAACTGCAGCATAGGGTGTCCTGATGCCAAGTGCACTTATTCATTCATTTTCTGAACCGCTTATTCCTAATTAGGGTCGCGGGGAGGCTGGCGCCCATCTCAGCCGTCTCTGGGCGAGGGCAGAGTACACCCTGGACAGCTCGCCAGGCCATCGCAGGGCAGAAACACGCTGACGGCTATGCAGCCTACTCTTGACGAAAAACAGCGATGGTTCTTTTACATGCCTCTCACCATAGATAGTGAGAGACATGGCTGGCATTTGATAACCCCTTTAGCTGCACTGGGGGGACAGCAGTGACAACCCGCTGATAGTGGGGCTTGAACCCCCGACGTTGGGATCAGTAATCCAGCACCCTAGTGGGAGGCCGTACCTACAATCACACCCTTCCAGGTCACAGTTTCATTGCCCACATGGACATTGAAGTCTCCCAGGATAGTGAGTGAGTCCCCAGGGGGATCACCATCTAGCACACCCCCTAGGGACTCCAAAAAGGGTGGGTACTCTAACTGTCATTTGGTGCCTAAGCACAAAGGTGGGTGAGATGGGTGGTTCCAGAGCCCAAGCTATGTGTCGAGGTGAGCCTGAATATATCTAGTCGGTATCTCTCAACCTTGCGCACCAGCTCAGGCTCCTTCCCTGCCAGAGAGGTGACATTCCATGTCCCAAAAGCCAGAGGCAGTAGCTGAGGATTGGTCCAGCAGAACCCACACCTTTGGCTGCAACCCAGTTCACACTGCACCTGACCCCAATAGCTCCTACCACAGGTGTTGGGTCCATGGGAGGGCGGACACAAGTCTTCTCTTCAGGCTGGGCCCGGCCGGGCTCCATGGGCAGAAGCCCGACCACCAGGCGCTCACCTTCGAGCCCCTTCCCCAGGCCTGGCTCCAGGGGGGACCCCAGTTACCTGCATCTAAGCAAGGAAAAATGAGTCCTTGCACTTTTTTCTCTCATAGGGGTCTTCTGAACCGCATTTAGTCTGGACCTTCACCTAGGACCTGTTTGCCTTGGGTGACCCTACCAGGGGCATAATGCCCCCAACAACATAGCTCCCAGGATCAGTAGGACATGCAAACCTCTCCACCACAATACACTGGCATTACACTACCCAGCAAGGACCTCTTTGATCTCATTCACCTGACTATTCACACTCCCATCACGTCTTTCTCACATTCTTCACATACTCAGTGCGAAGTATTGCATCTCGTTTCCAGTTCATACAAAGCTTTTGCTTGTTGTGTTTTTTTCAGTGTTTTGACACTTGCCTGCATACTCATTTGGGGCATGAGAGGTTTCACAGCCATCACAGCTGCCATCTTGAATTTGCATTCTGTGTGCTAGCTCAAAAACGCCATCACCAATCATTACCATTTTTTGTTGGATGTTGAGACTGTATAACTACACAAGTCTATCGATTTTCATTGCAGCTCAATATCCAATATGACTGCAACAGCTGCCATTTTGAATTTGCATTCCATGAACTAGCTCAAAAATGCCAACATACCTTTTATAATGTAGTGCATAGGGTGTTTTTTTTTTTGCCAGCTTTGTGGGGCAATTTTTTATTACTGATGTGCCTCTGATTATCTGTTTTCCTGACTTGGATATAATGTGTTGCAAATATGATGTTAATATGCCCATCAGGTTTATGTGCAGTTTGAGGTTGACATGAACTTTTTGGGACCTGAAGTCAGTTACTGTCGAAATGTCCTCTGACTTCTTGTTCATAAAGATTAGACAGCCCTTACAAAAAGTGGCAACCGACCAAATTTTCCCTCTATGTCTTTCCCCATCAAAAACACCCACATGGGACTGTAGGATTGGATTGTTATTTTTACATTGCTATTTCTTTAGGTTAACTATTAGGATTAACTATATTTAAATATACACCAGTTAATGTTTGCTGTGTCTTCAAAATATAAAATATCACCAACATGCCTGGTTCCTGTTGCTGTAAAAAATCCTGCAATCTGTCCCTCATGTGTATGATGCTATCATCATGTCGCAGCCAGATGCACAGATGCACTGCAGTGGGATGGATGCTGAACTGGCAAAAATCCTCAGTGATACTGATTGGTAAGATTAAAGAAAGAAGCAGAAAACAAAGGTCTGACATCACCTGCTTTGGTCAGATTGTATGATGATATTGATAGCTGGCGCTGATCATCACATGTTCTCCTACTAAAGAATGTTAATTAAAGCTACTGAAAGCCTGGACATTCTAATAATTTAGGTGAGAATGAAGGGTGTGGTGTCATAAATAAATACTGGATGGCTGCACCATGTTCAAAACCAAAACACTTTATATGCTACAAAGGTAAGTCAATATCCTGATAGCTTATTGATTTGCTTAGTTCTTGTATTTTGGTGGCTTATTTTCTGTGACGAGGGGTACAGACTAAGTCATGACCACTTATTTATGTATTCATTGATTTTCACAGATAACTTGAGTGGTGCTGACAGGTTAATCAGTATCAGTAATCCTCCCTTGTCCCGGGCAGAAGCTCAGGCTTACTTCCGAACACATCACACAGACTTGGTCAACTCTCTTAACAGTGTAGACAATTACATACTTGAGGAAATAACAAGAATCAAGGGTAGTTCATGGATTCGCCTATACAGGGAAGTGGTCAGATGGCAACAGTGCTTTAAACCTCCCATAGGCTTCTGGACAACCTGATAATGCTGGAAATGAGAGTTGTGCAGTGGTTTATAACAGACTGTTCAGTGATGAACCCTGCAACAATGTGCACTATTTCTTCTGTCACACCTGTGAGTTTTGTTTTCTCAACTGTTGTTGTAAACATCAAAGTTGAAGGTTATTCTAAAAAAAACCAAACAAACAAAAACCAAACACACAAACAAAACAAAACAAACAAAAAAATAAACAGTTGTCTAATTTGATACCGATCAGACCAAAATCTATGTGTGCAATAATTATTTCAGATTAATTATTGTTTTCTTGTTAAAATTTTTGTTGTTGAAATGAAAAAAAAAGAAAAAGAAATTAAAATGAATTTTAATATTCTAAAAATAAAATTCTTTATTACTTTATATTAGGAAACATTCATTTTTTTATGCTTGTAATCATCACTATATCTACCAAACTTCCCTAGAGATAATAAAATAAAGTGAGGGATGGTTGAGGACGGATTGTTAAAATATTTGAGTCTTGATAAGATTGATTTAGTGTCCTGAAGAGGAAAAAAGTGCATTAAAGAGAAACTAAATCTACTGCATTTGTGTGTATATCCTATAGCTGTCCCTAAGAGGGGTCACATGAGCGTAGAGATGAAGGCTGATGGAAGTGTGTTAGATCCTGCTGTTCTGTTGTTCATTTTGGAGCGGGTGATTGGAAAAGGATGTCTCTGAAATTAGGAGAAATTTTGTGTAAAACGTCTTATCATTTCTCCCTGTTCACCTGCTTAAATTTCTGTCATTCTCAAGATTTTTACTCTTTAAATTAGTTCTTATAATATAATATTCTCGCATTTTGTGGCTTAATTCTTCCTGTGTGTATATATATATATA
>JBCNYH010065038.1:0-11124 GCA_039654325.1 Tandanus tandanus | reverse complement strand
CTGAGATGGGCGCCAGCCTCCCCGCGACCCTAATTAGGAATAAGCGGTTCAGAAAATGAATGAATGAATGAATATAAATATAAAAAAATTTAATATAAGGACAAGAAAGAAAAAACATTCAAATGTAAAATACAGAGCTAATACCCTGTATGCAAGTTTCACACTCTAAATTCTGAATTGCACATTCTAAATTGCACATTTTAAATTTCACATTCTATATATTACACCTTCTAAATTGCACATTGTGTTTTACACGTATATTGCAGTTATTGCACATGCATTAGGTTGTTGCACATACAATAGTTATTGAGTTGCAATTGTTATTAATCAGTGGTTCTGGGGGTGTAGTGTGTCCCACCCTCCTCAATGTCCCTAGACACCAGTCTGACAGCAGCAGGAAATAAGCTGTTATGGAACCAGGCCCTGTGAGTGGGGATTCTCTCTGGCCTGTGCTGTCTAAGATTGTACCCTGTGTCTCTCCACCTGAACAGAGCATTACCTGGGTGGTGTTTATCCTTGAGGATGCTCTGTGCTCTTCTTCTATAGCAATGTGTGAATAAAGTGTCCATAGAAGGAAGGCTGGTGCCGATGGTCCTTTCGGCTGTCTTGATGACCCGCCTGAAGCGACTTCCTCTCTGCTGTGGTGATCTTTCCGTACCACACAGTGTTACAACTGAGCCCAGCCTTCTTCAGCAGCCTGATGAAGCACATGCACTTCTGGGCTTTTTTACAGTCTCCACAGCGTTCTTGGCCTGCTCAGGTGTACTGAAAGGTGGAGACAGAGGTACTTGAAACTGTCAGTGTGCTCTACTACTGTCTCTTTCATTGTAAGGGGCTGCAGGGAGGGGGCTCCTCCTGAAGTCTAGAATGAGCTGCTCCATGTTGAGGGGCAGGTTATTGTCTTCTTAAGGCGTCCTGGCTGAGGGGTTATGCCATTCTATAGAACAGCTATTTTTAATATTACTATAGCAGTGGTCCAAGGTGTTGTTTCCCCTAGTGGGGAAGTTAACAAACTGATACAGTTTAGGCATGCTCTTTCTTAGGTTGCAGTGATTAAAGTCCCCTAGAATAATGAGAGCAGCATCTGGGTATGAGTTTTCATGTCTGGAGATCATGTCATACAGTTCTTTCAGAGCCTTGTCCTTATTGGCTGAGAGAGATATGTATGCTGTGCTCACGATATCACACTGCATTACTCCACATTCTCCGAGCATGACTGCGTTATATTACCGTGTTATTGGTGCTCCAAGTGTGTCTGACAAAAATGGCTCCATAGCATTGCGGTCAGCCCTGAACAATAAATAGGCAGCTGGTGTTAGGTATGAATAGAATATCTGTTATGATCCTGTAATGGTCTGGCGAGTTGTTCAGTGTGTACCCCTCCTTTACCTTGAGTTGGCTGGGATGAGCTCCAACCTTCCCATGACCCTACTAAATCCGTTAAGAAAAAGAGATGGAAAAAAAGTAGTTGCTTCGAAACTTATTACTTGGTTGTGCTACCTCCAGCAGGAAAAACTGCAATCAAATGTTTCAAATGATTGGGCTGCATCAAGCAGAAAAAAAAAAAAAAAGATTACTGAAATTGCTAACATGGGTTAGGAATTCTGCAAAGCATTACAAAGCAATTACAATTTGTAAGGATTGTGCTGAAGCATCAACTTCACACAAGAAATAGGGTTATAAATATATCCACAGTGAATGATTACAGACCAGTGGCACTTACATCCATAGCCATGAAGTGTCTGGAGAAACTGGTTCTCCATTCCATCAACTCTGCAGTCCCGGTCACTGTAGATCCTCCACAATTTGCCTATTGTCATGCAAATCTTATTTAAATGGACCCTGCACCAGAGAATCACCTCTCTGCAGGATCAGAAGACCCTTAAAACATGAGTAAGACAGGAAAAAACTGAAATTTCACAGAATGTGAAATACCCCTAGTCCTGTCGAGGTAATGCCACCGTCCCTTCAGCAGGCCGATTGTCCCCTCAACTACTGACCGAGTGTGGAAATGGAGATCATTGCACCTCCACTATTGGTCAGTCTGAGGGTTGGTGAGAGGTGTCATCAGCCAGGTTTTAAGTGGATAACCACGGCCACCTGGTGTCAATTGAAAGCAGATAAATTATGTGAACTGCATATACTGTTTCCATTTGTTAATTTTATACACCACTTATACAGATTACACACTAGTGTAAATGAATGCAGGGGAAAAGATGAGGCTGATTAAGACATTTCACTTCACACACGGGTTTATTGACACAGGTACTTCACACACAACCAGGGGCCTGTCAGAAAGCTTTGAAGTAGTTTAACCAGAACAGCAAATCAAGTTCTAGTTCAAGAATCTTTATTGTCATTTCAACCACAAATAGCTAACGAAGTACAAAGTGAAACAAAAAGTTTCTCCAGGACCAGGTGCTACATACAACAAAGATCAAGTTCGGAAAAAAAAAATAAAAAATAGAACAACACAGAGCTAGGACCAGGTTTTTGTGCTAGCCACATAAAGTGCAAAGTGTGCAATTATGTGCAAACAATACAAAGACAATACAGTGCAAAAACATTACTGTTAAAACAGTACAGTAAAAACCCAAAGACAATACAGTGCAAAAACAGTACAAAAAGAAAAAGACAGCACAAGAATGAGAGACTTAGCACTGAAAAAAAGAAAAAGATGGGATGGAATAAAAAATGAAATGATGTACATTGTAGCAGTGGTTGAGGTAATGCAAACAGAATATAGGCATAGATATAAATATAAAGATAGCAGCATAATAAAATAATTACAGTGTCGAGGTAGTGCAAAAAATAGTGAACAATGTATGTTATGTGTGAGTATGTGTGTATGTGTGAGAGGGACAGAGAGTTTTGTACAGTTCAGTTCTTTTGGTCTTGTAGAGTTCTGGGTGTATATGTGCGTGCGTGTGTGTGTGTGTGTGTGTGAGAGAGAGAGAGAGAGAGAGAGAGAGAGAGAGAGAGAGAGAGAGAGAGAGAGAGAGAGAGAGAGAGAGAGAGAGAGATTTTTGTGTAATTCAGTCCAGGGTGTTGAGGAGTCTGATGGCTTGAGGAAAGAAACTGTTACACAGTCTGGTTGTGGGTGCTCGAATGCTCCGGTACCTCTTTCCAGATGGCATGGATGTGGTCCAGATGAAGTGTGTGTGAGGGGTGTGTGGGGTCATCCACAATGCTGTTAGCTTTGGGATGCAGTGTGCAGTGTAAATGTCTGTGATAGAGGGAAGAGAGACTCCGATGATCTTTTTAGCTGTCCTCACTATCTGCTGAAGGGTCTTATGATCCGTGGCGGTGCAGTTCCCAAACCAGGCAGTGATGCATCTGCTCAGGATGCTCTCAATGGTCCCTGTGTAGAACACAGTCATTATGGGGGAGAGGTGATGGGCTTTCCTCAGCTTCCTCAGGAAGAAGAGGTGCTGCTGGGCATTCTTGGTGATGGAGCTGGTGTTGAGTGACCAGGTGAGGTTCTCTGCCAGATGAACACCAAGGAATTTGATGCTCTTTACAATCTCCACAGAAGATCCGTCGATGAACAGCGGGGAATGGTCACTCTGTGCTCTCCTGAAGTCAACAACCATCTCTTTAGTCTTGCTGACATTCAGAGACTGGTTGTTGGCTTTACACCAGGCTGTTAGCCGCTGCACCTCCTCTCTGTAAGCTGACTCATCATTCTTGCTGATGAGACCAACCACGGTCCTGCCATCGGCAAACTTAAAAATGTGGTTGGAGCTGTGCATTGCTGCACAGTCATGAGTCAACAAAGTGAACAGCAGTGGACTGAGCACACAGCCCTGAGGAGCTTCAGTGTTCAGTGTGGTGGTGCTGGAGATGCTGTTCCCGATTCGGACTGACTGGGGTCTCCCAGTCTGGAAATCCAAAATATAAATGCAGAGAGAGGTGATGAGGCCCAGCAGCATTCAAAACAGTCCTGAAGAGCAGGGATGGCTCCTGCTGGCCAGTTTTTAACCTGTTTCAGATCCGGTTTAGAGCATCTGACGAGTGTTCTGTATGCTGGAATCAAAATCACAGAGATGTGGTCTGAGTAGCCGATGTGGGGGCGGGGCTCCGCATGATACGCGCCGGGAATATTTGTGTAAACAAGATCCAGCGTGTCTGCTCCTCTCGTAGCAAAGTCAACATGCGGATGGAATTTAGGAAGAACTGTTTTGAGATTTTCATGGTTGAAATCTCCAGCGATGATAAACAGTCCTTTGGGGTGAGCATTCTTCAGCTCACTAATAGCTCTGTAGAGCTCACACAGAGCCTCCTTAGCATTAGCACTGAGGGGAATGCACACTCTGATAATAAAAGCAATAGTGAATTCCCTGGGTAAATAAAAATGTCTGCATCTAACAGTCACAAACTCCACTACCAATGAGCAGTGGTTATACACAAGCACAGAGTCCTTACACCATTCTGAGTTGATGTAAACACATACGCCGCTACCGCGAGTCTTATCACACAGCTGCATTCTTGTCAGCACAAAACACCATTAGCCTGGCTAGCTGAATTGCGGTGTCCGGAACTTTGTCATTGAGCCATGTCTCCGTAAAAAAAACAAAGACACAGCATTCTCTGTACTCACGCCGTGTAGTTCGCTGGAGTCGGATGTAATCCAATTTATTGTCCAGTGAGCAGACATTGGACAACATGATGGAGGGTAGTGCCGGTCGGCTAGGGTTTGTTTTCAGCCTAACACGGACACCCACCCATTTTTTGTGCTTCCGCTTCCTCGAGCACCGCATGCGACGTGCTCTCTCCTGGCCACTGGCATCAGGCAATACAAAGGACTGAAGGCCTGGTCTTTGCAGCAAGCCGTGGTCATGGAGTTTGCAGAGTACATCATCATGCAGGTTAGTAATTGCATGATTTCTTAGCGCCAATATAGTTGGCAGTTGTATACATGAACACCACTGTCTTTGGTGTCCATTGCACTAGAAATTCAGGCTAAAACAAAGCTATAGCACCATTTTGGTTCCAAAGTAGCCGCTGCTTGCTATTGCCGCGCCGACATCTTGGAAAAACTAGTACTGATGCTGTGAATACAGGATCATATTTGGGGGCGCACATGCTCAATGTGCATGAGGGGGATTCATAGGACAATAGTATAAATTTACTCACCAAGACGCCACCCATCACGTACAGTGCCAGCTTGTAGTCGGTTCCTAACCATGCTGTTACTCAGGATGTATGAATCATGCGTTGAACCAGCCCATCACTCTGAGGACTAATTGTTTTCACATCATCAACAGTTTCCCAGCTTCACCTTTAGATGTCGCCAAAGGACCAACAGCTGCAGAAACACACGTATGCCAGCAATGAAGTTGGTGTGAGGCACCACACATTTCCATGGTCTTTTCAATCTTGATACATCTGAACTTTGCTGTGGGAAAGGAAGTACACCACATTTTTGTGCGTACGTACCCTTTGTACATGAGGCTCCTGGTCACTAACAACACATATGCACGAGTACTCTTTTTGGATTACAGCTCTGCCTTCAACACTGTAAGGCCAATGAAACTGGTTGGGAAGCTGACAGACCTGGGGGTACCAACACCTACCTGGAACTGGATCCTGGACTTCCTCATCGACAGATCACAGGTTCTGAGCATGGGAAACTAGGTATCTGCAAAGACCAAAATCAGCACTGGAACACCACAGGGCTCTCAGCCCCAAACTCCTCTTACTTTACACTCATGACTGTGTCGTCACCACTAACAATAACATAAGTATGCAGATGACACAACCATCCTGGGTCTCATAAGTGGAACAGATGAATCTGTATACAGGGAACTGGTCCACAGAATCACTCTCTATGCTCCTCAACATGGAAAAAAACAAAGAGCTCATCCTAGACTTCAGGACGAGGGCCCCCCTCTGCAGCCTCTTACCATCAATGGGACAGTAGTAGAGCGTACTGACAGTTTCAATAGCTGGTGGTTTAAATAGGGGAGCTAATTAGTGCAGGGAACTAGGTGCAAGTGACTGTTCTTAAAACTCAAGGGATTGTGAACAAGGTGTGTGATAGTTGGGGATAGAGTTCGGTGCAGACGTAACAGTACCCCCCTCCAGGCACCGATCCGGGGTTCCAGTGTTGTCGATGCTGTGGACGACCCCTAGCGCGGGGTGCTGGTCGACTGGGGTGCTGGTGATGAAAGTCCTCCAGTAAGTTCGGGACCAGGATATCATTGCAGGAAACCGGGGGTTTGACTGCCTCGCCCGACTGTGTGGATCCAGAAACAAGGGGTGAGCGATAAGGTTTGAATAAAGAAACATGAAAAACTGGGTGAATCTTATATGTAGCAGGGAGTTCTAAACAGAAAGTGTACGGTTAATCTGTGCAGTGATAGTGAAGGGACCAATAAAACGGGGACTTAACTTCTTGCATGGTGTTTGGATTCGGATGTTTTGGTTGGAGAGCCACACCTTATCCCCAACCTTGTAGTGGGGAGGCTCAGAGCGCCCGCATGTCTGCCATAGAAGCCCCTCAGCGGATGGCATGTTGGAGGTGCCGATGAGTCTCGCTCCAGATTCTTTCGCTGTCTCTGAACCACTGATTCAGTGCTGGGATGTTGGTGGCCTCTCGGTTCCAGGGAAATAGAGGAGGTTTGTGACCGAGTACACACTGGAAGGGGGTCAGCCCGGTGGATGGCTGACGAAGGGAGTTTTGTGCGTACTCAGCCCCTGGCAGGAACTGGTTCCAGGAGGTTGGATGGCAGTTGCAGGAGGTCCAGAGGAAGCGTCCTATCTCATGAATCTTTCTCTCCATCTGCCCATTGATCTGAGGATGGTACCCTGACAACAGGTTGACAGTCACACCCAGAAGTTTGAAGAACGCACTCCAGGACTGGGAGAAGAATTGCAGGCCCCTGTCCAAGACAATGTCTTCCAGTAACCCAAAATTACGAAAGTCATGTTCGAACAGGGCTCGTGTGGTCTCTGACGCTGTAGGAAGGGACTGGAGGGAGATTAGTTTGCACGCTTTGGAGAAATGATCCACTACAAAAAGGACGCATGTGTTACGTTGTGAGGAGCGGAGGTCCGTCATGAAGTCCTCTCCCAGGTGTCACCATGGGTGACGAGGAACAGGCAGAGGGAGGAGCTTCCCTGCCGGGAGGTGTCGAGGTGTCTTGGAGATGGCACACGCCACGCAACTGGCCACGAACCTTCAGACCATGGTGGGTATTCCGAACCACCAATAAGGCTCCTGGAGGAGGGAGAGGGTTGCGGTGGACCCTGGGTGACCCGTGCCTGGAGTGGAATGTACCGTCTCCAGCAGGGGAAGTCGGAGGTCCCGGGGTACATACTGACGACTGGGCGGCGTGTCAGGCGGTGCTCCTCAAGGACCCACTTGATAATGTTGATGAACATTTGGGGTGGGAGTATGGCTGGCCCGAGGCTCCGTCTGCCTCATAAATGCATGATAGTGCATCAGCTTTGATGTTCCGGGATCCCAGGCAGTACTTTATAGAGAAGTTAACCCTTGTGAAGAATAGGGCCCAGCGAGCTGGTGGAGATTCAGTCGCTTAGCCTCTCTGATACAGCACAGGTTCTTATGGTCAGTGATGACTTGGAAAGGGAATTGGGCCCCCTCTAAACAGTGCAGCCAATCTTCAAGTGCCAGTTTGATTGCCAAGAGCTTGCGGTTCCCCACATCATAGTTTTGCTCTGCTGTGCTTAATTTTCTAGAAAAGAACGCACAGGACAGAGGAAGCTGGTTTTCTTCTTGCTGACACTGAGATACCACAGCCCCCACCCCACAGGTTGAGGCATCTACTTCCACAATGAAAGGTTTGTCTGGATATGGATGTTGTAGTACTGGCGCAGACAGAAACACCTCCTTGAGGTGCCGAGCTGATGTTGGCAGAGGCATTGGAGAACCTGGGCTACGTGGTGCACATGGGTGGAAGGGTCTGGAGAAAAGATGAGAATGTCATCAATGTAAACCACCACAAATCTGTCCAACATGTCCCGAAATATCTCATTCATGAATCCCTGGAATACTGAAGGAACGTTAGCAAACCCATATGGCATAACCAGATATTCATAGTCGCTGGTGGGTGTGATAAATGCAGTCTTCCATTTGTCCCCCTCGCAGATTCGCACCAGGTTGTAGGCACTAGAGAGTTCCAGAGAAGATGCTACAGGTAGTGGGTACCAGAACTTGACAGTGATGTGGTTGAATGCTCGGTAATCAATGCATGGACAAAGGCCTCAATCCTTCTTGGAGGCTGCTGAGGAAGTAGATGGGCAAATATAGCCCTTTTGCAGTGCTTGTTCTATGTACTCTTCCATACCTTATCACTCTGGTAGAGATAGGGGGTAGACTTGTCCCTTTGGTAATGATGTGCTTGGAACCAGTTCTATGGCACAGTCCCATGGCCTGTGGGGTGGCAGTCCTGCCACGAGGGGTGAATGAAAACCAACATAACAACAAAACACAAAACTAGGAAGTGGGGAAAACTTCTGGAGAAGTTATGAAAGGGTGAATTACGGCAGAAGGTGGAGAGGAGATGTGAAGACTGACGACTGGAGAGGGAACTGTTAGACACAGCTTCGGAAGGCAGAAATAGCACAGTCCAAAACGCTTGAAGGAGTAGCAGGATTGACGCGTATCTCCAACGAGGCTAGATGAGGGAGTGAGTCTAGTTGGTGGTTTAAATAGGGGAGCTAATTAGTGCAGGGAACTAGGTGCAGGTGAATGTCCTTAAAATTCGGGAGATTGGGGTGTGTGAGAGTCGGAGATAGAGTTCAGCGCAGACGTAACAGTGTATGCACTATAATAAATACACAAATAAATAAATAAATAAATAAACAAACCACTATCCTAAAGCTCGTAAATAATTTAATTGATTTTTTTTTCTATGAAATATCACAAACAGGTTTTTAAACACCATCCCCTTCCTTCATCCCTTGGTTTAGGCCCATAACACCACCAATGAGGGTCAAACTTCTAAGCCTGTAATACTGCAAAGTGTTCTCAAAGATTATGTCAGACAAGTTGGATTTGATACCAACATAACAGTGAAATAAAATTTTGCTGTATCCCCCATATTTGACTTTTTCAAACTCAGGCCAACTCATCATTATCAATCCCTAACATTTCATGTCCATGGGAAAAATAAACTTCAAAACATATTTCATTAGGTCTCAGTAGAAGATCATAAGTACTATATATTTTATTTGTCCTATAATCTTTTTTCGGCTGATTAAAAATAACAATGAGACAAGTTGGAAAACATTTTTTCTTTTGTTGGTAATTAGTCCTCGTGGGCCTGGTGTGCAAACAGAAGAGCAGACAGTCTTTTGTCATAACAGCTGTTCTGGTACCTGAGGGAAAACTGTCACAGCACACAGTTAGCAGCACCTGCCACACATGAGGGAAAATTATTCCTGCAACAACAATAATACAGTGTGACATGTTTTCACATGCCTGTGGTATTGGTTTGTAAAAGGATAAGTCTCCTGTGTGTTAAAGATGCACTTGGGAATTCAGATTGGCTCAAGCCTAAAGAATTTTTTTAAGAAAGTTCTCTTTAGAGCACCAGCAGATGATGACCATGTCTTCACAGATTTATCAGTTTGCAGATTGCAACAGTTGTAAATGCTACTCTGTGTTTATTTATTTTTTTAAGGACAGAAGAAATATGATATGAAGTTTATCTCTCTGAGGTGCAGGGGGGCATTTGCAGTCAAGTGCTTCACATAATACACTACTGTTGCCTGTGATGTCTTCCAGTACCCTTCCTTGCATACTGGCATAATATTGAAATGTAGAAAGTGAATGGAGAATATTAGCTAATTTTGAATTTGTTGACAACAACCCTTCGAAAAAAAATATTGGGATGGGGCAACATCAGGCTAAAAGAGTATTCAATTCAATTCAGTTTTATTTGTATAGCGCATTTTACAATTGACATTGTCTTGTTTATTTCCTTTACATAGTAAAAGGAATTTTAAAAGGAATTTAAACATTTTTCTACAAAAAAAGTAGATGCTATTAAAAAGACACTGCTAAAGTAATAATTTGCAACTAATCTGGTTAACCTGCAATGGTCTGGCTAGCTGTCCAGGGTGTACTCTGCCCTCGCCCAGAGTCGGCTAAGATGGGCGCCAGCCTCCCCTCAACCCTAATTAGGATTAAGCGGTTCAGAAAATGAATGAATGAATGAATAATCTGGTTAACTGGAAACAGGTCAGTAACATGACTGAGGATAAAAAGATGACAACCCTAATGGTTCCTCTTCTCCATAGTCAAGAGGACATGGCATTTTTTTCTTTTCGATTCACATCCGTATTTTTGATTTGGAATAACAAGGGCGGTACTGCAATTTTGGGACACTGCAATTTTGAATAATGTCTTGACAGATATTAAAGATAAAGATAAAGATAGAGCTTTTGGGGCAATGGTGGCCCGGTGGTAGGGTGCTGGATTACTGATCCCAAGGTCGGGGGTTCAAGCCCCACTATCAACGGGATGTCATGTCCCCCCAGTGCAGCTAACTGGGTTATCAAATGCCGGCCATGTCTCTCACTGTCTATAAGCATGTAAAAGAACCATTGCTGATTTTTGTCAAGTGTTTCTGCCCTGCAATGGCTTGTGAGCTGTCCAGGGTGTACTCTGCCCCTTGCCAGAAGTCGGCTGAGATGGGCGCCAGCCTCCCCGTGACCCTAATCAGGATTATACAGTTCAGAAAATGAATGAATAAAGAGATCTTTATTGTCAACTGTTGCATGAACAATGAAAATCAGTTTAGCAGCAATTATGGAAAAGTACACAATGACAACTAAGGTAACTACACTAAGGCATATAAGCAAACATACCTACATACACATACACACATACCTATACAGTATGTACACAAATAGACACATATACATAGAAATAATCCCGTATTTGCAAACACATATACAGACTTATACATTTATCCACATATTTGCAAACGCATTTACAGACATATACAGAAGGGTGCATGATATGTCAACGGTGCATGGTGTGAGATCCCGTCAGATGTGTTAGAGTCATGTCTGCCTCATGATCTGTTCTGGCTCTTTCCTTTTTCAGGTCACCTGACTTCCCCCAGCGCGGGCGGATCGCCGGCTCCGCCC
>JBCNYH010064988.1:0-11125 GCA_039654325.1 Tandanus tandanus | reverse complement strand
GCTGTCTCATTGTTACTAAGGCGCTTAATGCTAAATGAAGCCAGGTTCATTATTTTAATGCTAAATTAAGCAAAGTATAAGGTAATGAAACAATATAAGGCCTTCTTTCCCACACTATGCAGCTTACTCTTGACGAAAATCAGTAATGGTTCTTTTACATCCCTCTCACCATAGACAGTGAGAGGCATGGCCGGCCTTTGATAACCCAGTTAGTAGCACGGGGGGATCAACATCCCGTTGATAGTGGGGCTTGAACCCTTGACCTTGGGATCAGTAATCCAGCATCCTACCACCAGGTCACCACGGCATAGTGGGGTTTTTATGTTTTATTTATTTATTTATTTATTTATTTTTTTTAGATCAGTGATTGAAACAGGTGAAAGGTGTGGCTACTGCTTGGTTGAAGTGAAAAACACTTCAGTTGTTCAGTTGTCACTAAGTGACAAAATAGAACATCCAGACAATAATGCATTAAAATAATCTAATTTCAAGGTAACAGAAGCATGAACAAGTTTTACCGCATCATGCAGCGACATCATATTTCTTATTTTAATAATATTCCTGAGATGAAAGAAGGCTATCCGAGTAATATTATCTACATATGGGCCATATGGGCTTAGATCTGCTCTCAGCAACTATGAAGGTGACTTTTCACTGCTGGTGATATAAACTCTTTTGCTACAATTATTTAGGACTTACAGTTGTGGTATATCCAACCGGACTACATGTTGCACTGTAATGAGGATGGCTTTACCTTTTGAGCCTGGTTCCTCTCAAGGTTTCTTCCTCATGTCTACTGAGGGAGTTTTTCCATGCCATTGTTGCCACGGGCTTACTCCTTAGGGATGTGTAGGGGTTGTGTAGGGGGTTGTAGAAAAATGTTTAAATTCCTCCAAAAATTACTTTTACTATGTAAAGCTGCTTTGTGACAATGTCAATTGTAAAAAGCACTATACAAATAAAACTGAATAGAATACATGAGCTGCAAATGAAAGGCAGGGGGCAATAAGCGCATCGAGGTCCTTTACTGCTACACATGATGAAACTAAAACACCATCTAAACTTACTACATAATTAGAAACCTTATTTCTAGCTGTCTGTGATCTGAGTACAAGTACTTCTGTCTTATCAGAATTTAATAGGAGGAAGTTAGTAAGCATCCAGTGTTTAATGTCCTTTACACATTTCTCAACTTTAAGCTGGTGTCTCTCATCTGGCTTTGCTGAAATATATAACTATGTCATCAGTGTAACATTACCATTACCATTTACATCTACAAACAGATAACAGTCAGTTAAATTAAATTTAAATCAGGATAGGGCTGTTCCCTTAACTCCAACAACATTTTCTAATCTGTCAAGGAGAATCATATGATTAATAGAGTCAAGTAACATAAGGTCAAGTAACACAAGCAGGGAGACACAGCCATGGTTAGAGGCCACAAGTAGATCATTTACCACCTAACCAAGTGCTGTCTCTGTGCTATAATGCGGCCTAAATCCTGACTGATACATTTCATGAATGTTATTCCTACATATATATGAACATAACTGCTGTGCTACAGCTTTTTTAAAGATCTTGGAGATAAAAGGGAAGTTTGATATTGGTCTATATTTGGACAGCTGACAGGTGTCTAGATCAGGTTTTAAAATTAAAAAAAGTTCATAAAGTTGTCTCTGATATATGTTGATGGTCTGCAGGTTTTATTAATGGTCTTATTCCTACTTAATTCTGCAACAATGTTAAATAAGTATTTTAGATTACTTTTGTTATCTTCTACTATATTTGAGAAATATGTAGCTCTAGAAGCACTAAGAGCTTTTCTGTAGTTTAGAAGACTGTCCTTCCATGCTAGCTGGAATACCATTAATTTAGTTTCATGCCATTTTCATTCCAATTTCTGAGCGTTTTGTTTTAATATGCATGTATCATCATTATACCAGTTTTCTTTTAAGAGGCGCTACATTAGTATACATTAGGATCTAGAGTATCGCATAAATTTGACTCAAAGAACTTCGTATCTTGATCGAGTTCTGTGGGGTCTTATGTTGATCCAATCATAGTTGATAATTCCGGGAGATTATTAATAAAAGTCTCTGCAGTAGATAACATGGAAAGATGTGTAGTCACTGACGCTGTTCATAAAGGATCTTCTGGGCTATCAAAATGAATATTAAAGTCACCAACAATTCAGGCTTTATCTAAAGAAACAACCAGGTTTGTAATGAAGTTTGCAAATTCACAGAAGACTTTAGAACATGGCCCTCGGGGTCTGTAAAAAATAATTAAAGAAATCAGCTATGGAGGCATATATTTTTCCTGCATCATATGTTATGTTAGTATATAGAATTTCAAACACATTAAATTTATATCCAGATTTTTGTAATACTGATTAGATTTACAGTATAAATAATTGTAATGACTCTTCCTCCGCCATTTAAACGAAGTTGGTGTATATAACTGTATCTGGGAAGACTAGATTCATTTAATGTTACAGTTTGGTACAGTTGTATTTTGTGATAGTTGTAGTTTAATACAGTTGTAGCTTGTTACAGTTCTATACGTTCAATGGCTGTGAGAAGCGCACTCAGTGTACATCTATCTGCACAGATAAATTCTGTGCAATTAGTCATCATGATCATTAATTAGCGCGATGAATGCATGGTGGAATAACAGGGGGGTAAAACATGGGCGGTGCAATGGCAGGTCAGACATGCTGACTGGAGATGTGACAAAAAGAAAAATTGGTGGTAATTTGTTCAACTGAGATGAAAATATATGAAGGTTATTAAAGTGATTAAAGTGAATGCGGTGGGGGAGGAGCAATTAGTAATGCGCTACATTAACACACAAAAACACCACAAACATCATCATAATGGAACACACTACAGACAGAAACGAATATTTACATCATCGTTACACATCAAACACACACACACACACACACACACACACACGCACACACACACCCTGCTGATGATTCAATAGCTTTCCTTAAAAAGTACTTTCTCTTCTACAGTAACCACCTCAGGAACCCTCTCAAAAGCATTGCATTCACAGCAGAATCCCTTAAACAGAGCAATAAGCATTTCTCATTTTATACAACTGAACAGTTTAGGGTTAGGGGCCATGCTCAAGGGCCCAACGATGGTAGTTTGGTGATACTGGGGCTTGAAACCATGACTTTTTGATCAGGTATTCTGAGCCTTGATGACTGATCCACCAGCGCCCTCTTCAGCGCATATGGGCTTTATTTAGACACGCACCCCCGCCCCAATCACCATTGGGATTTTATCGGCTCCCACCTCCACAGTGACTTTTTCCACAGTTACACACTGCATTAATATGCGTTTAATTTCCTGTTTACTGCAATTGCCTCCATCGTTACAGGGTTTGTTTGGAATTAAAGATTTAATGGAGTGATAAAGAGAAAACAGAAGGATCAGAACTGCAGAAAGAACCCAACCCCCACTGTTCTCTCTTAAATTCAATAATAAACATATAAATGTGGAAAGTGACAAAAAAAAAAAAGCAATAAAAAGTTGATTATTATATCCTCTTAAGACCCAAATCCTAATACTCTGAGTCTTGCTATTTCTCCACACCACTTCTGTTCCTTAACACCTGATAAATACTGAACTTGATTAACATATTTAAACTGGAAGAAGTTTGACAAAAGAATACCCAAGTGCCTTTGAAATATGATGTCCTCATATGAGGACAGTGGGGTCTCAAGAAGATATCAGTGTGTGATGATAAACTGGGGAATATTACTCTCATTAGCATGGTTAGCATTGTTAGCATCACTGAACATGTCTATTGTACAATTTTATATTCTCCCATCTACAGTCCCACTCTCACTGTCTCTCTCTTTCTTTCATTGTCTCACACTCTCTCTTTCACTACCTGTCTCTCTATCTCTCACTGTCTCACTGTCACTCTCTCACTGCCTGTCAATCACTCTCACACTCACTGTCACTCTCTCACTACCTGTCTATCTCTCTCTGTCTCACTGTCACTCTCTCACTGTCTGTCTCTTACTCTTCCACTTATTGACTCTAAATTCCCCACTACCTGTCTCTCTCACTGCCTGTCTCTCACTCTCTCACACTATCGCACTGTCAAACTCTCTATCACTGGCTGTCTCTCACTCTCTCTTACTGTCTCACTTCCACTGTTAAATGCGTGTATCTCACTCTCTTTCTTTCTCACTGTCTCACTCTCTCTCACTGTTTCCTGGTCTCTTTCACTCTGCCTGTCTCTCACTCTCTCTCACTGTAAATCTCTCTCTGCTTGTCTATCACTCTCTCTCACATTCTCAGTGTCATTTTCTCACTGCCTTTCTCCCTTTCTCTTTCACTGTCTCACTGTCTCTCTCTCACTGTCTCACTGTCTCTCTCTCACTGCCTGTCTTTCAATCTCTCACTTATTGTCTCACTGTTACTTTTTCACTTCCTGCCTCTTTCACTCTCTCACTGCCGGTCTTTATCTCTCTCTCTCACTGTCTCACTTTCACTCTCTCTAACTGCCTGTCTCTCACTCTCTGTCTCCTGCTGCACTGTCATTTTCTCAGTGCATGTCTCTCCCTTTATCTCTGTCTCACTGTCACTCTCTCACTGCCTATCTCTCACTCTCTCCCACTGTCTCAATGTCTTTCTATTACTGTCTGTTTCTCACTCTTTCTCACTGTCTCACTGTCACTCTCTCAATGCCAATTCCTCTCTTTAACTGTCTTACTGTCATTCTCTTACTGCCCGTCTCTCCGTCTTTCACACGGTCTCACTGTCAATCTCTTAATGCATGTCTCTCCCCCTCTCACTCTTGCACTGTCTCTCTCTCTCTAGCTGTCTTTCACTCTCTCTCTCACTGTCTTTTCCTCACTGCCTGTCTCTCACTCTCTTTCACTGTCTCACTGACACTCTCTCAATGCCTGTCTCTCTCTCACTGTCTCCCTGTCACATTCTCACTGCCTGTATCTCACTTTCTCACTCACTGCTTCACTGTCACTCTCTTAATGCCTCTCTCTGTCCCTATCTCCCTCTTACTGTCATACTGTCTCTCTCTCACTGCTTGCCTCTCACTCATTGTCTAAATGTCATTCTCTCACTGCCCCTCTCTGTCTCCCACTGTCTCTCTGTTACTCTTACTGCCTGTCTCTCACTCTCTAACTCAATGTCTTACTGTCACTTTTTCACTCCCTGTCTTGTCCTCACTCACTGTCATTCTCTCACTGGCTGTGTCTCACTTTCTTTCACTGTCTTACTGTTTTTCCCTCACATCCTGTCTCTCACTCTGTCACACTGTCACTCACTCACTTCCTGTCTCTCACTCGCTCTCATTGCCTCCCTGTCAGTCTCGCTGCCTGTCTCTCACTCACTGTCTTACTGTCACCGTCTCACTGCATGTTTTTTCTCTCACCCACTGTCTCATTGTTACTCTCTCACTGCCTTTCTCTCGCTGTCTATCCCTATAAGCCTCTCACTGCCAGTCTCTCTATCTCACTCACTGTCTCACTGGCATTCTCTCTGCCTGTCTCTGACTCTCACTCACTGTCTCTCTCCCACTGCCTGTCTCTCAATTTCTCACGCACTGTCTTACTGCATGTCTCCAACCCTCTCATGTACTGTCTCACTTTCTGTCTCTCACTCTCTCACTAACTGTTTCACTGTCACACTCTCACTGCCTGTCTCTTTCTCTTACTCACTGTCTCATTGTTACACTCTCACTGCCTGTCTCTCACTCTCTCATTCACTTTCTCACTGTCACTGTCTCACTGCCTGTCTCTATCTCTCACACTGTCTTTCTCACTGCATGTCTCTTACTTTCTAACTCACTTGCCACTCTCTCACACTCTCTCTCTCACTGTTTCTTTATCTTTCTCTCACTTCCTGTCTCTCACTCACTTTCACTCTATTACTGTCTTTTTCTTACTAGTTGTATCTCACTCTCCATCTCACTGTCTCACTTTCACTTTCTCAATGCCTGACTTCATTTCACTGTCTTACTGTCACTCTCTCACTGGATGTCTCACACTTTCAAAGTTTCGCAGTCACTCTCTCACTGCCTGTTTTTCACTCTCTCTTACTGTCTCACACTACCTGTCTCTCACTCTCATTCTCTCACTGCACATTTTTTCTTACACCCACTGTCTCACTCTTACTCTGTCTTACTGTCTTATTGTCACTCTCTTGAGTCTCTCTGTCTCATTTACTGTCTCACGTTCTCACTTTCTGACTCTCACTCTCTCTTTCACTGTCTTACTGTCACTCTCTCACTGCCTGTTTATTCTCTAACCAACTGTCTCACTGTTACTCTCTCACTACCTGTCTCTCACTCCCTATCACTATCAGTCTCTCACTGCCTATCTCTCTCTCACTCACTGTCTCACTGGCACTCCTATTGCCTGTCTCTGACTCTCACTCACTCTCTCTGTCTCACTGTCTCTCTCTCAATTGTCCCTTTCTTACTGGTTGTCTCTCAATCTCCCTCACTGTCTCTCTGTCTTTCTCTCAACGTGTCTCTTTCTCGCTCTCTCTTTTTGTGCCCTTCTCTCTTTCTCTCTCTCTCTCCAACACTCTCACTCACTGTCTCACTGCCACTCTCCCACTGCCTGTCTCTCTCTCATTCATTGTCTCCCTGTCACTCTGTCACTGCCTGTCTCTCACTCGCTTTCACTGTCTCACTGTCTCTGTCTCACTGGTTCTCTCTCACTCTCTTTAACTGTCTCACTGACTCTTTCTCACTGTCTTAATATCACTCTTTCACTGCCTGTCCTTCAATTTCTGTCTTACTCTGTTTTTTTCTCACTAGCTGTCTCTCACTATCTTTTCCTTATCTTTTTCTCTTTCACTGTCTCACTGACTCTTTTTCACGGCCCCATCTCTCATTCTCTCTCACTCTTTCTCTGTCTCACTGTCACTCTCTCAATGCATCTCTCACTCTCTTCTTGCCCTTCTCTCTTTCTCTCTCCCACTCACTGTCTCACTGCTACTCTCCCACTGCATGTCTCTCATTCATTGTCTCCCTGTCACTCTCTCACTGCCTGTCTCTCACTCTCTTTCACTATCTCACTGTCTCTTTCTCACTGGTTCTCACTCACTCTCTCACTCTCACTGTCTCACTAACACTTTCTCACTGCCCCAATCTCTCTCTTTCTAACTGTTTCACTGTCACTCTCTTACTGCCTGTCTCTCACAAACATTAACTGTCTCACTGTCTCTTTCTTAATCACTCTCTCTCTCTCTCACTGTCACTCTCCCACTGGTTGTCTTTCACTCTCTCTCACTGTCTCACTGCCACTCACTGTCTTATTGTCACTCCCTCACTGCTTGTCTCTCACTTAGTCACTGTCTTACTGTCTCTCAATGCTCTCTCAATTTACCTCAAATTACTCTCTCAAATTACTCTCAAAAAACTCTCTCAATGCCTGTCTTTCTCTCACTGCCAGTCTCCCACTCTGTGTCACTGACTTACTGTCTCTCCCTCACTGCCTGTCTTTCACACTCTCTCACTGTCACTTTCCCAATGTCTGTTTTTCACCCTCTCACTGTCTCACTGTCACTCTCTCACTGCCTGTCTCACATTCTCTTCCACTGTCTCACTGGCTCTTTCTCACTGGCTCTCTCTCTGCCTCACTGACTCTTTCTCATTGCCCCTCTTTCTTTCTTACTGTCTCCCTGCAACTCTCTCACTGTCTCACTGTCTCTTTCTTACTGAATGTCTCTCTCTTTCACTCTCTCTCTCTCTCTGTTTCTGCTTCTGTCTCACTGGCTGCCCATCTCTCTCTTTCTCTGTCTCTCTTTCTGTCTCATTGGCACTTTCTCACTGCCTGTGTCTCACTCTCACTCATTGTCTCACTGCCTATTTGTCTTTTTTTTATCTCACTCGCTGTGTTACTGTCACACTCTCACTGCCTGTCTCTCTATCCCTTTCATTGCCTCATTTTCATTCTCTCACTGCCTGTCTCTCTCTCACGTACTGTCTCACATTCACTCTCTCTCTGTCCGTCTCTCACTCTTTTTAACTCTATTTCACTGCCTCTTTCTCACTGGCAGTTTCTCACTCTCTATAACTGTCTCACTGACTCTTTTTAACTGCATCTCTCTCTCTTTCTCTCTCTGACTGTCTCATTGGCACTTTATCACTGCCTGTCTCTCACTCTAACCCACTGTCTTACTGCCTGTCTTTCACTCTATTTAACTCTATTTCACTGCCTCTTACTCACTGGTTGTCTCTCACTATCTCTTAATGTCTCACTAACTCTTTTTCACTGCCTCTCTCTCTCTCTCTCTCTCTCTCTCTCTCTCACTGCCTGTCTCTCACACTCTCTCACTGTCCACTATCTCTTTCACTGCCTGTCTCACTTACTCACTGTCACTCTCTCTGCCTGACTCTCACTCTCACTCCCTGTCTCACTGCCTGTCTCTCTCTTTCTCTTTCTCCCTCTTTCTCTCTCTTACTCTCCCTGTCTCACTGTCACTCTCTCACTGCCTGTCTGTCTCTCTCTTTCACTGCCTGTGTGTTGTTACTGCCCCCACACACACTTTCTCACACCCTCTGTGGCACTTACACTCTTAGTCTATCTCATCATCATCATTCATCATTCATCAGAATCATCATTATCATCAGCAGCAGCATCATTACCATACTCACTGCATCACTTCCTGTTGAAACAAGCGGTCAGGTGCTTTAACCATACAGCCCCAAGCTCTGAGTGCTAACAAGACATTCATAAACTGTTCAATCCTCTTTAAACTTCTGTTCTGTGGGATATATTTAGATACAATTTCCACTGGCGTGTGTGTGTGTGTGTGTGTGTGTGTGTAAAATTTCTCTGTGGCTAATTGTTGTTAAACACACTAATAATGGCAGCTTAAAGAGTCATTAAAGTGTTGATGCATTTGTCTATGCAGAAATGAACAAGGTCATAGATCATGATCTTACACACACCTCTCTCTCTCTCTCTCTCACACACACACACACACACACACACACACCAGCCAAAATTGTATCTAAATATAACCCAGAGAACAGAAGTTAAAAGAGTAGTGAACATTTCATGAATGTCTTGTTAGCACTTGGAGCTTGAAGCTGTATGATTAAAGCACCTGACCTCTTGTTTCAAGAGGAAGTGATGTGATGAGAATGGTAATGATGCTGCTGCTGATAATGATGATTCTGAGGTCAGATTCGGTGTCAGCGATTTGTTAGAAGGGGAAACCTGTGACCAAATAAACAGATTGAAGATGATGAACGATGATCTTCTGCTCAGTGACTCTAAGTATTCATTTAGTCATCTTCTGAACAGCATTATCCTTTATTAGGGTCATGGGGAGGCTGGAGCCAAATCTGAGGGAAGGAGGGATATACCCTGAAGGTATATTAGCAGCAGCCTAAGCAGTGAGGTCCAGACGTCTCTCTTCCCAGCCGCTTCCTCCAGCTTTTCCGGGAGGACGCCAAGGTGTTCCCAGACCAGCTGAGAGACATAGTCCCTCGAGCATGTTCTGGGCCGACCCTGGGGTCTCTTCACGTTTGGACATGCCTGAAACACCACACCAGGGAGGCGGCTCAGCTCCCTCTTCACCACGATGGACCAGTACAAGCTCAGCTTAATAGCAGAGGCTGCACCGATCTGCCTGTCAATCTCCCGATCCATCTTTCCCTCACTCGTGAACAAGACCCTGAGATACTTGAACTCCTCCACTTGGGGCAGGACCTCATTCCAGACCCAGAGGTTGCATTCCACCCTTTTCCAGCTGAGAACCTTGGCCTTGGACTTGAATGTGCTGATTCTCATCACGGTTGCTTCACACTCAGCCGCGAATCGCTCCAGCGAGATTTGGAGGTCCCAAGTCGATGAAGCCAAAGGGACAATGTCATCTGCAAAAAAGCATAGACGAGATCCTATGGCCACCAAACCAGAACCCCTCAATGCCTTGGCTGCGCCTAGAAATTCTACCTATAGAAATTGTGAACAGAACCGGTGACAAAGGGCAGCCTTGGCGGAGTCCAACCCCCATTGAAAATGAATTCAACATGTTGTCACCAATGCAGACCAAGACCTGTCTCTGTCCTTTAGAGTGTGTAGTGCTGATCAAGAACGCTGTGGCTGGGACAAAAGCCGCATTGTTCCTCCTGAATCCAAGGTTCAATCATCAGCCGGATCCTCCTCTCCAGTACTCCTGAATAGACTTTCCTGGGTAGGCTGAGGAGTGTGATTCCACGATAGTTGGAACACACCCTCCGGTCCCCTTTTTTAAAAAGGGGAACTACCACCCCGGTTTGCCAATCCAGAGGTACGGCCCCCGATGACCACGCGATGTTGCAGAGACATGTCAACCAAGACAGTCCTACAACATCCAGAGCCTTGAGGTATTCAGGGCTGGCCACTGAGGAGCTTTTTAACTACCTCTGCAACCTCTGCCCCAGGGATGGGCAGACCACCTTCTAAACCCCCAGGCTCTTCCTCTTCCACCAAGGGCATGTTGGTGGGATTGAGGAGGTTCTTGAAGTATTTCTTCCACCTCCCGACAACATCCCCAGTTGAGGTGAGCAGCTCCCCACTTCCACTGTAAACAGTGTTTGTGGAGTACTGCTACCCCCTCCTGAGGCACCGGGTGGTGGTTCAGAACCTTTTTGAGGCCAACCGAGTCGCTTTCCAGGCCCTCACCAAACTCCTCCCACACCTTGAGATTTTGCATCGGCGACAGACTGGGCTGCAGCACGTTTGTCCTGTCGGTACCCGTCCACTGCCTCAGGAGTCCCACAGGCCAAACAGACCTGATAGGCCTCCTTCTTCAGCTTGACAGCCCCCCTCACTGCAGGTGTCCACCACCTGGCTTGGAGGTTGCCCCCACGACAGGCACCGATGACCTTCCGGCCACAGCTCAGATTTTATGTCCCCGGCCTCCATTGAGATGTACAGTCGGGCAAAAAAGTATTTAGTCAGCCACCAATTGTGCAAGTTCTCCCACTTAAAAGGTGAGTCTCCAATTTTCATCACAGGTACACTTCAACTATGAGAGACAGAATGGGGGAAAAGAATCCAAGAAATCACATTGTAGGATTTTTAATGAATTAATTGGTAAATTCCTCGGTAAAATAAGTATTTGGTCACCTACAAACA